>RJVU01006614.1:3559072-3584705 GCA_003731715.1 Anabarilius grahami
TTCACAGCAGGTGTTTGAATGATTGAAAGAATGTTTCAGGAACATCATACTAACCTTTAAATAACATTCTACTAACATTAAGGAAACTGGAAATTTTTATGTTCTTGGAATGTTACAAATCAACGTTCCTACAATGTTGAATTTTAAATCAAATTTCAGTTGAAAGAACGTTTGAGGAGCATGATAGCCTACCTTATAAAAAAACGTTCCTCTAACATCAAGAAAACTGGACATTTTTTACATTCCCAGAACCAAAACTGAATATTTAGAGAACGTTCTTATAACAAATTTCTGTTAGCTGGGTATGCGCTTCATTTTCTTTCAGTTCTTGTTGTACCTGCACGTCGTTTTTTCCATATAACAGCTGCAACTCCAAATACAATCATCAGAGCCAAAACCACCAGAACTGAAGGAATCACTGATTTAAATGGTTCCCCGTGATCATACTCTGAAACATGAAGCACAGACTGAGAGATTGACTTTAATTGATTTGTTTTGATTGAAAGATACTGTAAGAGCTCATTACCCAAAGTGACGTCCAGTTTGTTGTCCAGACTGAGGTGTGTGGCAGAGCAGGTGTATTTGTGTTTGTCTGCACTGATCTCCAGACTCTTCCTCATCTGGTACGTCCCGTCACCATTGGGCAGCAGATCTCCTCCAGTGATCTCATGATCAAATACAGGCTGTCCATCTCTGAACAGGGTCAGGTTGATGTGACGAGGGTAAAATCCTGTTGCCAAACAACTCACACGAAATCCAGAAGACAGTTTTTTCTTGAGGAGTCTGACTCTGGGTTTCACTGTGAGGAAAAAAATACTAATGAAAATGGGAATATTCTCTTTTATATAATAAATGATACAATATAATTGACTTAGAACACTGCAGAAACGTAGACTCTTTCCACAGCATTTTAGATTAATTTTGATATATCTTTTTGTGTGTCTTTCTTTGTAGCCATAACTTAAAACAGTCCATAACCTGAAAAAATTTGGCTTATCTTACAGTGCCAAAAGACAGGAGAGAAACACAATGGATGCTTACCTCTCCTCTTTCCTTGAATTCCTCTCTTTTTAAGGTATTTTCTAAGAGCTGTTGTGCAGTGTGGATAGTGTACAGTCGCAAAATGCCATTTGAAAATCTCTAGACGTAGTGTTGTAATTTTTTCTATGCCTTGATATGTTAATGTGTCATCAATAAAACGTATTTCATCTGTAGTGGAGCCTTCAAAAGCAATCTTAATAATCATTTGACCGGGTTTGTTATTATCTGGTGCTTCACACAGACCCATCATCTGATGAATCACAGGACCTGTTAAGATAAAGAATACTCTGAACAAATCCCACCACAATATTAGCAGTTCAGTTTATGTTTATAACTTCAGTGACTGAGTTTTATATTATTTATTTTTAACGAAATTAGAACATTGCATTGATTCATGCAAAAATTGTCTCAATGTCACTTGTATGCAGAGGCAGAAGTCCTGCCATATTTTTATTCCACCCACTGAAGCGGTCTTAAAGTTAATGAGATAATTAAGTGATTAATTGAGTGATGACTGACCATTATTGAAGACACCTGATGATAACAAGCAGAATCACCAAAGGAGAAAATCACTATTTTTAAGTCACAATCATGGAGATCAGGGTTTGCTTTAGTTGAGATCTTGACCCTTGACTTTTAAATATTATATTTTGTTAGTCTGTAACTGAGTTATAACAGCCAGACACGTGAAAGAGAAAAGATGATCAGGTGGTGTTGGTTATGTTTTTATATAATCATTATTTGATCTGAATCACTGAACTCATCTAGAGCCCAATCTCTGAGTTAGATTTACATTATTGATTACAGCAGCACTGTGATTCTAGAGCAGAAGATCAGCTTTATCAATATAATCAAAAAAAATTTCTTAAAACTTGCTCTGATATTCAAAAAATAACTTTTATGTTAGGCACACACAAACATCAAGAATCAGCATATGAATCTCAACAACGGTGACAAACAACATATTTTGATAAAAAGATCAACTCTGAACATTAGAAAACATCCTACTAAAAAGTCACATAAAAATAGCAAAAAATAAAATAGTGAGAATAAAGGAAATTACTAAGACAAGCTGATCTTCTGTAGAATCACAGTGCTGCTGTAATCAATAATGTAAATCTAACTCAGAGATTGGGCTCTAAAAGAGTTCAGATCAAATAATGATTATATATAAACATAACCAACACCACCTTATCATCTTTTCTCTTTGTTTGTCTGGGTGTTATAACTCAGTTACAGCAACCAAACAAAACATAAAATTGAAAAGTCAAGGGTCAAGAGCTCAACTAAAGCAAACCCTGATCTCTGTGATGGTGACTTAGAAATTGTGATTTTTCTCCTTTGGTGATTCTGCTTGTTATCATCAGGTGTCTTCAATAACGGTCAATCATCACTCAATTAATCACTTAATTATCTCATTAACTTTAACACCGCTTCAGCGGGTTGGAATAAAAATATGGCAGGACTTTTACTTTCTGACCCCTGGACTTTCCAACTCTGCTTGTATGTTTCCCAGTTGAACTTACCTTCTGTTTTGTTCTCAAACATTCTTGAAACTCTTCGCAAAATAAAAGGTTGTATATGTTCCCTAATGGCATAACTTAAGTGATCAACCTCCTCGTCTTCATTCATAGTATTTCCTCTTGGAATGAAGCTTCTTGTCTCTGAATCATAGTATCCAACTGTAATGTCATCCAACAAATATACGGCGCTATATTCAGGAAGTGGTGTCTCTCTTTTAATGCAAGTTACAAGAAACTGCAAGGAGTGAGAGCCTGTGAGAAACAGTGACAAGAAAAGTAATTTTCAGTTACAATCAGCATGTTAGGATCCAACAACAAAACAAGCAATAATACATTTTTATTATTACTTGTTTTATTGTGGGATCTCAACATGCTGTCTAACAGTACATAATTAAAATATGCAATCAAAACATACAACACCTGTACTATATCCTACCTGTAAAAACAGCTGTTGGGAATGCCAGCACACACAGAAAAAGCAAAAATATCATGCTGTTCTCAAGCTGGTAAAAAGATGTTGTTCTCTACAGCCACAGTCAGTGAATGAGGCCAGGAACAAGGTTTGGAACCAGTCAAGCAAGTTTCGGGTTTCATTTCCTTTAAAAATCTCAGTTAACAGGAGAGATGTCAGTTTAAAGGTTACAATGTTTCACACTTAAAAGCATAGAAATCTATAGATAACTACAGATTTCACTTTTATTCAAATCTCAGATATTCTTTAGGGCAGAGACATAATTGTGGAGGAAGCTTGATTTAAAAAAAACAAACAAACAAAAAACAGTAATTTTAGAATAATCTAATGTATAATTAGATTATTAAATCCGAAAATAGGAAATGTTTTTAAAAATCAACTGACAGAAAAAGAGAAACATATATGCCAAAGACTACTTTCATAATTTTGTTTCTTTATTTAAGTTGCTTTATATAAATATACTAAATGATTAAGTAAATAAAAAGGGATTTAAAAAAATCATCTAATGCTACTGGCTGAGTCAAAATATTCATGTTCACTCACGGTGAAGTGAAGAATACCTTCATATCAGTAACCTAATAAAAGGTGATTTATTTTACAGTTTTTATAAATCGATTTGAGACATTTCTCCAAATGAATGTAATTGCTCTCAAAACAATTAACACACTAAACTAAACACACTGTTATGTTGGCAAAACAGTTCAGTATTCACTGCATAATGAAGCTCTGCGGTTTTCTCTATTTATGAATTTATCAAAAATAAATACTAAAAACAAAACTACAAGTGTGTTCTCTGTTAATTTGAAAACAAATTCAGCTGTAGATACACAAATACATTAATGAAAATAGGTTTTTCTTGCTCTTTAATCGTGTTCTTAAAAGTTCTTTAATGACAAGTTTAGTTGTATAATGAGTTTTAGCAAAAAATAAATGAGTAAGTAAATAAATAAATAAATAATGTACTGTTATTATTGAATCAATGAACTTTATAGATCTTGCCTCTCATTTACATTTGGCCAGAATTTGGCAAATCAAAATCTCAGCATATATTTTCACAAGTCATGCATCCTGGGAAAAAAAGCAGTGGATGTTGGATCTATCCTTGTGCCTTAACTTCTCCACAAGCCTCTTCCATCACTTGAAGAAGACTTACTTGGTTGTAAGGGTTGTGATCATTTGCTTTCCATCTCCAAGAGAAGAATATGCTGGAAGGAACACCATCCTGAAATGTCCCTTACAAAAAATTACTGCAGTTTTTACATATAGAAAACTGCAGTTGTACTTCAATATACTGCAGTTCATTTGTAAGGGCTGAGTGATGCTCAAACAACTTTTGTACCGGTGCTGAATGGTGAAAGTGGACATTGTCCCACACAACTACACAATTTTACTCAGTTTGCTCCTGATCACCCTGTGGAAAGTTGATTTCATTTAGGGAGTTTAAACAATTTAGAAGCCTTTCTGTGTTGTGCGGCCCCAAGACAGTGTTATGTGCCACAACACCAGTGGATTGGAGCACTTGTTGTCCAGGGATATTGACTGTGGTACAATGCTTATATTGGGCTGAACTATCTGTCCAGCTTCTCTCAAGGAAAAAACATAATTTATGACCAGAGGTGGAAAGTCCAGGGGTCAGAAAGTGAAAGTCCTGCCATATTTTTATTCCACCCACTGAAGCGGTGTTAAAGTTAATGAGATAATTAAGTGATTAATTGAGTGATGATTGACCATTATTGAAGACACCTGAGGTTAACCTATGGAAGCATATGTGTAGCAAATTTCAATTTGAAATGTAATATGCAAAATGGCAATGCATTTCTGTATTTGAATTTACATTTTCCATACCATATGTGCATGTTTGGAGCAAAATTATTTAAAAATTTTAAAATATAATTTACATTTGCTTCTTTAACTTATGCAATAATATAAGCCAGCTGGAAGACTTCCTGTGAAACGTCACTTGTCTTCAATGTCCTGAGTTACCTTTAACAATATCAATAGTACTTAGTTTATACTCAGAATATAGCGTTAATTTAGTTATTCAAACGTAAGACAACATTAAAAAAGACGCATCCCTCAGTTCCTCCTCAGCAAAATTTAATAATAATAAAAAGTCAACGCACTGTAAACTATGGGTTTATTGTGCACTTGGATTCATTGAACAAAATGAGAGCTTTCACAAGTATGCCAAAATCAGTGATCTTGTGCTGCACTGACTAACAGCTTCAGTCTGTGATTAACCTGTTAACTGTCACCCCCACTTTTTTTTTTAGACATGTAAATGCGCTATCCAAACTTAAATGGTTGTAATTCAGGAATGCGTTGGAATATAGACATAAGGCTGGTCTTGTTTTAAAGATGAAATTTGGCAGATTATTGTAGAAGTGAAATAACTTATGTAAGTGAAATATATATATTTTACAAAACAAGTTTTACTTTAAAACTGCAAGGAAATCAAAGCCTAAAATCTGAACTAGATGACAACCAAGCTCCATTACTGACCATATAAAGGCGCCTCCATTTCCATATGGTTTGTGTGATCTGGACCATATATTTCCATTCTTTTCATACTACTTTTTGATGATATTCTAATTATATGACCAGCACCTGTAGACAAAGAACGAAGCAGTCACAATGTAGAACAAATTGAAAAAAAATAATAATAATAAAAAATAATAAAAGGTACAAGACAGGGGTATATAACTAAGCACAGAAGAACACCTTAAAGGAAAAGATTAAAAGACTTACAAATTTCGATTGTTTTTAAAGCCTTCTTGTTACATGAGTTAAGGATAGTCCCAAAGTAATGCTGCAATTCAGCAAGCAAAACATTGATTAAGTATAATTTGTTTTCCAATAAATGCTCCTTTTTCCAATTAACAATTCCAAACAAAACATTTCCATCCCAAAGTAAGGAAAAATCCTTATCAATGTGCTCAATAACAAAAAGGGAAAAGTCTTTCCACAATAGAGTAATGGCAAAGCCAAAACAAATGCACAATGGTCTCTGGGTGCTGTTTGCAAAAAGAACAATTTGTGTCAATATCTTTTTTAAATTTCTTTACAAAGGTATTAACAGGATATACACGATGGATAATACGAAATGAAACTTCTCTTATTAGTAATTAAGTATCTATTTGGGATCAGCCAAACTTTCCTCCAGGCATTATCAAAAACAAAGGTATTCCAATAAACTGTGACATTTGGAATAGACACATTTTCTTTGAGAAATAATAAATGTATTGATTTATAAGAAAAAGTGGAAGAAAAGCAATATTTCCCCACCATTGTAACAGTAGGGTCTAAAGAAGGTAAAATAGAGGGATAGGGGATATGTTGAAATAGTCTAATAACTCCTGATGGTATGGCACCGAATACAATAGCAAATTCCTTAGGGGTAATAATTGCTTTATTAATATTTATTATAATTTTTTTAAATAACCAAACTTCAACAACATATGGGCAGATCCCTCGAGTGAAGCTGATAACGCTTTGAAGTGACGCTAAAGGAAGCAAGGATATCATTTCACTTGATTTAATTCCTTCGTCATCTTTTCCTTGCATCATTCTCTCGCATCCTGAACGGGTGGAGCTAAGACTCGAGGAAAGGAAGCGAGAAAAGGAAACGAGGATGCACAAATAAGAATTGAGAAGCACCCACTATCTCCCAGTCATGGGTCTTTCATGCGGAGAATTCTTCTTATATTTGGGTAAAAATGCATTTAAAAGTAAATGACCAAACGCATCGTTATAAAAGTTTACAGTGCTGTTGCAGATTAAGTGTAATGTGGATAACAATAAATGAACATTTTTTTCAGGTTACTGATTATTAACCACTCTACCCGTCAGTCTCATACATCCATCATGTTTGTAGTTTTTTTAACACTTTTTATTCGTGTTTATAGTTCTAATAGAATCCGGAAAAGTAGACCATCCGGGAATACGATTTGAAACGCACTAATTCTAATTCGAATACTATTTAGGATGGATGGTATACGAATTGGTACGCAGCATGATTCACAGTAGGAGAGTCCGTAGATTGCAGGTCACCATTAAAAAGAATTAGCTAAATAACTTGAACTTCTACACAATCGTACTTGATTTAATCATTGATTGAAATATAGGTGACAACATTCTAAAAGTTGTGAAAGGAACTCATCAGGTAAGTAAAGAGTGCAGACATTTGCAATGATATTTATTATTGTAAACTGTGGTAGATTTTCCCCTACGCACCTAATTTAATTTTACTGGGTCGTCTCCTAATCGACGTCTTGACCCTTTTGAACACTATCACTTGGGAGTAAGGTCTCTAGTGTTCCATAACTTGCTGCACAGCAATAACCAGATAGACTCCAGACTATGCCCTAGAATATTCTTTAATCACAGCCGTATGGACCTTGTATCAATCTCAGAGAATCCCACCAGCAAAAAGAATACAACAGTTTATATAGGATAGGAGCATGGCAAAGCATTCTACAATATTATTTGTTCTTCATATGTCAAACCCTTCTGTTTCTAGGTAAAGCAAGATCTGCCCAAATCATGTGTTTATTTCTTCGTTTGTTACTCAATATCATGGGGCTATTATTTAGATAGTTGTCTAGCTGTCCCTAAGTTTCATTTCCCCTTTTCTTATATGTGAACGTGATTCAGACACACACTGACTTAGGCCCAAAGTTTGAGGACTTTTAGGTTTCAAAAGCATATACATTTCTGCAGTTATGATTAATTAAAAAATTCCATCACAAAACCATTCCAGTCCTCAAATGCCATGCTGATATTTGAAACAACAACTGTGTCAGGATGCTTGTTCCATACTTTCTTCAGATGCTGAAAAATAAATTATTTAATGTTTTACTTTTATTTTCATATTCTATTAACTAACTATACTTTATATATATCAAGTGTTGTAAATTACATGAAAGATTAACTTAACAATATAACAATAATACCGAATAACTTGGTCATAAGGCATTAGCAAAAAAAACATTAAAGGATTAGTTCACTTTCAAATGAAAATGACCCCAAGCTTTACTCACCCTCAAGCCATCCTAGGTGTATATGACTTTCTTCTTTCTGATGAACACAATCAGAGATATATTAATAAATATCATGACACATTCGAGTTCTGATTTTTTTCATCAGAAAGAAGAGCGTCACACCCAGATTGGCTTGAGGGTGATTAAAGCTTGGGGTAATTTTTCATTTGAAACTGAACTAATCCTTTAAAGTAACAAAGGAAAGTACTTAGAAGCAGCAGAATAATCACTTTTAGATGCAGCCACAATGGAATAAGAATTATTAAGGCAATTAAATACATAAATTAATTGACATAAATTACAATACGTATGTATCTTAAAGCTGCAGTCCGCATTTTTCCTCTTTGTCGCCATCTCTTGTTTGAAACCTGCAATTGCAGTCATATGCGGAACAGTTATCTGTACGTGCGTTGTGATTCGGCACAGCTCGTCAGCGCGGATGAATCTAATGCTTGCTGTCAGTCACCGCACCGGTGTGGATACTGGACTTCAGAATCACAGATTCTACGTCTTGAAAGTATGACCAATATAAGAATTTTCACTGGAAAATATCATCTGAACAAGTAAGTAACATGTCTGCCACTTTTGTTCTGAACAACTGAGGAAAAAAGCATTAAGCCTACAATAAATCGCACTGCCAATGATGATTAATTTAAATCTAACGATCGCTTAGCTCGGATCACGTCAAACCGTGCAAATTATTATTACTGTTATATTGTTCTCAAATTGTAAATGTTTACAACATCAGCATTGCGTGACTGTGTATTTAGTGTGTATTAGCGTTACCTGTAGATTTCAATGTCTGTAGTCACTCCACAGTCCGAAGTCTTTTGCTTTTGACTACGGGTGAATCTCCAGTTGTCACTGATGATTATCATTTGGATCTTTCTGGATTACAATCCGCCATCAAAATGATAAGTTTAATTATTTCAGCTGCTGTGAGAACAGGCTATAAATGTGCCGCTACCGGCAGCATCCTCACCCAACCGACTTGCCTGAACTCCTTCTTTCTATTTACGGACGTGACGTAATAACGCACAGAGGAACTGCTGCATGCTTAAATTTCCCACGGAAATCCGCCATGTCGCTCTTATTATAAAACATTATTACAAGCTTACCGTTGTGAATCGAGCTAAGATAATGAGATGGTTTTGAACACTGGCTGGTTATGTACTTGCTCAAAAATTGATTTTGGATCATTTTTAACCCAAAAAAGTTGCGGACTGCAGCTTTAAGTGTCATATTTAGACTAGACACTTAGTTCAGTTCATCATTTATATATGACGACTCCAGTTCCAAACACCAACAGCAGAGCCAAAACTGTCAACACTGATTTAAATGGTTCACCAGGCTCAAATTCTGTAACAAAGAAGTTCAAAAAGTCACAAATACATTAGAAACACATATTATAGTATATTTTACTTTTTCACACTTCATTACCCAAAGTGACGTCCAGTTTGTTGTCCAGACTGAGGTGTGTGGCAGAGCAGGTGTATTTGTTTTTGTCTGCACTGATCTCCAGACTCTTCCTCATCTGGTACGTCCCGTCACCATTGGGCAGCAGATCTCCTCCAGTGATCTCATGATCAGATACAGGCTGTCCATCTCTGAACAGGGTCAGGTTGATGTGACGAGGGTAAAATCCTGTCGCCAAACAACTAACACGAAACCCTCCAGAATCTGAGTTTGCTTTCTGAATGAGTCTGACTCGTGGTTTCACTGCAGAAGGAAACAATCGAAAGAAAAATGAATAAGGGAAAATACTGTAAAATATGAAAATTTATGGTTGTTGCATATAATTGTATCATCATGCTGTATAATCCATTGTAAACTGACGATTTAGTTTTGTTCTTAAATGGAAGAAAATACCATAAACTTTGGTGATATACCTAATCTTTTTACTTGTGTTCCTCTTTTTAAGGAAGTTCTTCATAATTTTTAAGCAGGCTGGGTAGAATAATGTCTCAAGATTCCACATGGATTTTATCGGTTTTATTTCTATTGTTGTGTAATTAAAAGAAATTTGAAATGTGAATTGACCATCAAGAAAACACAGTTCATCAACGGCAGATCCTCCAAAAGCAGTCTTGGTGATCATTTGTCCAGACTTCTCATTGTCACTCTCTTCGCAATGACTCATCACCTGAAAAACTGTATATTTAAAGAAATTGTTAATTAAATTGTTAATTGCCTGTTAATTAAAGAAAAAATTAAAGAAAGAGATATGACAACACATTTGGCCTCAGATGCCCTTTAGTATCTTAATCATTACAGTTTATTAGGAGAGTGTTTTTTAATCATTTTTATAGCTGAGTGTATTTGTTACACTGTAAATTCAAATAGTATTCCTTGCTATAAAAACACTACTATGTATACTTGATTTTAACAAAAAAATTAACCGAAATGTTGTACAAATTTTTAATTGTTGCTGAAATATTAGAACAGGTATTTCCCACAACTAACTTAATTGGAGTAAAATTATTAAAATGTTCAAGACATGCTGTTACGCATGCGTACTGGATGAAAATTCCCCCTCCCCCACACAGCGCAGAAGCACACGGACTGAGGATTCAACGTTATGTTTGCAGAGCGGAAAATCAAGGGCTGCGTTCCACTCCACTTTTAGACACGCACTCGTGAACTTCCCTAAGCACTTCCCCTCGGGGGATTCCCTGCCGCCATTTCAATCTTAATAGACTTTTCACCCATTTCCTTCACGTCTGCAGTTGTATTCACTATTTTCCCAATGTCATCTGTAATTTTTAATTGTCAATACAACTGAATAATTTGAAAGAACATCACATAAGCTGACTTCATAATTTTTTTTTTCTTTTTTTCCTCACCATTATGGTGATTCATGATCCCTTTGGTTGGCCACTTGGAACTTTGTTTTTGTTTTTGTAATGCTCTTCATTTTGGCGCAACTATGCATCAAGAAATCACAGTTTGTGGTTTTAAAGAAAGAGAAATAATAAATAGATCACTTCTGCTGAACGTTGTATAGTTAAATGATTAATTTTAACATTTAATAATGATGTTTTAAAATTTTATGAAACTTTTAATTGGTATTTGTAACAATACCTTGTAGCTGATAGCGCCTGAGTCACACACAGATTTCAACATTCAGCATGTGTTCACTACTACTCACTGCTAATGTGTGTGCATTAACTTGGATGGATAAAATTAATAATAATAATTGGCCTTCACATTTCACTTTTTCACTGTTAAAGCTTTAAAAAACAGACACAAGTAAAAGTGCATTTACTTGTGTGACTTTAATTATATTTCTAAATTATGTCCAGTATTTTATGAGAAAACAGGAAAACGTGTAGTTTGGTGTTGATAAAGGGAACTTGAGCCATGCTGTAGGGGTGTGTGAGGCTGTGAAACACTGGCTAGATACAAAATAAACAAGAAATTATGGATGACACGGAATACTCACACCAGGCTAGCTATATACATTTTATTAGGCCATTGATACATTTGTAGAGGTTTTGTTGTCAACACACTGCAGTACCAATCACTGAATGACAACTAGGCTACTAATCACACTATTCACATAAAATTTAAAGCCTCAGAAGCTAAAGACATCAAAGAGTAAAAAACTGTATTAGTCTAGACAAGCATTATTCGCTCATTGTTTGCTCTGCTGTGTCCTTAACTATTAAACAGAATGCCTGTAGTAAATCAGGCAAAATAGTTCATACAATTTATCATATTACACAAACTATGCATTGTTTTGAAAATGTGAACTGTTGCAGTTAATGCTTAACACTGAAACTGCATCCCACGTAGAAGGCGATTTTCTCGGGACCTTGCGCAACTTTCCCTAAAAGTTCTCTAAACGTGACGAAAATTCCAAACCTTTACAGAACATTAGGGATGTTCCTAAAACGTCCTTTTTTGGTAGTGAAAGTGCTGCAGTTTAAGGTTTCTTATATGACTTTAGGGGGATGTTCCATTTTGGTTATTTTATGGTCAAAAAAGAACGTTACAAAGAGGACATTTGGGACATTAACTGAACGTTCCCACACGGTCCTCTGTTAGTCATTTAATAACTTTCCCAATATGAGTTTAGGGGGACGTTCTATTTTGGTTATTTTATGGTTGCGCATGAACTTTACAAAGAGGACATTTGGGAAGTTAACAGAACATCCTATAATAGTCCCCTAAACATTCCCAGAATGTCTTGAATGTTCCCTGAAGGTCCACCAAATAACGTCCCCCAAACCTTAAAAAAACTCCACATCGTGACCATCTGTGAACGTTCCGGGAACGTTACTAGGCAACGTCCTTAACACCAGTGGGAACGTTCTGAGAATGTTCTGGAAACGTACAATTTCTAGCGGGGTATTACCTTTTCAAAATAATCCATAAACAGTTGCTATTTAAGGAGCTTGCACTAATATTTTTAGTTCCATTCTTTTGTGCATTGTCTTAATCATGAATATTCATGTACTCCACCCCCTGGAACAGTTTTTCACAGGAACTGAACACCCAACACTGCCTGCAGACATAGAATTATAGACAAGTCTCAACAAGTGAATTATAGTGGGAGTTGTGTGGCATCAATTTAGTAACTGTAATATGTAAAATACTGTAAAAGTAGTGAATAGTTTCTCGATGAAAAAAGTCTTCTGACAGTTTATCAGTAGCCTATGTTTTGTTTGTTTGAAGATGTTTCTCCACTCATCCATGTTGTTTTGGGTCAGGACATCACAACATTTATTTTTATTTAGATTCCAGGGATTCTTTAGATGCTGAAAATGAAATATAATGCTTAGTGAATGTTCATGAGAAATTACAGCTATTTTTACAAATTTTACTGTACACAGTAAAGTTGGAAGTCTTTAGTCAGTAACCTTAATCTAGCAGTAAGACATCAGCAAAATTTAAAAACACTATTTTAAAATGAATATATCAATAAAACTGATATAAAAGTGAAATGGTGATATGTGGACATGTTATGACTGATAATCAAGAAAATACAACGCTGAAACTAAACTGAACCCGTGATATTGGATCACTAATATGTATAATATAAAATAATGTATAATAATGATAAGGGCCATTCAGACAGAATGCGTCTTTGCGTCTAAAAACGCAAAGCGCAGCATAGAAAGCGAGGGTCTCGAGACGTGCGTTTGAGACGTGATGCAATAACGAAAATAACAGAAATAGGCAAACAGAAGAATTGATAAATACGAATTTTGACATGGAAAAAAGAAAATAAGATAATAATAAGTCCCGCCTCTGAGTTCTTCTGATTGGTCCACTGTTTTGGAACTGACATTGATGAGCGGCGCTACGTGTAAAAGTTGAAATTCTTTTAATTTGGCACGGCGTCTTAAACGCGGCACTCATGTGTGAGGCGCTGCAAAAGACGCGAGACACAAGTGTAACGCATAACCTGATATTGCTGAGTTCAACATGTTCCTGGGTCAACATTTTTGTTGATCCTGGAACAACATTCAAATCAACCAATCAGATTTGAGGGACAAGTTTACAGATTATGTCAAATTTAGGCTTAAAATCATGAATTGGTGCTTCTACATCAGTGTTATTCATCCATCATTTCCCTCTGATTTTTGGGATAACTTACAGGTAGGGTTAGGTTTAGGGGTAGGAATAGGGTTAAGACTAAATTTTCAGACTAGAATGTTGTTCCAGGATCAACAAAATATGTTGACCCAGGTACACATCTAACTCAGCAATATCAGGACGTGCCAAGTGTAACAGTCATGCACGTCCATCTGTTGTTCACATAGAAAAACAATGGGAAAGTAGTGCATTGGAATAGAAAAACACGTTCTAACGCCCCTTATAATGTGTTTTCACAAGTGAAATAATGCTGTTGTGAAATAATGCATTTCTAAATCTAATCTAAAGTCATTTTTGCTTATTAGTAGGTTGAATTGGCTCATTGAAGGTCAGCAGCAAAGACGTTGGTTAATAAAGTGAGATTAAATACATAAAGTATATTTTTGTAATTTAAAATAGCTAATTATTACAGGTTTGCGTGAAATTCTGAGATTGCATTTCACTGTTTTTATTCATTTTGAGGAATACCAAATGTTTTCGTGCAAGTGAGATGTTCACATTTACTCAAGTTACTTGTATTGCGTTACCCCCAACATTACTTACAGGTGTACATGCAACACGGACAGACATGGTTTGTGACAACAGTATTTTCTGTTTGAGGACAAATTGACAATTAATGCTTTATATTCGTTAACAAATAAGGAACTAAAAGTACTTACAAGAAGGAGTAGAATAAACACTTCTACATGAATCTAAAAAAAAAAAAATGAAGAAATAAGGCAATATTATACTATAGCTAAACACCAAAATTAATATACTATGAATACAAAAATTATAGATATTGTCTTAAAGGAATAGATGAAATGTCCATTATGTTGAAAATTCCGGTAAGTTGTTCTCTAAACCCATACCTATTTGAATTCTTGTCATACCTGCACGTCGTCTTTTCCATGCAGTTATACCATATGCTGCAGTTCCAAACACCATCAGAGTCAAAACCATCAGAACTGAAGGAATCACTGATTTAAATGGTTCTCCGTGTTCATACTCTGAAACATAAACCACAGATGAGAGACTGACTTTAATTGATTTGTTTTGACTGAAAGATTCTGTAAGACCTCATTACCCAAAATGACGTTCAGTTTGTTGTCCAGACTGAGGTGTGTGGCAGAGCAGGTGTATTTGTGTTTGTCTGCACTGATCTCCAGACTCTTCCTCATCTGGTACGTCCCGTCACCATTGGGCAGCAGATCTCCTCCAGTGATCTCATGATCAGATACAGGCTGTCCATATCTGAACAGGGTCAGGTTGATGTGACGAGGGTAAAATCCCGTCGCCAAACAACTCACACGAAACCCTCCAGAATCTGAGTTTGCTTTCAGAATGAGTCTGACTCGCGGTTTTACTGTAGAAGGAAATAATGAGAGAAAAATGAATAAGGGAATGTACATCATTGCATTGAACTTTTCTCTTAAGAAAATACATGTACTTTTTCTGTTGACTTGTGTTCCTCTCTTTTTGAGGTAATTCTTTAGAGTTTTTATGCAGGCTGGGTAGAATATATTCTCATGACGCCACATGGACATTTCTAGATAGGGTTTTATTTGTGGAGTTGTGAAATTTAAAGAACCGTGATATGTGAATTTGCCATCCAACAAATGCAGTTCGTCAATTGTAGAGCCTCTATATGCATTCTTGGTGATCATTTGGCCAGATTTATCATTGTCAAGATGTTCACAAAGAGCCATCACCTGATAAACTACAAGACCTGTTTGGAAAGAAAAAAATGTCAATACACCTGGCCACAGGAACCATTTAGAAATTAGCTCTAAATAATAAACAAATATTTACCATTTCAGTTCATCGGGAGAACTTTTTTTTTTTTACAAAAAGAAACTTTGTATGTATCTATCTTTCATTAATAGACACAAAACACAGTCATAACATAAGCAGTGATATAATTATCTGTCTTAAAGCTAAAAACAAATTAGCAAAATGAACTTACTTTCTGTGTGGTTGATGGGTCTCAGATAATCTGATCTTTCAATAAAATGAGCAATCATATAATTACTTATGGTATTGAGGTGATTTGGATCCACTACATCATCTTCATTTGTAGTATTTCCTCTTGCAACATAGCTTCTTGTCTCATAATCATAATATCCTACTGTGATGTCATCCAACATAAATGTGGCAGATAATTTAGGAAATTGTGTTTCTCCATTAATGTAAGTTATAAGCATCCACAGAGAGTGAGAACCTGTAAAAACAATTACGGTGATTTCAGCATGGCGGGAACGCACCTTAAAAATGGTCCCCACTCCAGCCCAGGCTTCAACCATAATTAAACATACCATTTTTACATGATGAATTTATTTATTTATTTTAAGATGTGTTACACATCGTAAGACACAATGGGTTGTTGGGTAATCAAGTGACCATAATAAAACCACACTTATATACACAGCAAAATCCCCAGAGTTAAATCAACTCTGCTCAGAGAACATATGGTCCCTCTCTACATTAAAATAACACTGAAGCAGAGTTAAAGTTAATGAGATAATATGCTGTTTGTGGAGTTGTTTAATCAGATCTAATTTAATGTATTTTACCTTTAGTTGATTTCATCTAAGGCTGTGTCTGGAAGTCCTTTGTAGTTATTGTGTTTCTCTTCAGTAATTGTGCTTGTTAACAGCAGGTGTTCATCACTAATGCTCAATCATAACTTAATCACTTAATTATCTCATTAACTTTAACTCTGCTTCAGTGTTACTTTAACACTATATAGAGAGGGACCATATGTAATCTGAGCAGAGTTGATTTAACTCGGGGGATCTTGCTGTGTAATAAAGGTAAATTATTAACTAAAGATTTGAACTTTGTTCAAAAGCTGGAAGGGTATTAAATATCATTATAGCCAACATTTATTTCAACTCCAAAAAGTGAATTATGTTCATTAGGGCTTTTCACACTGCGCTTAACCCCAGGTAAATTATAAGTAATGTGAAACGTGAAGCAAGAAAACTGAGGATTCTATTTACAAAGATTTTAGAATGACCCAGGGCTAGCTTATTCAAGTGTGAAAAGCCCTTTTTAGGTTTTCATTTTAACGATCCTGCAACTGTTTAATGTCACATCAAAATTATATGGTGTCAAGAACGGGTCAAAAAAACGATTGTTTACATATGTTTTCAAGATGTTTTGCCAATAAGAAAAGATGGGTGTGTTTCTTTTTGGGGTTTTTTATGTTTTTAGATCATTATCCTACTGCAATACCCCTGATCTTTGGTAATTATCACTATAAAAATAAAAAATGAATAATAAAAAAAAGGACCCTGAGGACCCTGATATGATAGAGGCTGAAGAAACTAAATCTCTCAAATTACATAATACAATTTCTTTATTAATAAATCACATTCCTTTGTTGTAGTTTTTAGGTCAAACGTCAGTTAAATTTTTTCCAGTCATTTACCGTTGGATCTTAAAAGACTTTGCAGGCATGTGATCAGCTAGAGATAAAAAGCAGGAAAATCCAGCCACACCCCCGGCATTTCTTTCTTAAAAATATATATATATTTCATCACATTAAAAGATATATCTTATATTGTAATAATATACTGTTGTCCTGTAAAAATACAAAGCAGCCTTTAATAATCATGATAATAATTATAATAGAATTATTAATAGAATTGCTATTATTAAGCAGTTATTAATGATTTTAAAATAAATCTCTTCTGCTCTCCAAGGCTGCTTTTATTTGATCAAAAATATAGTAAAAACATCAATATTGTGAAATATCGTTACAAATTTAAAAAAAAAAAGTTTTCTATTTTAATATATTATTAAATTTATTCCTGTGATGCAAAGCAGAATTTTCAGCATCATTACTCCAGTTTTCAGTGTCACATGATCCTTCAAAAATCATTACAATTTGATTTGACGCTCAAGAAACATTTCTGATTATTATCAATGCTGAAAACAGTTGTGCTGCTTCATATTTTTGTGGAAATGGTGATACATTTTATTTTTCAGGATTCTATGAAAAATAAAAAGTTCAATGAACAGCATGTATTTGCATTTAAATGTATTAAAGCATTTATTAAATATTTTGTAACATTTTAAATATTTTCACTCATCACTCACTTTTCATCACTTTAATGTGATGAATTAAAGTATTATCTTTTCTCTTTTTTAAATCTAACCACAAATGTTTGAATGGTCTCATTGTTTCCACAAAAATGTTAAGCAGCAAAAAACTGCTTTTCAACATTGATAATAATAAATACTGCATGTTTCTGAAACAGCAAATCAGCATTTCTGAAGGATCATGTGACACAAACTTCTCTTTGTGAACAACAACAGAATTATAAACGATTCTAATGACGAATGATGCGATCCCAAATGCAAATTAAAGCGTCACAAATGCAGTAGCATTTAGTGAATCGAAAATGAAAACACAGCAAATATGCAGCGCATCAGAATGTAGCCTATTTATATTTATTTTATACTAAAAAAGTTACCGGGTGAGTAACACGTTTCAGCGCTGATTTTACTCGCATTAGGCGCGTTGAACCATTTGAACCCTTTTAAGGGACCGTTCATATGGCGCGTTTAGCGCACGGAAAACGCGTCCGCGCAGCTTTCTCCTTTCCAAAGCGCTCGAGCTTGCGCTCCCATGACGTATTAGACGTATTAGAAAACATAACATTTTCGTAGTTTATTTAGTTAATTGTTTAAGGCCATTTAGCCATTTCAGTCATCATACAGTAACCAGCATAACCCTGAACACGGTTCACGGGGGTCATTTTAATCCGGAAGAATCACCCTGCTTTGACACTCCAACCTTATCTGACCTAACGGAATCTTTCACAGCCCAATTCACCTTAGCTGTGACTGACACTTTCAGTTTTTAAATCTTGAATATTCTTCACTAGCAACAACAGAAAATGTATTTCTTGATGTCAAATACAACATATAACGATTTAAAAATCTGCCTTTATATCATATATAACACTTACCTCTAGGTGAAACTGCTGGAAGTAAAATGACGATAATGAAAAGAATTCTGTCCATATATCCAGGAAACATCTGGACGTTTAATTACCGTGAAAAAGACGTCAATCCGTCATGGTTGAAAAATACTTAAGAAATGAAAGTTGAACCGACGTGTTTGACGTCATCTAGCCGTGAATTCTACGTCATTCTGCGCGTCCCTGGACATCTAATGCCCTCTCCAAATGCGCTCTTGGACACTTGTCTCATTTCTTGGTTTCTTGTTGAAAGGGTGTTTGTTGTGAATATAGATATATTGACTTTCTTCATAATTTTTTTTGTTTAGCTCAGGGGCAGCATTTAAAAACAGCATGACCACCTGTAGTGGGAAATCTACTCACCTTCTGATAAAAGTTGATAAATGTATGAGCAAAAAAGACTTACTTGATAAAAAAAATATGAACTATCAATCAGAGGACAGAAGGCATGAAGTAGATTGAGTACAGCAGATTTTTTCAGCAAAGTTTTGGTCATATTGATAACTGCTCCGGGTGTGTGTTCACGGTGTGTGTGTTCACTGCTGTGTGTGTGCACTTGGATGGGTTAAATGCAGAGCACAAATTCCGAGTATGGGTCACCATACTTGGCCACGTCACTTTCACTTCACTTTATAGGCCCTAGAATTTTGTGTATCAAATATGATACGGTAATATATAAATAGGCATTATACTTATTGTTCAACAGAATTTTACAAAGAATGTTTAGTTTAGTTTATGAATGAGAGAGAATGTATGTTTTAATTTGTGTTGCCAAACAAGCATTCTTTTTTCAATTTATACACTCAATGGGGAAACATATCCTGGAGATAGAAACATTACAATAAAAAATAAAATCCAAAAATCATGGCATTTTATTATGTATGTACTAATTAGATGGAAAATAGCAAAAAATTACTTTCTGATTTCTCTTTATGGTCTTGCCCTTTTTAGGGCTAGTATGAAATTTGACTGTGTCGAATTAACTTAAATGAATTTACATTATAAATGTTTTCCTCAATATTGTTTATCAGAATGTGTTACAAAGGATGTTAATTGTATGTTATTAGACTATAAAATGTTTTAAAATAGTTAAAAATGTTGTAAAAGGCACTGCCAAACAAGAATTCAGTTTTCAATGAATTTATATCCCCAAAGTGGTAACATATTCTGGAGGATACAAATATTAAAATCAAAATTAAAAGTCATATTTTGAAAAAAATGATCAAGTTGTATTTGTGTCCTAATAAGATGGAAAATAGCAATAAATTAATTTTCTGATGTTTCTTTATGGTTTTGCCAATTCTTGCATTACTACAGCCATAAATCAAACGAGTAAACAAAAATACTGGATTATGTTTAACAGTAAAGTCTGTGAAAGTTGTTTTCATTTTTTATATCCACCACCCCCATCTCTGGAGCGTTCTTCAGGTGTTCTGCCACTGCTGCATCAATGTCTGCGTCTGTAGCATTTGAGCTCCACCTCTTCACAGCATCTGAGGGAAGAAAAAATTACTATTTAAAATAAAAAAAATAAAAAATCTGATCAGATCAATTTGGTTATTCAATGACAGTGATTCAATCATCATGGAGTGTTCTGATTCACTGATCCTCTCCAGAGTCTAAACCCTGAGAATATTAACTGTTTTTTTGCTTTGTTTCAGTTTTTAACTTATTATACAGACAGAGTTTTGAGCAGTGTGTTTCAGACTCGCACAGACATCATGAATCAGCGTATGATCCTCAACAATGGTGACAATAAACAAAAATCTTTTTTGTGACTTAAGTAGCTTGTTTTGTGATGCTCAGAGTTAATCTGTTTATCTGAAAATTGTCACCATTGTTGAGGATCATACACAGAATGTCTCTGTGAGTCTAGATGATGTTGTTTGAATAATTTCTGTATAATAACTTAAAAACTTTCAAAATGTCAAAGCAGCACAGTAGAACTACAAATACATGAAAGGAAATATTCAGAGATCAGCGAATAAAGCCACTGAATTACAATAATAAAACCATCAACAATGAGCAACCAAATTCGCTTATTTTCTTTCAGTTCTTCTTGTACCTGCACATCGTTTTTCCATATAACAGCTGCAGCAACAATCATCAGAGCCAAAAACCATCAGAACTGAAGGAATCACTGATTTAAATGGTTTCCCGTGATCATACTCTGAAACATGAACGACAGACTGAGAAATTGATTTTAATTGATTTGTTTTGATTGTTACATTGTTTTCTGGAAAAGCTCATTACCCAAAGTGATGTCCAGTTTGTTGTCCAGACTGAGGTGTGTGGCAGAGCAGGTGTATTTGTGTTTGTCTGCACTGATCTCCAGACTCTTCCTCATCTGGTACGTCCCGTCACCATTGGGCAGCAGATCTCCTCCAGTGATCTCATGATCAGATACAGGCTGTCCATCTCTGAACAGGGTCAGGTTGATGTGACGAGGGTAAAATCCTGTCGCCAAACAAATCACACGAGACCCAGAAGACTTGAGGAGCCTGACTTTGGGTTTCACTGTGAGAAAAAATAATTCTAATGAAAATGGAAATACTCTTTTACAGTATATCATGAATGATACAATACTCGTAGCCTATTATACAATAGATTTATAATTAAGACACTGAAGAAATAATTTAGACTCTGTCTTTCCACAGTATTATATAGATTCTTACAAGTAATATTTAGTTTGAACTCCAGAGCCTGATGATCAACATGAAGGTTATAAGCACTTATTCACTCATGAAAAAAAAGAAACAAAATATTAAATTTTAAGCCATTTTCAGGCCATGTGCATGCCTTCATTTGTATCCATGACTCAAAACACCCCATAGGCAGGATACAATGTAATTGCTTTTCTTGCAGTCTTAGAAGATAGGAGAAACTCTTACCTATCCTCTTTCCTTGAGTTCCTCTCTTTCTGAGACCTATTGTGCAGCATGGGTAGTAAACAGTAGCATAACGCCATTTGTGTATCTCTAGATGTAGTGTTGTCAGGTTTTTTATGCCTTCATATGTTAATGTGTTATCAATGAAATGCATTTCATCTGTAGTGGAGCCATCAAATGCAGGTTTGTCACTGTCCGACACCACACAAATTCATCATCTGATGAACCGCAGGACCTGTTAAGATTGAGAAGAACAGAGGTGGAAAGTTATAAAACTGAGTTATAACAGCCAGACATGCAAAGGTTATGTTTTCACATAATCATTATTTGACCTGAATCACCAAACTCATATAGAACCCAATCTCTGAGTTAGATTTATATTATTGATTACAGCAGCACAATGAATTCTGCTTGTTAACATCAGGTGTCTTCAATAACGGTCAATCATCACTCAATTAATCACTTAATTATCTCATTAACTTTAACACTGCTTCGGTGGGTGGAATAAAAATATGGCAGGAGTTTTACTTTCTGACCCCTGGACTTTCCACCTCTGCAAGGTTTGGAACAAGTCAAACAAGTTGCAAAAATTTTAGTTATTTTGTTAGAGCAGAGACATAGAAACACATGCCAAACTTTCATCGTTTTGTTGCTCTAAGTCTTTTTTATGTAAAGGTACTCAAAGATTCAATTAAAGGGATTACATTTTTTTTTTTTAAATCAGCTAATGCTACTGTCTGAGTCAAAATATTCCTAAACAATGAAATGTTTTGTTTTACACAATGAACAATACTTCTGAAAAATGTTTAAACCATGTTCGCTCACAGTGAAGTGAAGACTCCCTTCAAATCAGTAACCTACACTGTTAGACCTTGGCGGGCTTATTTACAGTAAAATACTGTAATTCATTGTTGATTGCACAGTTATTTATTGTAATCTACAGTATGTTACTGTAAAGATACCATGCACTAAATTAAAACTTGTGTTACATTTCATTTGCAGAAACCAACTGCCTCAAATTGTCAGAATGCCATTTAAACTTACAAACTACTTTTTATTATATGCTAATAATATGAGCATATTATTACTATCAACTTATTTCTTTAGAGTTCAATAAAAACATTTAAAAATAAAAAGATTTTCACTGCACCAGCAACTACACAGTCACCATCTGTTAAATAACACAACATGCAGCATATCACCAATACCTTTTGACCTTCTCCTGAACCTAAGCACAGGCTCTACTCTTCAGCACAATGGTGACCCGCAAAACTCAATTTTACAGTAAACTACTGGCAACAGTGTTGCCAGTACATAACTGTTTTTTAACTTACAGTTTGTAACTGTTAAAATACATTTTGTGGGTGTGTCTTTTTATCTTACACCTTTAACCCTTTCAACCCCACAGGAACATCCTCGAGTGTCCACACTACAGAGTAAAAGTAACATTGACACTGTGTTGCAGTGAGATAATTAAGTTAATATTTAAGTGATGATTGAGCATTAATTATGAACATCTGCTGTTAACAAGCAGAACCACTGAAAAGAGGAACAAGAACAGAATAAATACGAGCAGAAACTACAACTATGAGCAGAACTACAACTGTCTTCCAGCCATTACACATTATTTCACTTATTACTGACCAGATTAACTTTATTTCTACAAAAGAGATCTTATTGAGAATTAACAGAAGTTTTTTTTTGGTGAAAATGTTTGGTTTGATGTTACCATTGAGGATATCAGCGTTTGCTTTAGTTGAGCTCTTTACCCATGAATTTTTAATACATCAGTTTTTTTTTCTGTGGCTGCTTAATCTATTTTATCAAGTCAGATTTGTAATGACAGAAACAAATGTGAAGACAAAATAGTTGAATACTGAGAGTTATGTGTTGGTGAAGACATAAACATCACATAGTCTGTTGATTCACTGAATTCATACTGTTTTTTCCATTGTTACATTATTAACAGACTAATATTTTGCATTATCACCACTGTGAAACTACAGCAAGAGTTCCAACAACAATCAGCTAAAAAGTTTATTTTTAAATGCTATGCACAAAAAAACAGCTACAGCATTATTCAGACACACACAGATATAAAAAATCAGCACATCAATCTCAACAATGGTGGCAATAAAGCTGCATAATTTATTCATTCAGCAGTGTATGCTGGGAGTATTGTACTATGCTGGCATCCAGCATGCATTGCAACATTAAACTTTTGGATGTCACCATTGTTGAGATTCATATTCTGATTGTTGATGTCTCTGCTGTGCAAGTTATGCAGGAGCCCAAAATAGTTTATGTATTACAAGACTTACATATTCTCCTAAATTAAATAAACTTTGCTTGATCTTATGCTGATGAATCACAGATATAGAACAATCAATAAAGATAAAATACCCATTAAATCAAAGACTAGACACAGAAAGAGATCAGTGAACTAGACAAGTCCAAGATGATTACAGCATTATCACAACAGCCAAACACCTGATCAGCTTTACATCAGCCTTTTCCTGCCATAACAACTGTGTTTCATAATCACTCAATTACAGCAGCCAGAGAAAGCTAATGGAAAAGAGTCAAGAGCCCAACTAATGCAGACACTTGTCACCACGATGGTGACTGCAAACGTCAATATATTTTTATTTTCAATAAAACATCAACATCCATATCTGTTAATTCTCAACAAGAACTTCTGAACATGTATGAAAGAAATGATGTCAAACTGGTTTCACACTTAGTGTGGCTGAAGTCAGTTGTAGTTCTTGTGTTTCTGCTCTGCTCTGCTATGTTCTTCAGTGATTCTGCTTATCAGGTGTTCATCAGTGTCTGAATTCACTCACTTCTTTTCATTCACTCTGTCAAGTGGACTATATTAGTGAACTAATGTAGGGAATAGTGAATGAGGGTATAGGGTGTGATTTGGCACGCAGCCTCTGAGTGTCGACTTTGAGCGACGTTACAGTTTTTTACGATTGCTTACACACTAAAATTAAAAATAACACACAGTTACTGAAACTCTACACTCAAGGAGCAAAACCTCGGCCCAGATCTGCAGAACTATAAGCACATTCTCAGCCTCACACTTTTTGCAAAACACTACACACATTGTTTTGCATGACACTAAACACACTTCTCTACATCNGTGTTTCTGCTCGTCTCCTCTTTTTTCTGGTCTTGTTTATGTTCATCAGTGATTCTGCTTATCAGGTGTTCATCAGTGTCTGAATTCACTCACTTCTTTTCATTCACTCTGTCAAGTGGACTATATTAGTGAACTAATGTAGGGAATAGTGAATGAGGGTATATGGTGTGATTTGGCACGCAGCCTCTGAGTGTCGACTTTGAGCGACGTTACAGTTTTTTACGATTGCTTACACACTAAAATTAAAAATAACACACTGAAACTCTACACTCAAGGAGCAAAACCTCGGCCCAGATCTGCAGAACTATAAGCACATTCTCAGCCTCACACTTTTTGCAAAACACTGCACACATTGTTTTGCATGACACTAAACACACTTCTCTACATCAGACACAGAAATCTAACATAATGTCTCCTCTTTGCCATTTCAAGACACTGCTTTCCAAAATACCACACCTATAAACCAATTGATCGAACACAGCCGTCAGGTGTGCAGACACTCAGGTGCTTAACTGTAAACTCAACAATCAGGTGCAAGTACTACAAAAAGGCAAAAGGTGAGTTTATGTGTCTTCAACAAAAATGGAAGGCAATGTTGCAGTAAAAAGGAGAGACATCATTGCCCACAGAGCTATTTTGAATGTCCCGGGACAACGTGGTGGTAACATCACAATGTATGTTGCAATCATGCAGAATGTGGTCCTCCACCAGCATGCCAACTTAGGCCTTACAACATGGCCCACATATTCACATTTTAGACAGACTACACAAAATCGTCACAGCAGGAGACCAAATGGATGCAGAGCAGATGAGATACATTGTCATATGGGACAATGTAAATTTCCACCTATCTGCTCTGGTCCAAAACTGGTTTCATTAGCATCCACAATTTTCACTCCAATACATCCCACCATACTGTCCCTTCCTTAAACCCATTGAAGAGGTTTTTTT
>RJVU01006614.1:3585615-3651307 GCA_003731715.1 Anabarilius grahami
CCTTTCATGAAGATTCTTTCCTCGCTGTCTTGTAAGAGAGGACATCGCCTGTGATGTGGATGAAGTGCTATGGCCAGATCCAGCTAGGCCAGAGATGATGCTTAGGTGTTTTATCTATTGTTTTTTTTTTTTCATTTAAAACCATGCTTTTGTTTTGTCTCCACAAATGTTTTTGTTTGTTTACTATATTGTATTTAGAATATGTTCTGATTTTCAGTGCAAAACGTAACCTTTGGAAAGGCATTGATGTATTGAATGGTTTTACAATGTGGTGAGAAATAAATATTTTCATCAATGCGCAGTACTGACCTTGTGTGTGTTTTTTTGTTTGTTTGTTTTTTTTTTGTTCAATATATTCATGTATTTTACTCTAACAATATCTCTGAAAAAATCAAACCCAGACTATATCATTAGAGAAGTATAAAAGTTACAAGTGTTTAAGATTGAGCACAGCAGTGTGTAAATGAATCAAACAGAATCAGAATGTATGAACTATGTGTGTTCCATACGGTGCCAAAGTTGGGTTTTGTTAAATGAATGTAAAGTTTTGAATGAAGTGTTTCATTTTGCAAAAGAACTGAGGTGTTCTGCTACTTGTGTGTGTGGATCTGTGAATTGTGTGTAGTGTTTTGACAAAATGAGCATTGTGCTTAAGCAATCGTAAAAAACTGTAACTCACAGTATATTCCTGTAGGCTTCTTTCTCGAAAATGACAAATATTACCCAGAATGCATTGTTTTCTACAGTATATTACTGTTTTAACGGAAAATGGTTTGTTACTGTCAGAATTTGTCTGTTTTTCTACAGCAAGGTCTAACAGTGTAATAAAAGGTGATTTACATGAAGTGGATTGATATTGATAGCTGAAAACGTTTGGTGATGCGGCATCCACACCACCAGGTGTCAGTATAAGTTCTGTTTAGGTTGTCAGGGGAAAAAAATAACATTTAAATATCTTACGTAGCTTCTGAATTTCAGTATTAATTAAAATAAAAATAAAAAATAGATTTTAAAGCTAAGTGATAAAAATGTATACAATCATCCTGTTCAGTATTTGCATATAAAAATCATCCTGTCCAAAATGTCCATTAATCTATATAGTAAAAGTTCACAGAACTTCAATGAACTTTAAATAATTTTTCAGCATCCTAATGATTTAGAAAAAGAAAATTCAGGTTTGGAACATAAGTGTGAGTAAATTATAACTTTGACTGAGATTAAGTGTAAAACATCATGAAGAGAAAGAGAAGAAACAGAAGAGAAAAATAGGTGCCATGCTTTGAATGAATGAAAAATTTTTACAGATATTACAAAAGCACTTATATATTTTTCATCTCATAAAAGAGGTTTTAATGATTATTGTAAAAAAATTAAACATTGTCAGCAGCGGTTGCAGCAAGGAGCTGCAAGCAGTTCTTTTTAATTAAATCAAGCTAAAAATAACACTTCTCAGGGTAACGTGAAATAAAACGACCACTGTTACATAGACAAGATCAGACAAAGACTGACTCAAAAACAGGGCTATAAAAACATCGGGACACACTGGGACTAAACAAGGTAATTAAGACACAGGTGAAGCACATGAGGGCAAAACAAAAACCATTAGTGCACCTGATGATGCAATAAATGACACAACAACAAACCACCACTTGCTGCACACACATCTTTGTTTTTTTTGTTGTTGTTTTTTTTCATTTTCTCATCAAGAAAAGACTAAATTAATGCTAGATTGTTTTCTTGCTAGCCACCATTTCTATCCGGCACGTAAATGCAGCTCACATCACTGAACGGGTCACGTATTGATGACATAACTCCAGAAGAGTCTTCCGTCTTCTTGTGTGCGCCGTCTTTAACACGTCTCGACTGCCGTACAGTCTAACATGAATGACAGTCTGAACATTTCTTTCATTCAAGTTGTTTACGTTTTCTTACGATTCTGAAAAAAACAAATTATATACACACTTTTTTAGATTTAAAAAAATGTAAATATATAAATGCAATAACATTTACTTATGAGTTGGTAAACAACATTACTGAAAGGGAACCCCTGGTATTAAGACTTGTTTTGCTTTATATAACGTAAATGATGTCTCTTACTGAAATATGTAGTAGAAAACGCATGAAAGATTTACATTATTTAAAAAAAATCAATGACATATTTGGACAATGGGCGGCGCCATTTTGTTCAGGTGCACAGTGCGTTCTACGTCAATGACAACAAATGGTTGCTCTCGTTCAGAGTTGGAAAGTCCAGGGGTCAGAATGTAAAAGTCCTGCCATATTTTTATTCCACCCACTGAAGCGGTGTTAAAGTTAATGAGATAATTAAGTGATTAATTGAGTGATGATTGACCGTTATTGAAGACACCTGATGATAACAAGCAGAATCACCAAAGGAGAAACAATTTTAAGTCACCATCATGGATATCAGGGATTGCTTTAGTTGAGCTCTTGACCCTTGACTTTTTAATATTACAATTTGTTGTCTGTAACTGAGTTGTACCAGCCAGACACGCAAAGAGAAAAGATGATCATGTGGTGTTGGTTATGTTTTCACATAATCATTATTTGACCTGAATCACCAATCTCTGAGTTAGATTTACATTATTGATTACAGCAGCACTGTGATTCTACAGCAGGAGATCAGCTTTTTCAATATAATCCAAAGGATTTCTTAGAAGATGTTCTGATAATAATAATAAAAAAGAAAAACAAACAATTAGGCACACACAGACATCAAGAATCAGCGTATGAATCTCAATGACGGTGACAAAACAACCCAAGTTGGGTTGAAAATGGACAAACCCAGTGATTGGGTTGTTTTAACCCAGTGGCTGGGTTAAATGTTTGCCCAACCTCCTGGGTAGTTTTATTTAACCCAAATATTGTTTAAAAATTACTGTATTTCTTGCTTAAAATGAACCCAAAATATGTTGGAAATTAACATTTATTAATATGTTTAATAAACAAACATTTATTAATACTTTTTTTGAATAATATTTAAACAATAAACATTTATTAAATTGCTTATTAATAAATGCTCATCTTTTTGATTATTATTGTTGCCTCTAGTAATTATGAGTCTGATTTTTAATTTCCAACCTATTTTGGGTTCATTTTAAGCCAGACATATAGTAATTTGTAAACAATTGTTGGGTTAAATAAAACTACCCAGCAGGTTGGGCAAACATTTAACCCAACTGCTGGGTCAAAACAACCCAATCGCTGGGTTTGTCCATTTCCAACCCAACTTGGGTTGTTTTTAACCCAGCATTTTTTAGAGTGTACTCTGATAAACAGATCAACTCTGAACAGTAGAAAACAACCTACTAAAAAGTCGCATAAAAAAAGCAAAAATGAATAATTACTAAAATAATTAAGCTCATCATTTATTCATGCAGCAATGCATGATGGGAGCCATGGATTTTGATTGGTGGCACCCAGAATGCACTGCAACATGCTTTATTATTCTCACCACTGTTGAGATTCACAGGCTGATTCTTCATGTCTGGGTCTCTAAATTACAGAATTTTTTTTTTCTTTTTTTTTAAAATCAGAACAACTTTTAAGAGTTTATTTGAAGTATATTGAAAAAGCTGATCTCCTGCTGTAGAATCACAGTGCTGCTGTAATCAATAATGTAAATCTAACTCAGAGATTGGTGATTCAGGTCAAATAATGATTATGTGAAAACATAACCAACACCACATGATCCTCTTTTCTCTTTGCGTGTCTGGCTGTTATAACTCAGTTACAGACAATCAAAATGTAATATTAAAAAGTCAAGGGTCAAGAGCTCAACTAAAGCAAAACCCTGATCTCTATGATTGTGACTTAAAAATTGTGATTTTCTCCTTTGGTGATTCTGCTTGTTAACATCAGATGTCTTCAATAACTGTCAATCATCACTCAATTAATCACTTAATTATCTCATTAACTTTAACACTGCTTCAGTGGGTGGAATAAAAATATGGCAGGAGTTTTACTTTCTGACCCCAAGAGACAGTTCTTTTAAAGCAAGCAAAATACATCAGCTGTGAAAAAAAAGAAAAAAGTAATGCCTGGAAATCTGTTTGTAATTAATTTTATTTAAATAGATGAATTATATATATATAATAATCCTATGACTATTAATGACTTTGTTTTATCCTTAACAACTAACTAAACATAACTATTTACACCTGGATAATCGGTTCTGGCAGTCTAGAAATTACACTGGTTTGATCCAAAGCACCATCATAGTGGTTGTTTAATTAGTTAAAAAGAGCAATTCTTGCAAGCAGGTCCTCAACTCGAGCACAAGCTCTACACTTCACTACAACGGTAATCTTCAAAAAACACAAACATAACAAAAACTTTTACATAATAGAACATTAAACAGTAAGAAGTCTCTCCATATTCTCATCTTTCTAAAAAACTGCATAAAATAACCCTATATTTTAACATTTACTCTCCCACTTCAGCCCGGTTACTTGACTGAAACATGTTATTTCAAAATTAAAACATCTAGTAACCATTCAGTCAATTTAACATGAAGCAGTCACATTTGAACAAAAAACTAAATTGAACAAAATTTTTCTTCTAAAATTAGCATTTTTATCAAGCTCGTATGTTTAAATTCAGTAATTTCACTTTTATGGCAATTAATAGGTCATTTTCATTGCCATTAAAGTGAAATAACTGAACAAACATACCAGCTTGATAAAAATGCTCATTTTAGAAGAAAATTTCAGATGGCACTTAGAGGCTTTTGCATTTGAAGTCTTCATATATACACACACACACACACACACACACAGTGTATATCAATATCGATATATATCCAAGTAATACATGAGTCTTTTTTGAAACACAGTGTTAATCTGAAGTTAAACCTATGTCTAGTTAAAGCTAAGTCTAGGACTATTTTAAACCATGACAGAGAAAGCAGATTTCTGTTAATCTGGTTTAAAGGGCCATTTTATTCTAGGACTAGGCTTAATCTCTGTCTGGGAAATCACCCCTTAGAGTCCATTGTTAGACGTCATTGATGTAGAACGCACTGTGCACCTAAACAAATATGTAATGGGTTTTTTAAATAATGTAAATCTTTCATGGGTTTTCTACTACATATTTCAGTAAGAGACATAATTTACATTATATAAAGCCATACATGTCTTAACACCAGGGGTTCCCTTTAAGATTTCACTCTTTAGACAGAAACTAGGCCATAAGACATTGCCTTTTGCTTAAAAATATACAAAAATAACATTTAAAACAGAGTACTCACTAGAAGCAGCAGAATAAACACACTTTGATGAAGGCACTGTATAACATGAAAAAATGATGCATATGTAATATAAACTAAAATATATTTTACATTTATAAGCATCACATCTATGGGCTCACCAGATGATTCACCATTCTGTTTGGTTCTTGTCCTACCTGCTCGTCTCTTCCTGCATTTATAAATGAAGACTCCAGTACCAAACACCAACAGCAGAGCCAAAACTATCAGCACTGGGAGAATCACTGATTTAAATAGTTTAACAGGATCAAATTCTGAAACAAATTAAAAAGGTTACAAACACATTAGAATCTACATCTGTTGTATATTTTACTTTATCACTCCTCATTACCTAATTCAATGTCCAGTTTGTTGTCCAGACTGAGGTGTGTGGCAGAGCAGGTGTATTTGTGTTTGTCTGCACTGATCTCCAGACTCTTCCTCATCTGGTACGTCCCGTCACCATTGGGCAGCAGATCTCCTCCAGTGATCTCATGATCAGGTACAGGCTGTCCATCTCTGAACAGGGTCAGGTTGATGTGACGAGGGTAAAATCCTGTCGCCAAACAAATCACACGAAACCCTCCAGAATCTGAGTTTGCTTTCTGGGTGAGTGTGATATTGGGCGTTACTGTAGAAAAAAAAACACACAAGAAAACAATTCAGATAACTTTTTGCATGTATAAATGGGTCACATTTATTTTTATTTTAAATCCTTAACATTTAGGGAATGAAGAGGTGCCCTTGAGTACGTACTTTTTCTATTAATTTGATCTTCTCTCTTTTTGAGGTAATTCTTGAGAGTTCTTATACAAACTGGGTAAAAGGTTAGTGCAAGTTCCTGCTTAAATTCTTGCAGGTGGGGTTTGATCAGTTCTTGTTTAATATTTGCAGTCACAGTATAAGTAAACGTGTTGTTAAAGTAATGCAGCTCATCTGTGGTGGAGCCTCTGGCAGCATCTCTGATAATCATCTGTCCAGGCTTGTTGGGGTCTTGCAGCTCACAGAGAACCAGTGTCTGATAAACATCAAGACCTGTGAGGGAAATCATAAGGTGCCATTTTAATTATATCACATGACTTTTCAGACTTTTTTTTTTTAATTGTAAGCATACTAATATTTTTTATTATTTAAGAAAGAAACAATAATATGCCAAGCTATTTTAAAAAGGTTTTCTTTTCATTCTTATTTTACAAATTTTTAAAGCAAAATTGATTTAAAATCAAACAGTAAACATTTGCTCCATATAAAGATGTATTTAAGCAGTTGATTATGTACAATATGAATTGCATTTTATGAATTTTTAAATTGATTAACAAATGTCATTGAGCCACATACTTACTGTCATTTTGGCTGTCATTCCCTAACAGTTTTGATCTTCTCAAAAAGGAGTTATACATGTAGTCACTTATACCCTTTATGTAGTGTGAATTCATCACATCCTCTTCATTCGTTGTATTCCCTCTTGCAAAATATGTCTCTGAATTAAAGTATCCAACTGTGATGTCATCCAAAGATGTTTTGATACTAAATTTAGGAAATTGTGTTTTTTCTTTAATGTAAATTGAAAACAACCACAAAGAGTGAGAACCTGAAAAACAAATTAATTATTGTTGATTCTTTTTATTATGAGTAAGTAACCATATGAGACTGTATACATGTTTTTTTTTTCATCTTGATCCTGTATTTATTTTAATTTAAAATATAAGCCTTGGAATCTTTGCAATGACTTTCACTTTCATTCAGCATGAACATGATATGAGTAAGGTTAGGGGAAGCGGGGCACAACCTAACACTTTTTGACTTTCTTAGTTTGTGTAAATACACTTGTGGTTCAGAGTCTCACTCCCAACCCCACATTAATTTCACAGATTTAGTACAAATATATGGTCTTGTGTCATTAATACACTGTATACACTTTTTTTTTTATTTACCCCAAAAGAATAGAAGTGAAATGTAGCTGGGGCACACTGAAAAATTTGAGGGGCACGTTATAACATGACCATATGGCAGATTAAAATGCTATCTGATCTAATCAAAAAGGTATACTATACAAACTAAAATACTTTGTCAAAATACAATTATTAACTTTTACATATAAAATAATGGCAGCCATTTTTTAATTATTAAAAATAAACATTATTTGACAACATGCAAAACGGGCCAACTCTAGGCCTGGGCAGGGGTGAGCTGAGCCCACACAAACGTCTGTCAGTCTTAATTTGGGCACAGATAATCTTAGTTCATCTGTTTTTTACGATTTGTGCATTGATTAAAAACAATCCAAGGCTTTGATGAAGTTTTATAAAGGGCTGTACAATGATTATTACAAAATAAATAAATAAACACCAAATTGCAGTATTTTTGTTTAATTAGCTGAAAGTAACGGCAGGCGCGTTACAGTGTACACTCACTTACAAGACGCTTTGGTATGTTGCGGAAAAGCAGAAGCTGGCAATCACACGAGGGAAAACGTGCATTAGTTGCATAGAGCAAGAACACAATGTAAGTGAATAAATGCATATGCATAGTTCAGTTGAAACCTTGTCCTCTTTGGCTTGCTGTTAATGGTGTTAAAATGAATTTACGAGCCAAACTGTCTGCTTAAATAACAGCACTGAAATAGTTAGGAGCCATTCATACAGAACAGATTTTCCCTATAGTGTTGAAATGGCAACTAAATAGGCCACACTAAGTTTTGTGATGCTAGTATTGAAGCCTTCATGCATACAACAACTAGCCCCTTAACGCACTGGTCAGGGAGGACATGATACGCGATAATCTGCATTAATCTTGAATTTATTCGTTGAAAAACATTAGGTTTTAAAATTGTAATTACACTTAAAAACGCAAAAAACTTACCATCTGATGCAGATAGAGGTGAAAGTGCAAGTACAAAAATGAGAACATACAATTCTGTCCATTTGCACTGCATGCTTTTAGTCTTCATCTTGGAGAAATGTAGCTGCACTGCACAGGTACCGACAAGTATGTGACTGAGTCTCTTCTTCTTTTTTTTACTTTTTTGGCATGTTACATCCTGTGTGCATATCGCCACCTACTCTTTCTATTCTTTCACACATATACACATATCTATAGAAATATTCATACTTATATATATATATATATATAGTAGGCCATATATGCCAAAAGTATCGGGACACCCCTCCAAATCATTGAATTCAGGTGTTTCGATCACTTCCATGGCCACAGGTGTATAAACTCAAGCACCAAGGCATGCAAACTGCTTCTAAAAAACTTTTGTGAAAGAATGGGTCGCTCTCAGGAGCTCAGTGAATTCAAGCGTGGTACCGTGATAGGTTGCCACCTGTGCAGTAAGTTAATTCGTGAAATTTCCTCACTACTAAATATTCCACGGTCAACTGTTAGTGGTCTCAAAGTGGAAGCAATTGGGAACAACAGCAACTCAGCCACAAAGTGGTAGGCCACGTAAAATTACAGAGCGGGGTCAGCACATGCTGAGGCGCACAGTGCGCAGAAGTTGCCATCTTTCTGCAGAGTCAATAGCTACAGATCTCCAAACTTCGTGTGGCCTTCAGATTAGCTCAAGAACAGTGCATAGAGAGCTTCATGGAATGGGTTTCCATGGCCAAGCAGCTGCTTCCAAGCCTTACATCACCAAGTGCAATGCAAAGCGTCGGATGCAGTGATGTAAAGTACGCCGCCACTGGACTCTAGAGCAGTGGAGATGTGTTCTCTGGAGTGACGAATCACACTTCTCTGTCTGGCAATCCGATGGACGAGTCTGGGTTTGGCGGTTGCCAGGAGAACGGTACTTGCCTGACTGCATTGTGCCAAGTGTAAAGTTTGGTGGAGGGGGGATTATGGTGTGGGGTTGTTTTTCAGGGGTTGGGCTTGGCCCCTTAGTTCCAGTGAAAGGAACTCTTAATGTTTCAGCATACCAAGACATTTTGGACAATTTCATGCTCCCAACTTTTTTTTGTGTGTGGAGAAACTTGACTGGCCTGCATAGAGTCCTGACCTCAACCCAATAGAACATCTTTGGGATGAATTCTTTTGTGAGAATGTCCTAATATGAACACCGTACACGCCCGTGATGGGAAGTTTGGATCCTTTTACTGACTCGGATCTTTGAATCTCGTTCATCAAAATGAACGAATCTTTTTTCAAATCATTTTGTTCATTTCAGCAGAATATAATTAAAATGTTACATGATAATAGCCAAATTCCACAACACATCAACTTACGCGACTTTTATCACATACAAATCAAACAGCATGTAGGCCTACAATTACAAATCTTCAAAATAGACTTGTATATCAAAAACAAGCCAGACAACATCATAAGCACTTAAAGAATGTAATTATTTAGACTCACTAACATTAATATTTGCAATAAAGTACATTGGCCCAAAGTATACTTACTTTTTCCAAGTAGTAAAGTAACGCATTACTTTTAAATATACAACAAAATATCAGTTACTTTTTTAAAATAAGTAACGTAAGTTACTTTGTTTTCCCTTTTTTTGACTGACACCTCTATGTCTACATGTTGAGAGAAACCTGGAATAAGGTGCAAAGGTGTTGTGTGTGCTGTGTGAACATGTTGGTTATTGTAGTTCTAGACTAAATGTGAGTGTCCATTTACTCACACTTGAGCAAAAAACAGATTCAGTATTATTCAAAATAAAAAGTGAAATGTAAGCTCTTAATATTACTCAATAATTAAATGTTAAATGACACAAATATTTCATCTCACCTTTGATGATCCAATTCAACCATACTAATAAGCAAAAATAAACATCACATTAGTGTTTAATTTTTTAAATTATTTTTAGTTTGAGTGTTGAATGCCCTCTACAGCTGTGGGTACGTTCAAATGCACTTTTAGTATGATTGTTTTGAACATGTAAAACTGCGCTGTAACCCACCATTTAATTCGACACATAAAGTGACGTGTATGAGTAATTTAAACATTGCGTTACTGGTGACTAATTCATTAGAAGGAAATAAAATCATGTGATCAATCATAACAGTTATAAGACTTTATTTCATTACCTCATCCATGAACATGATTTGTGAATCCTGCTGGATTGATTTCCATCAGCAGTGGAGGTGATGACGACGACAACTCCCATCATTCCACGCTCCTTCACTGTGTTATCTACTTTGTTATTGTTTTGAATATGCAACCTTTAGTGGCGAAAATTACATACTGTGCTTTTAACTAAAAGTGGTGTTTCATAAAATTTATTTTTAATTTAAACAAATCTGTAGCATTTACACTCACGGGCAGATAATAGCTTTGAATTAAACAATTTTTGTTCCACCCTTATACGAGTAGTTACATGTGAAAAATAGGTGCCATGCTTTATATGAATGAAAAGATGTTACAGATATTACAAATGCAGTTATTTATTTTTCAACTCATAAAAGAGGTTAATGATTATTGTAAAAATAAATAAATGAACTGTCAGCACCAGTTGCAGCAAGGATGAAAATAAAAGCTGGATCAAGCAGTTCTTTTTAATTAAATCGAGCGCAAAATAACACTTCTCAGGGTAACGTGAAATTAAAAACTGCAATACACAGAACAACCACTGTTACATAGACAAGATCAGACAAAGACTGAATCAAAAACAGGGATATAAATACACCGGGACATAAATACACCGGGACACAATGGCGGTGCGTTCCAAACGGGATATATCGCCCTCTGAAGGGCACTTCGGAGTGAAAATAACCATGGCCGCCATATTGAAGGGTTGTTGAAACCGAAGTGCTCAAAATTGGCCACTTCAAAGGGTCCTTCGGAATGAAGGATTTCGAAGGGTACAACAAATGGACACTTCGGGCCCCCATGATCCTTTGCACAGGGAAGTTGTTCGACGTCACAGAATGGGTACAGGAGGCTCGGAGTTCGATTTACCTATAAATGAATGTATAGTATTTTTCTATACTACTGTAATATTTATTCAAGTTAGATTTGGTACATTATTATGGTCAAAACGACATTGTACTTCAACAAAAATACTTTACAGCTCCCTTTATCAGTCCGTTCAAATGTTTAAAATACATATATACACAATTTACAATATGGTGCGACAAACCAAAAAGAAATAAATATATAAACTAACGTTAAACAAAAGGCGCAGCTTGCACAATCTACTCCTCCTTGATTGTCACGTTAAGATGACAGAAGTGCGTTCCAAAAAAAAAAAAAAGTTTTTTTGACCCCTACACCCTTCATCCCTTCGAAGCTCTCACTCCGGAGGGTAAACCCTTTGAAGGGATTAGGGCATAGGGATGAGCCCTTCCAAATGGAACGCGGGGCAAGACTAAACAAGGTAGGCTAATTAAGACACAGGTGAGACACATGAGGGCAAATCAAAAACCATGGCAACATATGAGCATTAACAGAAAAACATGCTAGGTTAGGAACGAGTACTGCGTCATTCGTCTTATTATTAATAAGACAAGACGCATAAGGGGAAAACTCTTTTTTCTCAGATTCTGAAGTCTTTATGCAATCACACAGTGTTAAGTGCACGGCCATTGGTTTGTGAAGTTAAAGTAAACGAACCAATGACAGCGCGGAATCGCGTGAGCCAATGGTGAGCTATATAAGCGGCCGTCTCACCATGGCAAATCGATTTATTTCGAAAAGTGACGGCATGAGGCGTCTCGCATGTAGCACGGCAAAGAACGCAGTACTCATTCCGTATCTAAGAGAACCGAGGTTACGTTAGTAACCGAGTACATTCCCTTGCGATACTACACGAGTACTGCGTTGTTCGTCTTATTAATTATTATTAAGACAAGACGCATATGGGGACAGTACAATCACGCCGCGCTACGCAGGGGGACGACCGAGCATCAGGGCAGAGCACTTAAAGAAGGGCTCGCGACAGATACTCAAGACAGGGTAGCCCAGACAACAGGGTACTGAAACACTGTAGTCATCCTCCCAAGCCCATAAACTACACCACATAAACAGCCCATAAACTACAGAATCGGCTGCTAGAGAGCACCGAGCAGCAGAGAGGCGAGCTAACCAAACTGCTGCAGAGCGGCGAGTTGATCAGCGGCAAATTCCAGCTGCTTGCAGGTGAAGGCGGCTTCAAGTCTCGTAGATCAAACAACAAGATATCTGTGTTGTACATATGTATTACAGCCGGGTTAACACTGTACGATTTTGGCTATGATTTAGCCGTCTGAGACAAATTGAGAATCATAAAAGATTCCTTTGATCCTGGGCCTAAATCTGAAGACTCTGATCGCCACATGTTCACCAACAGCCAATTAATGACCACTGTGATCAAATTTTACCTCCAACGAAATTCTGTCAGTGTTTTTGACCAATAGGAGTGCACCTGATGATGCAATTAATGACACAACAACAAACTACCACTTGCTGCACACACATCTTGGTTTTCTTCATTTTCTCATCAAGAAAAAAAAAATTAATGCTAGATTGTTTTTTCTTGCTCCAGAAGAGTCTTCTTGTGTGCGCCGTCTTTAACACGTCTCGACTGCCGCACAGTCTAACATTAATGACAGTCTGAACACATTTCTTTCATTTAAGTTGTTTACATGTTTTCTTCAGATTCTGAAAAAAACAAATTATAAACATTTTAGATTTTAAATTTGTTAAAGATTTTTAAATACACAATGCAATAATTAACTTTCATCAATCAATTCTCATTATGAATTGGTAAACAACATTACTTAAAGGGAACCCCAGGTATTAAGACTTGTTTTGCGTAATATAATGTATATTATGTCTCTTACTGAAATATGTAGTAGAAAACCCAAGAAAAAGTTACAATATTTAAAAAAAATCCATGAAATATTTGGACAATGGGCGGCGCCATTTTGTTTGCATTCTATGTCGACAACATCAAATGGTTGCTCTCGGTGAGCTACTGACACTGCCCTGTTGCTACAATATATACGTTGTATACGATGCCACATTGACTGAAAATTACAACCAAAAGCTGCACAATGAGCCACAAGAGAAGTGATGCAATTCGCTAGCGATAAGAGGAGAAAAGAATGGGAAGTTGTGAAGAATGTGGACAAATAAAACTAAAATAAAACTCCCTATAGATCATCTGTATGTTTTGGTGCAACGGTAATCTAGTAATAAAAGTCTTAATCCCTGCAGGGTTCCTATTAAAACCCGATCAGCACTTCAATTTGAGCCAGAGGATGAAAACATCAAAGCCGTGCAATGTCTCTTTGGCTATTCGAACTACTGATGTATGATTGATGTGTAAAAATCATCTGATATGTCACCTGAATGCATTACACACAGTTAAACATGCTGAGAAGATGCTACTGTTTATGCGATCACAGATATCTTGTGCATCACAGCACACACGAGCCTTGAGGCAGTCTGTCTAAATCGAGATGTGTTATAGGCTGCCCACGACAGGCATTTGGTTAAAGCATACACTATATCCATTGGCAAATGTAAGCGCTTTCAGTAGCTGTGGTCTACTAAAAGTCTCAAAGGCATCAGGGCTAAACCGGAGAGAAAACAAAGACGTGGATCTTTAGGAAGTTTGATTCGTCCACATTCATCACAACTTCCCACAACTTCTCTTTTTTCCTCATATCGCTTGTAAAGCAGTAAAGACTTGCATCGCTTCTCTTGTTGCCCTTCGACTGAAAATTACAACCAAAAGCCGCACAATGTGGCACTGTATATTATATTCAGAGTTGTTTTGCAGTAAAAATAGCAACAGGGTAGTGTCAGTAGCTCAGCCAGTGTAACCCTTTGACATCATTGACGTAGAACGCACTGTGCATCTAAACAAAATGGTGCACCCCATTGTCCAAATATATCATGGATTTTTAAAGATCCCCTGTGGTGAAAATCAAGTTTTTAATGTTGTTTATATGTCTATGTAGTGTTTTTAATATGCTTTAAGACAAACCATGTGCAAATTCATAAGTCAACACCATTGCTGAGTATTTTATGTTTGAAACTGCAGTAAACCAAAAACCTGCGGTTTGAAATCGTGGGTGTTTGTGACACCACAGACTACCTTGTAACCAATCACAACAACGTGCCGGCAGGCTTTAGCATATCATTAACTCCGACTGCTCTGAAGCTGGAAAGTCTCGAGAGAAGCCAGGTTATCCCAGTAAATTTTCTGTTGATATGAAAAATTGTGCAGATTTATCAATATAGCAAGTCTATTACGATGTTATGATGAACTATAAGCCTTTCTCCACTGACGATTTGGCTGAGCGTTTGTAAGGATACTGATTGTTAAAAGGCAGCTGTCTGACTCTGAGATAAAGAACAGGAACGGTGTGTATAACATTAGCAGCACATTATTAGCTGTTTGATAATGTCGTCAAGCAAAAGGCTAATTATATTAATTTGTAATAATGAATGACAGAATCGTTGCAAGCTGTGCCAAGTGTGCGAGCGCATAGCGGCTCGCACCAAAGCAAAGTGACAGCTGACTTGAAGTAAAGCCAATAAAGTTCATGTTTTTGTCCTTCGAAATATTTGAATACAATAAAACATAGCTAAAACAATATTGCTCTGAGCTTGTGACCGTGATTCATGTGCATATTCAGTCAGTGTGGGATCGCACGTCAAGTTCTGAGAGAGCTATTCAGTCCATTATAAATTGTGATTTTGGCCAGCTCTGGAATGGACCAAACCATAGATGTTAGCCTACCTGATAACTTCAAGTAAATACGCATATGCATATTCATTGATCCGTGTATATTAAATGAGGCAAGGTTGTAGAGTTACAATTAAAGCTATTTTAAAGGGGTGGTTCAGTGGTTTTATTCTAGGCTTGATTGTGTTTTGGGGGCAGAGTTTAAAATGTCTTAATGCTTAGTTTTTTTGAAAACGCTGTATTTTTCATATATTTTACCTTTATTCTACACCTCTGTTTCCACTGTCATATGAACGGCTCGTTTGACTTCCTGCTTCTAAGAAGCCACTCCCTCCGAAATACGCAATGTGCTCAGATTGGTTACCAGGTTGGTAGCTGGCCCAGTGTATCGTGATTCGCTGAAGCGTCCGGAAACGCCACGCCCCTTACCATTCGTAGTTAGCGCTTCAGAGGAAATGTAAATAATAGCGTCTATATTGCTGTATCAAACTGAGCCGAATCAGACCCAGATGAAGAGGAAAAAGCAGAACCTCTGCAATCGCGGCTTTTAAAGGACATTTATGAAAGGTATTTAATTTTGTATTTGTGTCAAAGTGTTTAGATATGCTGTCACTGCTGCTTGTTAGCTTTCAATATACAGTTTTATCCTGATTAAAGCTTTACTGTAGCCGGATACATGACTGAGTAGTCGCATTTTTGCAAAGGTAGCGTTTAATTTATAGCATGAACAATTGTTTGTCTATGAACATAGACATTTGTTGGTGTTTGTTGCACTAGAACTTAGCTAACTGGCTAGCAAAAACGAGTTGCTCTTTGTATAGGTCCTTGATGCATTAAAAATAGCAACAGAACTAATGTTATACGTTTAAAAGACATGTACAAACAATAAAACGTACTTACAGTTTGAAGCCAATAAACAGCAGCTTCTATTTTTAAAGTAGGAACTGCTTCATCTTTCAGTTATAGCCTTTGTGCAAATCCATCATTGAACTCGTGTAGATTCTGGAAGCTGTCTTCAGCGCCGCATCCAGTGTAGAAAACATCACAGATTATAATGGGTTCTATATCTTTTGACGCATTGCGTCGCGTCCGGTGTACACAACTCTTCCGCTTCCACATGCTGCGTGCGCCGCATGGCCTCGCCCACTTTGTTGCGTGTTCCCGGGGGTGTGTTTTGCAGGGTTTATGATGTCACCAACCCGGGAAGAAGCTCGTTGTAGTCCAAACAGGTTGTTTTTGTAGGCATTAAACTGCCATAACTTTAAAAGACAATATCTCCGTTTGCATTGAACTTTCAGTGCTGTAACTTTGCAGATACTGTTTATGCTCAAGCAGCAACATTACACACTAACTAAAGTTAAAAAAGTGAAATCGCATTTAACCACCCCTTTAAGGCATGAAGAATTTTTCTTCACTCGATTTTTTTTTTGAAATATGTCATTTTGGTGATCAAAGATGAGTTTTAAGGGATAAAATAATTGACTACAGGGGGACTTTAAATAACGTAAATCTTTCATGGGTTTTCTACTCAGGGCCGTCGCCAGAACATATAGAATGGGGGGCATTCGGTTTTCATAGGGGGGCACACATTTTTATAATCTGAGAAACAGACGTTCGCCAAAATAATAATGTCCCGTATTTATTATTAATGAAACAGACTTCTATATCTAAAGAAACAGACTTCTATAATGAAATAAAGTTCTATATTACCCCAAAAACACAAGATAGTTGATCCTAATTAGATCAAACTACACCAAAAACTAAACCCCTTTGCATTATGGCAATATACTTTGCAAACACGAGGCACAAAGCTTTTCAATTCCTCGAATAACACAATTATAAAAAACGATACATACCAAATAGCAATAAAAATATAATGCATATATCTGTAGCATATTGATGTGTAACAAAGACTGAGTGTACTCACCAATAAAATAGTTGAAGGTGGTCTGATCATAGGCGGAGGGTGATCGAACTCCAGGGAAAGGAGATGCGATTCCCATTTAAAAACACATTTAAACAGATTTCCTTGAAATAGTTTTAACTTAGCCTACTTGTCACAGCACAACCTACATATCCCAACATAAACACTGCTGATAAATTATTTGTTAATAAAGTGTTAACGTTCACAAACCACTGTTAATTTTTTTAAAATATGCACGCGGGATTTGGCAGAGTGCGCAAAAGGCACTCCCTTTATAATCACAAAAAAATCTCACTCTTAGTTCATTGCGATCTCAAGAAATTCTGTAACAATAAATTAAACTGACTGCGTAATAATTACATAACCATTTACATAATTGTTTGTTATAATGAGGGAATATTTGCCAGTGTCCACAACTCAAAATCCACTCACCGCTCAAAACGAGTTTTTGTTCAGTGCTAAGTTACTTCATTGGTCATTGCGTTCCAAAAATCAACAGATTTGTTCCTGATTGGCTATAGTCTCAAATCCATGCTTTACACACACTCCGCCTAATTTCTATTTCATATTTCTGAAGATAATGTGTTATTTAAAGTTACCGTTGTAGAGATTGTGTTCCTATGAGCTAAATGCTGCTGAAGACATTTCGTTATGGAAAATGTAAACGGCCAGATCCACAGAAATAAGGTTTTTGCTCTCAATCGGATTAGGGGGGCACGTTGTCTCATCTGGGGGGGCACTGCCCCCTAATGCCCCCCCTTGGCGACGGGCCTGTTTCTACTACATATTTCAGTGAGACATCAATCATTTACGTTATATTAAGCCATACATGTCTTAACACCAGGGATTCCCTATAAGATTTTACTCTTTTGACAGAAACTAAGTGCATAAGACATTGCCTTTTGTTAAAAAATATACAAAAATAATATTTAAAACAAAGTACTCACTAGAAGCAGCAGAATAAACACAGTTTGATGAAGGCACTGTATAACATGAAAAAATGCTGCATAATTATTCATGGCAATGAAATATATAATATAAACTAAAATATATTTTACATTTATCTTAAGCATCACATCTATAGGCTCACCGGATGATTCACCATTCTGTTTGGTTCTTGTCACACCTGCTCGTCTCCTCCTGCATTTATATAAGACGACTCCAGCCCCAAACACCAACAGCAGAGCCAAAACTATCAGCACTGGGAGAATCACTGATTTAAATGGTTTACCAGGATCAAATTCTGAAACAAATTAAAAAGGTTACAAACACATTAGAATCTGTAATATATTTTACTTTATCACTCCTCATTACCCAAAGTGGCATCCAGTTTGTTGTCCAGACTGAGGTGTGTGGCAGAGCAGGTGTATTTGTGTTTGTCTGCACTGATCTCCAGACTCTTCCTCATCTGGTACGTCCCGTCACCATTGGGCAGCAGATCTCCTCCAGTGATCTCATGATCAGGTACAGGCTGTCCATCTCTGAACAGGGTCAGGTTGATGTGACGAGGGTAAAATCCTGTTGCCAAACAAATCATACGAAACCCTCCAGAATCTGAGTTTGCTTTCTGAATGAGTCTGACTCGCGGTTTTACTGCAGAAAAGAAAACAAGAGATGATTCAGGGAATGTTTTACATTTATGAATACATGGGTCACATTTAGGTTTATTTTAAATCCTGAAGATTTACTCCAAACATCTGGATTGTTTTTATAAAACACATTGAGGGAATTAAAGATGTGCCTTTGAGTATGTACCTTTTCTATTAATTTGATCTTCTCTCTTTTTGAGGTATTTCTTGAGAGTTGTTATACAAATTGGGTAAAAGGTATTTTCAACCTCCTGCTTAAATTCTTCCAGGTGCGGTTTGAGCACATGTTGTGTAAACACTTTATAAGTAAATGTGTTGTTAAAGTAATGCATCTCATCTGTGGTGGAGCCTCTGGCAGCATCTCTGATAATCATCTGTCCAGGCTTGTCGAGGTCCAGCAGCTCACAGAGAACCAGTGTCTGATAAACATCAAGATCTGTGAGGGAAATCAAAATCATAAAGGGTTTATGTGTTTTATCTGCATGTTGATTATACAACATGACTTTTCATTATTCAAACAAAAAGGTTTTCTCTTTTCAAAAATTATAAGCATACTAATATTTTTGTTATTTAAGAAAAAGACAAAAATAGAAGATTATGCAAAACTATTTAAAACATTTTTTTTTTTTAATTCTAATACAGATTATTTCACCTAAAGAGCTAAATTTAAACAATTTAATATGTACAGTATGAAATGCATTTTAAAACAGCTTAATAGATGTCATTGAGTCACATACTTACTGTCATTTTGTCTGTCTTGCCTTAACAGATCTGATCTTCTCAAAAAGGAGTTATACAGGTAGTCACTTATACCCTTTATTTTATCTGAATCAATCACATCATCCTCATTCGTCGTATTCCCTCTTGGAATATATGTTGTTGAATTATAATATCCAACTGTGATGTCATCCAAACATGTTGTGCAGCTAAATTGAGGAAATTGCATTTTTCCCTGAATGTAAGTTGAAAACAACCACAAAGAGTGAGAACCTGAAAAAAAAAATTGGATTATTGTTGATTATTTTTATTATGAAGTAGTAGTAACCATAATATATACAATGTATACAATAAAACTTTTAATCTTTATTATTTTTTATTTTAATTTAAAATATAAGCCTTGCCAATGACTTTCACTTTCATTCACCATGAAAATGATCTGAGTAGGGAGAGCGAGGCACAAGTTAACACTTTTTGACTTTCTCAGTTTGTGTAGATTCACTTGTGGTTCAGAGTTTTTTATTTCCCACACATTTAGTACATATATGTTGTCTTATTTCATTAATACACTGACAGTATACATTTTTTCTTTATTTACGTTACCCCAAAAGAATGGAAGTGAAATGATACAACATGCCCCATATATGGGGCACACTGAAACACTTGAGGGGCACGTTGTAACAACCATATGACAGCTTAAAATGTATTCTGATTATCTAATCAAAAAAAGAATACCAGAACAACTTATCTATTTTTTCAATAAAATACAATTACTAATTTTCCGGATATTTTCCCAATATGGTGTTGAAATGACAACTAGTTAAACCACACTCTGTTTTGTCATGCTAGTAGGCTATGGAAACCTTCATGTTCAACTATCCCTTCAACGCACTGTTAAGGTAAGGGAGGACATTATACGTGATAATCTGCATTAATCTTGAATTTATTCTTTGAAACACATTGGCACCGTTTCACAGACAGGGTTTAGCATAAACCAGGATTAGGCCTTAATTCAATTAGGACATTTAAGTAGCTTTTATAAAATTTTCACTAGAAAAAAAACATTACTGATGTACATCTTGAGACAAAACAATAGCTCTGACATATTTAGGATATGTCAGTACAAGTTGCTTTCAGTTAAAACAGCTCAAACGTGCATTTTAGTCTGGGACTAGCTTAAACCTTGTCTGTGAAACCGGGGATTAGGTTTTAAAATTGTAATTCCAATTAAAAACGCAAACAACTTACCATCTGACGCAGATAGAGGTGAAAGTAGGGAAAGTACAAATAAAAAAAAGAGGACATACGATTTTGTCCATTTGCACTGCATGCTTTTAGTCTTCAAATACGTTGCAAAAATATACCTGCACAGGTACAAACAACTGCGTCTCTTCTCCTTCTTCTGATGTTTAGTGGCGGTTGTCAGACCAAATTAAATGGTGCATTCACGCCACCTACTGGATAGGAGTGTAAAGCGCATAATGGTTGGGAAGCTGCCAAACAAACAAAAAATGTTACAACGGTATAATAATTTCTATTGATCAGTCTTGTTTCTTTTAATTAAGAAAATAAATAATTCATGAAATATTCTTGATTGCTTTGGGCCATTTCTTAACAGAACCTTGAGTGACAAATTATTTATTCCCAAAGATCGTAAAGCAAATAGCTGAAATCTTGCTCTTTAATATGCATCATATTTTATAAGTAGGCCTACGTGTTCTGCTGATTTTCTTCTTTCTGGAACAGCTTTTTCTTAAAAGTGTCTATTCCTTTTGTTCCACTGTCCCGCTCCTTCTGCCATTTCTTTCTCATTTAATTTTCTATTAACTTTTGCTTTTACTTCTACTACTCATTGAAAGTGAAAAGGTTAAAGTGGCACTGTCCATTCATTCCCTCCACCTTCATTTCCTGCCAGTACTGAGACTCGAACCCACGATCTTTGGGTTACATGTCCGACTCTAACCATTTGGCCACAACTGCCGCCATTTACACTTTAATGTCAATTTGTGAATTTGCTATAAGTCCAGATTTTCTTATTCTAAATAAACTCTGCATCACTTCAAATATCATATCTTGTCTTGCTGTTAATATTCCACTTGACAAACTGAAAGGGAGTCTGTACAAATCACTGATCTTATTGTTGTACTTCTATCTACTGAAGAGCAAGGAATATTGCTATTATCTCTGTAATACAGATATATGATCTGAGATTCTTTTTGATATTTTGACTTTGAAGTAGGCCTATGTAAACTGCTGCTGCTGTTATTCCAGAGTCTGGATCCTTTGAGCCATCTCTGTTTATATTTGTACTGTGTTATGTTTAGAATATTGTTAGATGCAAAACTGTACACCATACTGCCATAATCAATAGCTGCTCTTCTCAGTGCACTGTACTTTTATATTTACTTGACGACATGCTCCCCATTCGACTCAGCCAAACACTTTATGGCAAGCAGAGCGGGGCAGAGGGAACGGAGAATGGCGCAAGCCTCGTATTGATATTTACCTTTTGGTGTTACAGCTGGAAGTAAAATGATAGTGAATTCTGTCCATGGCAGCAGTTTTCCAGTGTGATTTGTGCTGCTGTAATGGTAGTAAACAAACTCTGTACCCGCAGCTTTTACATTAAACACCTGGAATGTGGTTGATCTGGATTGACGGTATGCCTATAAACAGGTTTGAAGTCACATGGACATTAGTGCATTATGGCTCGGTGTAAAACACATTTTAGATGACTAAAATAAGGTTTTAATGTGATTATTGATAAAAGATTATTAAAAAAAAGATTATATGTATAGATTATATTTGCTCTGTCAGTACCCCTGTCATCCAGTGTCCTCTTTGATATTCTATGACTTCTTTTGTGAATGTTTTGTGCTACAATACTAACATGCACATCAGTATTTATGACACTAACATGTACATTGGTATCTTTAAAGCTTATTTCTTACATAAGCCACACATTGTAATTCTTAACATTGACTTATTTATCAGACTATATGCCACATACTTAGAATAAATGCGCAAACAGGATTTGTTTTGGGACATTTGGTATGATCTCATATTGCTTACTTTTAACTGGATAAATTAATGAAATTGATCAGCTGATTATCACCTGAAAACTTACAATAATTAAACAAAAGTTTAAACAAAATGTCAAAATCTTTAATTTATATGTATTCTCTTAGTATCCCCGTCATCCAGTGCAATCAATAAATCAATAAAAATACAAAAAAAACATGACACAGGCACATTAGGCTATATAGCTACACAGATTCCCAAAAGAAAACTCCAATGCAAAACAGCAACCACAATCTAGTAACAATATTAGACCCAGCAACATAATAAATACGTATTTTAACAATAAAATACTATACATACACTGTAGAGTTTCTTTAAAACCTATGTTTTGGAGTTTCCCAAATCTTGGAGTATGGATGAGGCAAATGCCATTTTGTTTTGATTTTATGTTTTATAAAATACACATTAACAAAACTGTATCCTGTGAATCACTTTTTGAATTTTTACCTTTTTTTTTTTTCTTTTTTTTAAACATATTTACACTTTAAGGAGAAACAGCCTGCTGTTAATTTAGTGTTATTCTCTCATCTTACATATAAATCTCAATTGGAAATCTCACAGCTTATTAAAAGCAAATATTGCATCGGCTCAGATGGCGTAAATAAACAAATCTGAGATTATTATTCCTCCATGTGATGGTCTAAAATGGATTAAGAAAATGGATTACTGTCTTCAGGTGGCAAACCATTATCAGCATCTGTAAATACATATGAATGTGATTTAATATATAAAACAATAATCTACATAGCTGTTATTCCATTCTGATTATTATGCAGTAATAATAATTTGTATCAAAGTCAAAATGAGGTTTATTTTCATTTTATCACACTCCAGGAAACTATGGTGCATGCATGACCATTTCTGACTAATACAAAGTTATACATAAAGTGATCTTGTAAACATTCAAACAGATCCGATTTTATCTTTAAGGAAAACATACTAGAATATTAGTGTAGTAGAATTAAGTTCGTAAGTATGGGAAGGAAGAAGACAGGGTCGACGAATAACTGCTGACTGAGTTTTTATTAATGTTCAAACGGCTCAACAGAAAACACTGTGCAATGCACGACAATAAAATAAACAATCCACAATGGGCTTCACTCCAGGTTCAGTTCAGATAATCCACAAAGGGCTTCACTCCATGTCCAGTTCAGATAATCCACAAAGGGCTTCACTCCATAAAGGTTGTCGTGTCTCAGTCAGCAGTTCCCCTCTCTCTCCCACACTCCTGCTTCTCACGGCGTTTTATCCTGTCTCCGCGCCAATCACTGGAACGAGAAACAGGTGTTCGTGATTTACATTCACCCCACTCATTCACCAAGCGTCTCCTGACGCTCTCTCCCGCTGCAGACCTCGCTGAACCACGCCCCCCTCGCCACAATTATCTTTAAAATTTGCCTAAAATGCCTTAAAAAAGGCATATCCAAAGTAAATTGCATGATGTTCTTAAACAATGTGGAGTATATGCATGGATTTGGTCTATTTTGAAAGGTATTGGTACCGCATGCGGTACAGTGGAACGCTAACAGGTTAAGGCCCGGTTTCACAGACAGGGCTTAGATTAAGCAAGGATTAGGCCTTACATTACAGGCGTGCATCCTGAGACAAAACAATGGCGAGATGCTTTCAGTTAAGAAAGCTTAAACATGCATTTTAGTCTGGGACTAGGCCTTGTCTGTGAAATCAGGGGATACAAAAATAACATTTAAAACAAAGTACTCACGAGAGGGAGGAGAATATTCACAGTTTGATGAAGGCACTGTATAACATGAAAGGAAAATGCTGCATAATTATTCATGCCAATGAAATATATAATAGAAATTAAAATATATTTTATATTTATTTTAAGCATCACATCTATAGGCTCACCGGATGATTCACATTTCAGTTCTTGTCCTACCTGCTCGTCTCCTCCTGCATTTATATAAGACGACTCCAGCCCCAAACACCAACATCAGAGCCAAAGCTATCAGCACTGGGAGAATCACTGATTTAAATGATTCACCAGGATCAAATTCTGAAACAAACATTTTCACAACAAGGTCATAAACATAACAGAAACAGTTCTGTGATATTTTTGACATTTTCAAACCTCATTACCTAATTCAATGTCCAGTTTGTTGTCCAGACTGAGTTGTGTGGCAGAGCAGGTGTATTTGTGTTTGTCTGCACTGATCTCCAGACTCTTCCTCATCTGGTACGTCCCGTCACCATTGGGCAGCAGATCTCCTCCAGTGATCTCATAATCAGATACAGGCTGTCCATCTCTAAACAGGGTCAGGTTGATGTGACGAGGGTAAAATCCTGTCGCCAAACAACTCACACGAGACCCTCCAGAATCTGAGTTTGCTTTCTGAAAAAATCTGATATTTGGTACTGCTGTGAAAAAAAAAAAAAAAGTGGTTTGTGGAGTGGAGTGGTAAAAGTGGAGAGGTTATTTTGCTCTACATCAGAGAATTTTTGATATCTTAATGTGAAGATTTTAGGTTGACACTTATTTCTGAGCCTGCAAGATTTTGTTTAAACATCTGGACTTCATAATGGCAGATATAAAAAGGATTCCATTGTCATAATCATAAAACAGAAACAAATATTTAGGAAATTTAGGGTACTAATAACCGGCACTTTTAACACAGTTCACATCAGCTAAATTGTTTGTCATAAGTAGCCTTGAGAACTTACCCTTTCTATTTACTTCATCTTGTCTCTTTTTGAGGTATTTCTTGAGAGTATTTATACAAACTGGTTGATAGAACTCCTTATATTTCAGTTTGAAATCTTCAAGGTGAGGTTTGAGCTTATCTTGTGAAATATTTAAAATCACTTTATAAGTAAACGTGTTGTTAAAGTAACAGAGCTCATCTGTGGTGCAGCCTCTGGCGGCATCTTTTGTAATCATCTTTCCAGTATTGTTCAGATCCAGCAGCTCACAGACAACCAGTGACTGATAAACATCAAGACCTGTGGGGGAAATTATGGAGACTGCATCCCTCATCACACATGCAAACTTCAAAAAAGTTTAAATTATCACAAATTATCACAGCTGTATTTTCTTTTTTACTTTATGCCTCCAAAAAATATTAAAATTTTAATAAATTCATATGCTTATCATAGATTGTGTGTATTATTTCATTAATACAAGGAGGACAACAAAAATTGCGTCACGTCGTTGGTTTGTATGTGTATTTGTGTAAGGATACTTACTGTCATTTTGTCTGTCTTGCCTTAACAGTTTTGATCTTCTCAAAAAGGAACCATACATGTAGTCACTTATACCCTTTATGTAATCTGAATTAACCACATCATCCTCGTTCGTCGTATTCCCTCTGGGAATATATGTCGTTGAATTATAGTATCCAACTGTGATGTCATCCAAAGATGTTGTGTAACTAAATTCAGGAAATTGTGATTCTCCCTGAATGTATGTTGAAAACAACCACAAAGAGTGGCCTGAACCTGAAACACAAAATGGTTGTTGTTGTTTTAACAATAAGTAGTGATTTTCTATCTATTTCTCCATATACTTTATCAAGAATACAGTTTCAAACGTGGATCTTGAATGATTTGACTTGACCATGACCATCGCTTTCACTTGAAATGCATGAGTAATGCACTATGAAGATGAGATAACATGGAACAATAATCTTTAATAACATTGGATTTAATTCATTAGCATAGGCCTTCGTTATAACAATCCAACCTTTTTGAAACTTACCGTATGAAGCAGATGTTGGAGGTAAAAGTACAAGTAACAAGAGGATTTGGTCCATATGCCCTGCATTCCTTCGGTCTCTCATGTTTTAGAAAACGATGTACACATTTTTAAACTAGTATCAACTTATACGTTGAGTTGTTGCCATCGAATATGAAAGAAATTAATCTACAGTTTCCTCTCTAAATGCCTGCAAGCATAATTCATTTCCTGCATTCCATTCTATCAGAGCGTTAAATCACATGCGCTGTTGCTTGTCCGCACAAGCATTATTATTCAAGTGTATAGGCTACAAACTCAACCAAAGTTGAAAGTGATACTGTTTTACAGTACTGCAGAACTTTACAATGTGGAACGCCACTGTTCTGAGGATAACATCCCAAAAAATTACAAAATAGTTGACCACATGAGTAGGGGGGCCCTTTAAATATGGGGGCTCTTGGTAAAATTATTTAAGATTCTTTTTTATTTCATGGTACAGGAATGTGCAGTATATGATCATTATTTTTGTCTCATAAATCCAAGAATGTGTTTCACTCACAGAATTTATTTTGTTACAGAGCCATTTTTTTTATTTCACGAGCAATAGAAATTAACTGGATAAACATTGAAGTACAGTAAAAGTATTTTTTTCACAATGTACACTGTATGCTTTCTATTTGACCAAAAAAGTGTTACGTTATTCTCTATATCATCACACATACAGATACACAGGAGACTGCATCATTTGTACAGTGTCTAATATTTTAAGCAGATTCAGCCACCAGCCAGTCTGTGATTTCTCTCTGGTTTTCAGACACCCATTTTATATTTGCTTTAGTCTTCTCAATGGCCTGTTCCAGAGCTGCTGTCCCTGATCCAAAGCCGATCGCTGAATTGTCACTCTTAAACTGCAGAAGCTTTTCACATGTAAAGAGATATGAAAAAACAGAAATTAGTTTAAATAGTTACATAGTTAGAATTCAATTCCTACAATGTTATTGTTTTGCACCAACAGAAAATACACACCTGCTCAAGTTTGGATTCAGTTGAAAATGTTTTGGTTACGCCACTTATAAGGCTGGCAAAGTTAAAGGACCCAACACCATACCTAGGGACACAAACTCATTTTGTTCATCACAATACTGTATTTAAACTGTTTTTAAGTTAATTAAAATAGCCATGGACATTTCTGTATCAGTATGAGTTCATAAAGCTCACTCTGTGAACATATACGCCCAGTTCTTCCTCAAAAAGTCCCAAGCCAAGGTCTGACCATCTGGGTTGCCAGCAATATCCACAATGACAGAGGTAGCGTCCTGTTTACGGATCATTGATGCATCAAGCGTGTACCCAAGGTACCTGTATTTATGACAAAATTATTTATATAATGATAGTCCTTTCTGCATATTCCCAAAAATACTATCTTGCAAACCTTTCTAAAAGCATGCGATCTTTTGCACAAGCCAGGGATGACATGAGTTTGTCAGCTTCTATCGCGATGGTGGCGTTTTTAAACATCTGCCAGCCAAAGTCCCACTCTTCAGCGCCCCCTGTGGCAATAGCGCTGCAGTACACTGTAGACCTCAAGTTGGGGTGAATCCTTTCAAAAAGAGAACTGAATTAGATCTATGATGAAATAAATGTGGATGGTCAGACTGAGAAGACTTTGTCTGTAGGTTCTGTTTGTCTTACATGACATTGGACTGCTTGACTGGAAGATCAATATACTAATGCAGAGTGGGTAAACTTACTGGTTGTGGGTTGGTTGGTCCATCCACTGTCTGTACCAGCCTGTGGTGAGATTCTGACATTCATCTACACCAGTGCTGCAGGCAAATCTAATGGCATTAACTTGATTGTACCTACACAGTGGAAAAAGAATAACAAATATTTATGATGTCCGATATATAATTGACATGAAATGAAAATGTCATCATTGATTACATTAGACAAAAGTTATGGATCACTTACTGGTCTGTATGGCTAGACGGCACTTGTGACCAATCTTCAGTAATAGTCTTGAAATGTTCAAAAAGGGGGGTCACCTGCTTCTTGGTGTAGTTCTACAACAAGAAATTCAAAATTCATATTAATCTGAAATCAATTAACATATAGCTCAGCCACATATGTTTTTTTCGATATATGTGAAGTATTTTACAGACCTGTAAAAGTTCATAGACATCGGTTTGTGAAAACATGAGGTAGAAATAATCCAGGTTGTTGAGAGCAGACTGCCACGGCATATATTCCCTTTCTTCAAATAAGTATTTTGTAGTTTTTAGCGCTAAAGTGACAGGAATTATCTTCGCCCTTGAAAAAGAATTATGATTTAGTATGGAACATAATTTAAACGTGCATACACACAAAAAATGATATATTATATTATATTGTTTAACAATTATATTTTAAATCTCCTGAACTTGAGTAATTCCCCTTTATATTTTTGCATTTTTTGTTTATTATTATTATATTTCTTCATATGTGTATATGGTATATGTATGTATATTTTATTTAATTTATATGTGTGTATGTTTATATGTTTATATATGTATATTTACACATATTTCTTTTGACTGTTTTGTTGTGATTTTGAAATGCCTTGTAATAATATTTTGTTGTACTTTTTCTTTCAATAAACATTTGATTGCAAAAAAACAATTATATTTTAAATCAAGAAATTGTACCAAATTCTCTTTATTTTTGCTATATGCTATGTTACCTTGCAAGGTTAAATGCATCATCCACTATCTGAGCTCTGTTTATGACTGGGATGACCTTTAAAAAATAAATAACAAAAAATAAAAAAGAGAGAAATGACGTCAGATGTATTAATTATAACTAGGTCTGAGATTTTAAAAACACATCTCTGTGTTTTTCAGTGTTGTGGAAAAAGTAATGCATTACAATATTGCGTTACTCCCTAAAAAAGTAACTTATTGCATTACTTAGTTACTTTTTATCAAAAGCAATGTGTTACATACTTTTGCGTTCTCATTTGGGCTGGGCTGTTTGTTTGTTTGTTTTTATAACAATAAAAAGGTTACATTTTTGGCAAATGTAAAGGCCCTTTCACACCAAAAGTGAAATTAATAAGCCTTAGGCTGAAGAAATGCAAATTCACACCTGTAAAGTAGAGGGCGCAGCTCAAACAAGCCTTTCAGCTGTGCTGTGAATCCATTCTGGATTGCAAAAAAATAGGATGCAAAAGTATGTATGCTCACATTTAGTCTAGAACTAGTCTAGAATAATCATCATGTTTACACAGCGCACACAACGCCGCTGCACTTACTCCTGATTTCTCTCAAAATGGCAACAGGAGAGCTGTCATTCAATAAATGGGAAAACAAAGTAACTTGCGATACTTATGTGAAAAAGTAACTCAGATATTTAGATGTAAAAGTAATGCATTACTTTACTAGTTACTTGAAAAAAGTAATCTGATTACATAACTCGTGTTACTTGTAATGCATTACCCTCATCGTTATTGTTTTTACCTCATGGTTTTCAGTCAGCTGATTCAGAAGACGCTCCCAGTTCTCAGTGTCATAGTTCACTCTGTAATATCCTGTGATGTTCAGGTTCACCAGCACCCACTCATTTCCAGTGGTCTTCATATCATTGTGAAAAGCTACATAGAGATAATTATTTTGTTATATAGGCCTAGGCCTAATGATTTATGGATCAAAATAGTGAATATGTCCCATTCAGAGCCTGTTGAAAGAACCAAATGACGCCATCAAAACAAAATACTTGTCAAATAATTTTTGTGTTCATACCAGTTCTTTCCAGGAGCCAAAAGCGCGACTGCTGCACCTCTGCCTTCATCCAGTTGATGGGTACAATCCATTCATAACTATAAGAATCAGTAAAAATAGACATAACACTAAAGTAAATGGATTTAAACACAACACTATCTGCTCAGGTAGAGATGAGTTTAGGCCTACTTGAATGGAGACGTCTGCAATGAAGACTCAGGATCCAGAAGGAAGTGCGTCTGAGAGACCTGGCCTGTCGTAGAGTTGACTGTGACCACTGGGAAGCCCATCTGAAGAACCCAGCGGTCCATGATATCTTTGACACTTAAGGGAAGGACTGTTCCAGTTTTATCAACAGCCTAGAGAGGTTAAATGAGAGTGATTAATCAACCAATAGAGGGCAGTACTGTCAAACTTTTCTGGTTTCTGAGTAAATTTTAATATTATATTTAAATATTAGTCAAATAATTAGTTAAATGTACATATGAGATCCCTTTTTTTTTTTTTTTGATGCAACTCACAGTTTGAAGGTGATTCCACAGATCCTCACCGACTGTATTTTGATAGGCGAACGTGGTGAGATATGTCTGTAGTATTATAAGATTGTTGGGGGATATAAGAGATATCAGAAATAAAGAAAAAAGTAATTATTTGATGTAACATAACTGTATTGTAATTTGCTCACATTTAGTCCTTGTACGAACACAGACTCGGTTAGGAAGTCTGACAGCATTCGCAACACTGACGCCCCCTGCAGGTTAACAGAGAAATTAACACTGAGTTTGATACTCGTAATGTTTTTCAAAGTGAAGGAAGGTTTTTATACGTCCATCACCTTACTGTAGGAGACCGTATCAAACTGTTCATTGATCTGCTCTGGTTTTATAATATCTTCCTCCTTAGAAGACAGGGGATGGGAGGAGGCCAGAGCATCCACAGCAAAAACACGGTGTACATCTTTAAGGATGATCAAGTCTTTCTGTGAGAGTGATAAGGAAATATGAGCAACAGTTTTTTTTCTTTCTTTTTCTAATATACACATGTTTTCATGTATAAATATAAATATATAATATATATAAATAGATATAATAAATATATATTTATTATTTCAAAACCCTGTGTGACGTCACAGACGCGGGAGACACAATAACGGTCACCTGAGGAAAATTACAAAAGGCGCGAGTAACGTGTCCCATAAATTTCACTTCAACAATACATTTTTTATAATTTTTTTCGTTGTTATAATTCTCAATGTCTCCACACAGGTCACCAAAACAAAGGTGTGTCACGATGGGCCGCATTGCAGCGACGGTATGTATTTGTTTGCTTCAAATATTCGAAGGCAAACGGCTAAACTACTAACTTCGTCGTTTGAACATGAAATTAGTTTAATGCAGTCACACAAATACACGTTAATAGATATAAATAAATGTTTATGACTTGTAAATTTCATTAATAATAAAAATCTCATAAATAATTTCATAAATAAATAAAAATCTCAACTGACCAACCATTAGCATTGAGCAGTAGGTCCATTAGAAGTAATTAAATTAGTCCACTTTTAAATAAACTTTTCCTGATAATTTACTCACCCCCATGTCATCCAAGATGTTCATGTCTTTCTTTCTTCAGTCGAAAAGAAATTAAGGTTTTTGAGGAAAACATTCCAGGATTTTTCTCCATATAGTGGATTTCAACGGCTACCAACTTAGGAAGGTCCAAATTACAATTTGAGTGCAGCTTCAAAGGGCTTTAAACGATACTAGATGAGGAATAAGGGACTTATCTAGCGAAACGATCGGTCATTTTTGAAAAAAATACAACCGTTTATGCTTTATAAACACAAAATATCACCTCTACTTACGGAAAAAGTAGAAACTGGAGCTGCGTTCGTTCCGTAAGTAGAATAGGGAAGGCGTAGGACATTCAGCGTAAGCATTTTGAAGAATGCGGAAACGGGAAGTACGTTCAAGGCGATATTTTGTGTTTATAAAGCATAAACGGTTGTATTTTTTTTTTAAATGACCGATCGTTTTGCTAGATAAGACCCTTATTCCTCGTCTGGTATCGTTTAAAGCCCTTTGAAGCTGCACTGAAACTGTAATTTGGACCTTCAACCTGTTGGTAGCCATTGAAATCCACTATATGGAGAAAAATCCTGGGATGTTTTCCCCAAAAACCTTAATTTCTTTTTGACTGACGAAAGAAAGACATGAACATCTTGGATGACATGGGGGTGAGTAAATTATCAGGAAAATTTTATTTAAAAGTGGACTAATCCTTTAAAGAGTGAAAACTCACCACATTCCAGGACGGTTCAGCAAAGTCTGCACCAAGATATGACACATAAGAGGCGAAACCTTCATTCAACCAAACTTCATTCCACCACTTTAGAGTCACAAGGTTGCCAAACCACTGACCATAAACACAAACAAGCCATAATATTACACATATAGTCATTTAAAACCTATTGTATAATATATTTTTATAAATATGAGTACCATGTGAGCCAGTTCATGGGCTATAATGGTGGCCGTTCTCTCTTTGTTTGCATTAGAGGAGATGACTGGATCATATAGAAGGTTTGTCTCTCTGTACGTCACTAGCCCCCAATTCTCCATCGCCCCAAAGTAAAAATCCGGCAGGGCAATCTGGTCTTTAGGGTAGAGAATTAAAAATCCTTACATATTTATTCCCCCCAGGCAATAATCTTCATGAGATGATTTAGATGTTTAAACATACCTGATTTAGAGAGTGGATATGGTACACTGTAATAGTTTTCAAAAAACTTGAGGATTGGCCCAGTTATATTCAGAGCATAATCACCATGGCCGTCCTCAATGGCTTTCTTACGAGCCCATATACGTATCTGTTCAGAGCAAACATAATTTAGCCATATGCACCATGAGCACATATGCTGTAAAGCTCGTTTTGTGGTCAATAAATGTAAGATTTATAACTTTTCAAACGGCTGTATTGCTCATGAAAGATGACTGATGGCCATACCAAGGTGTCGTTCGCTGATCTAACATTTGTGTAGTCACTGACAACCAGTGCCAGTAAATACGAGGACATGTTCTTTGTGGGTTCAAATGTTGTCACAGTAACAGGTTGTCCATCAAGAATGGTGTTCACTTCCTCTGAGTGAGGAAAACAAGCAATAAATTAGATTGTCTGTCTGTCTATCTATCTATCTATCTATCTATCTATCTATCTATCTATCTATCTATCTATTTATCTATCTATCTATCTGTCTAAGGTCTACACAGCCTTTAAACCTTAAGGCCTTTTGAATCAAACTTGTCATGATCAACATGTAGCTGCCAAGGACCCCCAAATATTTAATAATTGACAATTATAAAATAATTAACTTTTATATTTTATACATTTTTTAATATATTATATTTATATCATTTTCTGCACACTTACAATACCTAAAGCAAAAATGAAACTATAAACAACTACACTAATAAAATAATTATGATTAATCTCATGATTTCCAACCAGTCTTTAGAAAGCAGATTGAAAATGTAATAATGTAAACTTTAAGTAACAGTAAATGTTACTTCTTCTTTTTTTCCCCCTGAAATTTTCCACGTATGCCCTTGCACCCTTGTTGCTGGCCCTTGGGGCTTCCTGGAGCCCAGTTTATAAACCCCCATGTTCTAGTTTATATTATAGGGTAGTTAAATGATTAGTTCACTTTAAAATGAAAATGACCCCAAGATTTACTCACCCTCAAGCCATGCTAGGTGTATATGACTTTTCTTTCTGATGAACACAATTGGAGTTATATTAATAAATATCCTGATGCATCCAGGCCTTATAATGGCAGTGAACGGGACAAACGACTCAAGAAAGAGCCTCCATCCACATCCATCCATCATGAACGTACTCCACACGGCTCCGGCAGGTTAATAAAGGTTAATAAGTTATAAATTAAAGTATCTAGCTTCCGCCAGACCGCCTTCCGTATTCAACATACGAAAAAAGTGTAGGCGTAGGACATAGCGTAAGCGTTTTTAAAGGATTAGTTCACTTTTAAATTAAAATTTCCTGATAATTTACTCACCCCCATGTCATCCAAGATGTTCATGTCCTTCTTTGTTCAGTCGAAAAGAAATTAAGGTTTTTGATGAAAACATTCCAGGATTTTTCTCCTTATAGTGGACTTCAATTGACCCCAAACGACTGAAGGTCAAAATTACAGTTTCGGTGCAGCTTCAAAGGGCTTTAAACGATACCAGACGAGGAATAATGGTCTTATCTAGCGAAACTATCGGTCATTTTCTAAAAGAAATAAATACAAATGTATATACTTTATTAACACAAATGATCGCCTCACAAGTGCTTCCGCCAGACCGCCTTCCGTATTCTTCAAAAAGCTTTTGCTGTATGTCCTACGCCTTCCCTATTCAACTCACAGAACGACCGCGGCGCCTGTTCCATTTTTTTCCGTAAGTTGAATAGGGAAGATGTAGGACATACAGCATAAGCTTTTTGAAGAATACAGAAGGCGATCTGGTGAAAGCACTTGTGAGGCGATCATTTGTGGTCGATTGAAGTCCACTTTAAGGAGAATAATCCTGGAATGTTTTCATCAAAAACCTTATTTTCTTTTCAACTGAAGAAAGAAGGACATGGACATCTTGGATGACATGGGGGTGAGTAAATTATCAGGAAAATTGTATTTGAAAGTTAACTGCAAGAGGCGTTGCACTTTCTTCCTAAGTTGAATACGGAACACATTGGTATCACTCACTGCCATTATAAAGACTGGATGCGTCAGGATTTGTATTAATATAACTCCGATTGTGTTCATCAGAAAGAAGAAAGTCATATACACCTAGGATGGCTTGACGGTGAGTAAAGCTTGGGGTAATTTTCATTTTAAAGTGAACCAATCCTTTAACATAGTCAACAAGTGTGAAGAAACTGTCTCTAGTAAAACTGACCAATTTCCATTCCATTGGACAGGGCCACAGTTCCTCTGTCATGGATGAGAGTGATGTAGAAAACCGCTCTCATTGCAGGCTCATCGAAACACGGGAAGGTCTTGCGAGCATGTGTGGGATGCATCTGGCTGGTGGCAACTATTCTGGAGGAAATAATTATCATTATATCGCAAAGATAAAATGTTCCTAATACCAGAGGTAGGTAAAGACCATAAAATAAGCTCTGGGTTATTAGTATACCATACTAATAACCGAGAAACAGTGTGTCCAAACAATGATGATTGAATCCCCCATACATGAGAAATCCTTCTGGATGTTATGTAATGCTCAAACACACATAAAACGCTTATTTATGGATCCAGTAAGTAATCTTCCCCTATTATATAATGGTACAAAGGTTAAACAGACATAAAGCAGCCAATAGACTCATCAAACAAACATGTGACCTGCCAACTGCAATAGCCTTGATGCTGATCTTGATATCTCAGATGTTTTTGCCACCTGAGAGTTTATTATGCACAGTTTAGATCTCCTGACTGGTGGTACTGCAGGTCAAATCATAGTTGGACTTACTTTTTCTCTCCGTTCTCATCATATTCACTCCGGTAGAACCCTGCCAGGTCATCTGCGAGTTCTCCCACAAACTCTGTGTAAAGCTCATAGAGCTCTCCAGCTTTCAGTTTGCCCTTCAACTGTATGACGAGATACTGCGTCGTCTCCTGCATCCAGGTTTTCTGTATTGAGGGCGCTACTGCAGTACCAAGCGCAGAGAGTTTGGCCAGATATCCATCTGTTGAGGTCAGGTTCAGCTTATTGGAGTGAATGAGGATGAGATCGGTCTCCCTCAGACATTTGAAGACCACGCTAGACTTTCCAGTAAACAAGAATAGGCCATAAATGTTCGGCTGAAGTCGAGGCCATAGAGTGATGTTGTAGTAGTCTGGAAACAGAGTGTCTGGTAGACGATACTCGTTCCAGGGCTCAGCAGGTACTTCTGTAGAAGAAAGGAGTTGAATGGTCCACAACCCAACAATGGTGGCCAACGATGCCATTCCCAGTAAAGTGCATCCAACGCAAGTTGCACTAAAATGGATTCTCATCTCTATCACCACAGGTCAGCTAAGATCAGACCAAACTGTGATGGCATTTTATTTATTCTTCCCACCTTCTCTCCTCCCAAAGGGTATAATGGCTCATCCATTAAAACTGAGACTAGCCAGTGAAAAAATCTGGTAACCTGATAAGTTGAGGTGCACTAAGATAATATATTATGGTATGTGTCATTCCTGACATGTTTATGCAGCCATTACTCTTTAGTTGAATGTAACACTGAAAATCGTGGGAAGAAGTTTAGAAAAACAAGCATGTCTGCGTCACAGCTGTGAAATCATCTGATGTAATCTAAAATGTTTTCAGTGGATATAACAATTAATTATGAGTCAGTGTAAAATATTTAAATTATGAATAAAAAATAATTTTGTGCTCTACAAAAATATTTTACAAAAAATGATTGTTATTGTTTACCATCTGAAAGACACAGTAACATAAAATACTACAATGCAAAAGTTTGAAAATAGGCTAGAAATGTACAAGATAGTTCATGGATTTAGGTGTTTATTTTCATTAGACAAAATATTAAAATGAAAAATACCAAAGAGTTCTGTACTATTTGCATATTCAGTTCATTTTAATTCTTTCTACAAAGTTATTTTAGCATTATAAAATAATTTTTTACAAAAATAATCAAAGAGGACATGAACAATTATAAACATTAGGCACACTTTAAAGAAAGATATTTATATACTGTACATCATCATAGGAAGAAAAATTGCAATTTAGAACATCCTGAATATATAAATAATCATTTTTGTTAATGCTATAACCCTCTAGGCCAAGCAAAACAATGTCCCGGTGTTACTCTCCTCCTCAGAGCAAGCAAGCTACATTATGTTAATCTTTAAGTCTTACTTTGGCTTTTGAACCAATCTAAGACTGCTTGTTTGTTCTCATCGACCCATTTGATGTTGGCGGTAGTCCTCTCGATAGATTGCTGAATGGCAAGGGTTCCGGATCCGAAACCTATGTCGGCGTAGTCATCCCTGAACTGTATCAGCTTTAAAACAGATTGAGAAACATTCAGATGTAAGTTTCTGTTGTACAAGATGATAATAAATAAAGAGGAAGATGACATACCTGTTGCAGTTCAAACGGAGTTGAGAATCTCCTTGTGACACCGTTGATCAGATTGGAGAAAGAGAAAGATCCACCTCCATACCTAATGGAAAATGAAAAGTGGATATGCAGCTATAGAAAACTGATATTTGTATTTTTAAGCAAATAATAGCATAGTCTCTCAGTATTTTTTCTTACTGATTGAAAATGAACTCCCAGTTGGCTCTAACAAAATCCCAAGCCAACGATTGGCCGGCCACGTTGCTTGCAATGCTGATGATGGTAGAGGTGGCATCTTGCTTTCGAATTTTGTCTGAATTTAAGGTGTAACTGAGATACCTACAACATCAATTAAAGCACATGTATTTAGCTAAATACAACAAGAGATCCATTTAATTGTTAGCATTAACCTGCTGTGAGCTCACCTGTTCAGTAACCACGGCTTTGTGGCACATGCCATTGCAGCTCTCAGTTTATCTTTCTCTGTAGCAACATTGGTTTTTCTAAACATTTTCCAAGCAAAGTCCCACTCATCTTCACCACCTGCAGCAATGGCACTGCAGTACACTACAGACCTCAAGTTGGCCTTAATACTGATGAAGAGAAAAAAATATATAGTGGCAGATTAAAGAAAGTTAAATGGCAATCTATTAATTCAATGTAATCAGATGATATTTTTATAGTCTACACAAGTACAAAAGTACTGACATACTGCAAAGACTCATGAAACAGTGCCCCCTAAAACATATATATTTTAAGTGTTTGGACATGTATAAAATAAAAAATGTAAACGTACCAGGTTTCAAATTCTTCTAAACCTTTTCTAAAAACTAACTTCTCTGAGCCATGAAAAATGTTTAATTTATTACATTCACAGACTTGATCTAATAATTTTTGACAACCAAAATGTTTTTAAATAATTTTTGTATTACATTTTAAAACATATTTATTGCTTTATACTTTAAAACCTAATCATTTAAAATCTTTTGTTTTGTGTTCATTTGTGTATTCATAATACCAGTGATTATTATAAACATTAGAAACATTTATAAGTATGTAGTCTGCACCAGTATACATTTTAACCATACTGCACTCAGGAAAGATCATGAGACACTCTCTAAGATTTATATTTACTACTGATTGAAACTCACGGGTTGACATCTTCATTATCCATCCACTGTTTGTACCATCCATTTACTAGAGTCGTACAGTTTTCCAACCCAGTACTGCAGGCAACTCTGAGCGCATTTATTTGATTATATCTGCAGATAGGAAGGCATGAATACAGTGAATAAAGGCTTGAGAGCAAATTTAAGCATTTATCATCTCTATATGTGCATGACTTACTGGTCAGTATGTCCTTTTGGCACATCCGTCCAATTTGTAAGATCTGTAAAGTGTTCAAACAAAGGTTTCACCTGTTTTCCGAGATACGCCTGCAGGTATTAAATAATGTGATGTTAGAATTCAAACTCAGTTCAGTTCAGGCTCTGTAAAATAGATGAAGCTTACCTGCATATGGCCGTACAGCTCCGTGCGATCAAACATGAGGTAAAAGTAGTCCAGGTTGTCGAGAGCAGACTCCCATGGCATGTACTCTGTTTCCACGGAGAGGAACAGTGTGGTTCTTAGAGCCAATGTTGTTGCAATATGTCCTGCTCTGTAAAGGGCAGAGATGCTTTTTAGCATCTGGACTGACTGGAAATTACACTCATAACTTTGAAGAATGAAGTTTGCATCTTACTTGGCCAGGTTAAAAGCATCATCAATTATCTGTGCCCGGTTAATAATGGGAATGCTCTAAATGAAAACAAATTTAAAAAGATTGCTGGCAATTATGTTGGTTTATGCTGAACGATAAACAATCCAAATATTTAAACACTGTATCAAGCTATAAGTATCTTTAATAATATCCCCTGCTTTTTTAATAAATGTATTTCTTCTTACCTGTGTGGATGTCTGGAGAACATTAAGTAGGCGTTCCCAGTTTTCATTATCATAGTTAACCCTGTAGTATCCTGTCACATTGATGTTGGCCAGAACCCACTCATTTGCATTTATTTTCATGTCATTTACTTGATCTAAATTAGAAAAGGAAAGCAGAAATACATGGATTTATGTTAAAGCATATAATCTTGTCCTTTATTAACATCCAATGATATATAATTAAATGCAAAGGTCAAACAAACTTTAAAAATTTGTCATCGTTATCATTGCTTTCTTTTCTCGGTGGAACATAAAAAATTTAATTTAGCAGAATGTCCAAGGTGTTCAGTGAAAATCATTTAATGAAAGTGGATGTTGACCACAGCTGCCAAGTAAGATATTCAGTCAATAGTAATTTAAATTTCAATCTGTTCTCACACAAAGTTATCATATGCCTTTAGAAGATTTGGAATATAGAATACAAATTGTGTGGAATAATTTAATTTTGCTTGTTTGGAGCTTGACAGCCCTAAGTCTTCATCCACTGTCATTGAATGAAACAGAGCAGTTTGGGCATACTGCTAAACTTCTCCTTTTGGGTTCCACATAAGAAAGGAGTTCCATACCGGTTTGGAACAACATAAAGGTAAATAAATAATTACAGAATTATATATATGAATATATCCATAAAAAGCAAATGACCCTCAATACATCTAAAATAAAAACATAGTAATTATATAATATAAAAAAATATTTAATAATTTTACAGAAATAGTGTTTACAGAATAATGTTAAAGTGTTAAAATAAATGGTAATTCTAACTTCGCGCTCATAGTTTGGATTAGAATACATCATGTCCGGTTGCATATACGGTCTAGCCACAGTTCAAATATTTAAATGCATCTGTAGCTCAAATCGGATCCGAAATTTCCGCATTCGCATATGATCGGAACTCCACGCAGCTCCCGTACTACTTTTCATTGGAAATTAATGACTTCTGGTCCAACAGCTGTCGTTTGTTGTGTGCAGTTGAAAGGCGGCTTCAGTGTCACTCACCAGTTTTCTGTAGTAGCCATTTTGTTGGTTTTTCTGTTCCTGTCTTTGTCCATTTAATTGGTACAAACCACTCATAGCTAAAAGAAAAAAAGAACATTTTACAAATATGATATAGTAATTTCACATTTTAACAAAACCTTGTGGTGGATATTTTAGTATTGTATTGTATATCTAGGCCTCATAATTGAAATCAGTAATAGTTGCTTTTTAAATATTATTTTTCCCAAAATATTTTGTTTACATACTTAAACTCTGATGGCCTGTCTGGTTTAGCGGTAGGGTCTAGAAGGAAATGCTCCTGTGTGATCTGTCCAGTTGCAGTGTTGATAGTGACCACAGGGAAGCCCATTTGAAGAACCCAGCGATCCATAATTTCTTGCACAGTTTTTGGCAGGACGTAGCCAGTCTCGTCCACAGCCTACAACATTTCATATATGAGCACTTGTGTTTTGTGCCAACAAATTCGATAATTATTCTGCTGAACATTCTTATTTAATTGCAACATACCGCTTGAAGATGGACCCAAAGGTCTGTGTACACTGTGTTGTCGAATTTGAAATGTTCCAGATAGGTCTGTTGAAACAAATTTGTCGTGAATGTACAAAAACATTCTCCAAATCAAAAGCATATTCAATATTTACTGTATGGCACAACATGGAATAGCATGCAGGGGGAACTTACTTGAAGGCCTTGAGTAAACAAATCCTCAGTCAGAAAATCAGATAGCATCCTAAGTACTGATGCCCCCTAGAGGAAGAGACTGCATGTTATCAGACAAACCACATGTAATCAGCATGTTCTTGATTATGAAACATTATAGTCAACTTAGAAAACAGTTCCCACGCTACCTTACTGTAGGAGATCGTATCGAACACTTCACTAATTTGCTCCGGTCTTTGGACATCCTCTTCTTTAGATGACAAAGGGTGAGATGAAGTCAGTGCATCTATGGCGAAAACTCTGTGCACATCATTAAGAACGATCATATCTTTCTGTGGGATAGAAATAGAGGAGTCAGTTATGATCTGCTCTTAGTGATAGCTTTTGGCATCTAGCATTAGCGCCCTGGCTTTTAGCTTCAAACACTCACAATGTTCCAATCCGGCTCAGCTTCGTCCGCCCCAAGATATTCTACGTAAGATGCAAAACCTTCATTGAGCCACAGGTCATTCCACCACCTGATAGTCACAAGGTTGCCAAACCACTAAAAAAGAAACAGGAAGATGGCGAAAAGTAAACTTCACAGTTTTAAAGCTGATAAAAATAACTTCTGTAAATCATTTTCCATTCAGAGAATCAAATTGGAAAAAAGGACTCCTGATCATACCTGATGGGCAAGTTCATGGGCAATAATAGTAACAATCCTCTCTTTGTTTCCATTTGAGGATATTTCATCATCATACAGCAGGGCCGTCTCTCTGTATGTGATTAGGCCCCAGTTTTCCATTGCACCGGCATTGAAATCTGGCAGAGCGATTTGATCTGTGCAACATTTTGAGGAATGAGTTAAACTTCTAAAAATGGTCTAAAATGTTTAAGTAGTAACCTAATCTTACTTAAACAGTAATTTCAATAATAAAACAATTTCATTCCCTCATAAAATATAGGTCATAACACAATAAACAAACTAAATAAACCTTTTAAAAAAAAACATTGCTCATAGACTCTTACCTGATTTGGGCAGCGGATAGGGGACATTGTAATACTTCTCAAAGAATTTCATAATCGGTCCAGTCACATTGAGTGCATACTGCCCTTGTCCTGCATCTATGGCTTCTTGGCGGGCAAAAATTCGAATCTTTTTGAAAAAAAAAACGACAGCATGCAATTTTTTAGTAGATGAACACATGCTGTTTTCTGATATATCTTTGTTAAAGTGGGCATTAGGTTTCATTATTAAATTGGAGTTTTCTCTAAAGACCTTGTGAAAAGATAATTACCTTTAGTTTTTCATCTCTTTGTTCAATGTAGATAAAATCACTGACAATAAATGCCAACAAATATGTTGACATTACTTCTGTTGGCTCAAATGTTGTTTTGGTTAGAAGAGTACCTTCTTCTGTGATGTCAGCTTCCTCTGAAAGTCAAAAAGAGATATTGACCGATAAAACTTGCACGTGCGTCTGTGCGCAAGACAGAACCCATGTCCTCATGTTCATAAAAATAAAGTATAATAGAAATAATGTTGTCAATAACTTTGTTAAATGTAGGCCTACTAAAAATCATTAAGAAGCTGAATAAATGGACCATAAAATGGTCATAACTGGAATAATCTTCGGACTCATCGCATCTGAAATTATGCAATGATCATTCCGAAATTCCAAAGCCTGTATTGGAACTGTATTGAAAAGCCATTTTTTTACATTTTTGAAATAGATCCGCAATGCAAAGTCATAATGATGCATATAGGGTACATTAGTGCTGTTGTTGTCATTCCTAGAAAAGTTTTTACCATTTTTTCTGCATGTTTTAAAGTGATAATATCTTATTCATATTAAAGTCCTGGGACTCATCTGCATAAGATGCATTCCCTTTTCTTTTTCTTTTTTCATTTACTGCTAAGGTAATATAACACAAAGTAGGCCTATAGCTTTATAAATGTGTATTAATGTTTTATAAAATGAAAATATGAAAAACTTTATTAGATTTGCGATGTTGATAACTATGGAAATGTGTCATCACAGTCTGTGAAAAGGGTCCATAGTTTTTTTCCACTTTATCAAATGAGTATCTGTGTAGCGCAACCAAATGCTACATCACTGTTTTTAAGCTAATTGAATAATTAAACTTTTTAACTGCACAGTCCTCTCTCTTTCATATATAGTGAAGGAAAGTCTAATTTATTCTAGTGAACCGGATTGTCCTGAATGGGACGACCCCCCCCCATTTATGTAGATTAGGAAAGTCTGATTTATCTTAGTGAATTAGTTTATCCTTAACTTTCCTCTCATAAGTATCATTTAACTTGAATCAAGTCTGATTAATTCTAGTCAGTGGATTCATTCAGGGGATTCATTTAAATAAACAGACTGACAAAAAATTATCAACCAATTTGAGTCCCTGTACAGTGTACATGTTCCACTCAGTTATGTAAATTAGGGTGTTTTTGTTGTATTTAATAAAATGTACCTGTTCAAATTTGATCATGTCACTGGATATGGATCTGATTATAAATTATTATTATTATTGGATAGGTTATTTTTTAACTATAAAAATATATCGCCCCTATAAGTAACTTTGGTAACACTTTACAATAAGGTTCATTAGTTATCTACATTAGTTAACATGAACTAATAATGAACTGTACTTCTACAGCATTTATTAGTCTTTCAATATTTACTAATACATTATTAAAATCTTGTTAATATTAGTTAATTCACTAACATTAAAAAACAATGAACAACTGTATTTTCATTAACTAACATTAACGAAGATTAGTAAATACAGTAACAAATGTATTAGTTCATGTTAGTTAATACATTAACTAATGTTTAACTAATGAACCTTATTGTAAAGTGTTACCGTAACTTCACTATAGCTACTTTTTTGCTGTTAGTATAGGTAACTAATTTTTCAAAGCAGTGCTCATTTACCCTTCACATCACCATTGGAGAGGGCTACGGTTCCTCGATCATGGAGAAGAGTGATGTGGAACATCGCTTTCATTGCAGGTTCATCAAAGCAAGGGAACGCCTTCCTGGCATCTGTTGGCTGCATCTGGGTTGTTGCGACCACTCTGAAGAACAACAAAGGTTTTTACTATATATGAAAGGTCTTTCAGAACAGAAGAAAAAAGACAGGACAGATCAACTTCTTACTTCTTCGCTCCATTCTCGTCATCGTATTCACTTCGGTAGAAGCCACCCAAGTCATCCGCAAGCTCGCCAACAAATTCTGTGTAGAGCTCATAGCTTTCCCCAGCAGTTAATTTACCTTTCAGGTGAATCGCCATATACTGTGTTTTTGGGTGCATCTTTATTGAGTCAATGGAAGGAGCTGGTTTGCTTCCAAGTGCAGTCAAGGTGACTGGTTCTGAAACGTTCAGCTTATTGGAGTGAATGAGGATGAGTTCTGTCTCTTCCACACATTTGAAGATCACGCTGGACTTCCCTGTGAAGATGTAGAGACCATTTGCATCCATCTTGAGCCGTGGCCACAGAGTGACATTGTAGGATTGAGGACTGAGAGTTTGAGGAAGGCGCCACTGGTCCCATGGTTCATTGGATGGTGCTGTTGTTGGAGCTGATGTCGTTGTTGTGGGTTTAACCTCATTGTTCTTGGATTTCTCTTGGGAGTAGACCACAGAGAGGGCAATGATTGTGGCTACTGCTGCAGCACCAACCACAACCAGTACTATCCCGACAGCTTTACTGATGACGAAACCCTTTCCCATGCTTGAGGAATGACAGGATGAGAGGAGTGAAACTGACATCTGCACAACTTTTTATTTAAAGGATGGGAGGTCTCTCCTCCCACATGGATTAATGGTTCATCCATTAACAAAGCACAGCTCCAGTGTACAAGAGGGCATTTTCGAAAGTTATTAATGCCTGATGTGTTTTTGAAATGTGGTGAAGCCATTAAAATACAATCATGAGTGCTGTTACTCACTGTTTCAGTGATGTGATCAAATCCATATGGCTAAAAATACATTTTTTGGCCAAAAATCTTTGAGACAAATTGTAATTTTATTTTCCAAATTACCAAAACATTCAAAAATGACCCACAATATATTACAAAAGTAACAAGCAAAACAGTCAAAACACTGGAATAAAGGAACTATTTTCTACATATATTTCTACAGTGCAAAAAATATATATATATATATATATATATTANAATATATATATATATATATATATATATATTAGTATAATATGTGACCCTGGACCACAAAACCAGTCATAAGTCGACGGGTATATTTGTAGCAATAGCCAGCAATACATTGTATGGGTCAAAATGATCGATTTTTCTTTTATGCCAAAAATCCATACAATGTTAAGTAAAGATCATTTTGTAAATTTCCTACCATAAATATATCAAAAAGTTATTTTTGTAAGTAATATGCATTGCTAAGGACTTCATTTAGACAACTTTAAAGGCGATTTTCTCAATATTTTGATTTTTTTGCACCCTCAGATTCCAGATTTTCAAATAGTTGTATCTCAGCCAAATCCTAACATACATCAATGGAAAGCTTATATACAGCTTTCAGGTGATGTATAAATCTGAGTTTCATAAAAATGGTACCTTATGACTGGTTTTGTGGTCCAGGGTCACATATGTAAAAATTGGCCTAAAGATATATCTGTGAAAAAAATCACTAAAATATATTTAATACATTTATATGAATATATTTTCTTCTTGATATATGATATAAAAACATAAATAAACAAATGTTGCATGTATTAAACATTTATTGTAGATTTAAACTAAATATTAGTGCAGACTAATTGTTGGATCTGTTATGTTTCTATCGATTGAATCAGATGCCCCACACAGAATCACACACTATACTGTTATGGCAGGTCATACTGAACAAAGTTGTAAATCCATTTCATTTGCTGACATAAACCTGCACTTTACAAAAAAGACAATGTCCTCAGAAGCATCAAATTGTGTAACTTCTGGCACAGACACTCAATTGCTTGCGTACCTGTTAAAAGATAACTAAACATCACTGCCATACAACTATAGTGTTTAAGTGGAAAAAATACAGTTTAACTTTAGTTTAGCTAAATTACCTTAGGTTTACAGGAGCAAAGGACGGGATTAGTAACAAATGAACTTATAAAAATACCTCCCTCTGTGGTCGTCAGGCTGGACTTTAAACTGCACTTCCCCAAAACTGTAAAATAAAAGATGAATTTGGCCTTTGGAATATATGTATTTTTTTATGGTGGAACATTGTATCAGGGATGACGTTTATTATTAAGATTTGTATCTCAGAAAATATAGCCAATGTCACTAGTTAGAATGTTCATTTGTAAACGGGCGGGTGTAATGATTATCAGTCTTTACAATATCTCCCCATCATATTAATCTATATCTAGCTATAAATGAGGTATTCGACAAAGCAGCAGACTCCATAAAACTCACATTAGCAATCTCAAAGCTTTAATGTTATCTCATTTCATTTGACATGTAATAAATTACCTTTAACAGGCCAAAAAAGCTTTAAAATTTGTTAATGTTAAATAGGCCTAAGTCATAATTTTGCCATTTACATTGATAAACATTAAATCTAGTCTTGCTGTTAAACATTCTGCATTTCCAAAGCTAAATTTTGTACCTAATTTAGATAAGATTCTGAGTTGATGACATCAGATATCATCTGATGGCTCTTGACCTTTGATAGACTGCTGTTTTCAAAGATAACTGTATATGATATCAGAGATGTCTAGATATGCTATCATTTTTTTTCGGCTGTGTGATGCAAATGCTATCTTTGAACTCATTTTTTTGTTGACCACACCTTTAAGGACTTCAGTTTCCAATGCAATAAAGTTGATTTTATAACACTGCAAACTCATGGTGAAACCATCAATACAACCATGATTTGTCAAAAATATGCTGACATACTGTCATACATGAAACAGACCTTGCCCCATGATTGTTATATTTTTTAGAGGCAATAAGTGCACAAAATTATATTCTACATTTAGAACTGGTGATGCTGCAGATTTTTGAGACAATAAAATGTTTAACATTATATGTCAAGGAGTAAAATGACTAGATCAAATATTACGTTTTGTGTTTTTTTTCCTCTCAACCCTGAAAAACCAGTCATTCATCTATTAAGCAATTAAAAAAAATTAAAATGCGTTTCTGTACATTCTTCGAAAACAGTAAAACAAAAAAAGAGCACAATTTTGAGAAAACAAGACCTGAATTTGGACAAAAACATAATTTTAATGATATGGTATAGTATAACATTGAATATAAATTATTCACGTGTAACATTTATAGTTTTAGTAGTTGGTCTGTTGGCAGAAATCACACATTAGTATTGTGGAATGTTACTACATTACAGACAAAATACAAAACAACACTATAATCAAAATGTCTACAAACCAAAGTCTGAAAAAAAGTACGCTGTAAATGATTGGACCCTGTAGTGTGCGTTGGACTTGTCAGAGTCCTCATGTGACGGTCAGTCATGAGTCCATAAATGGCATTAGGGAGACAGCATCTATGGCAATGAATGTCAACACACAATAACAACAACAAAAAAACAATGATCAGAGATACAAACTCAAAATGGGGAGAGACTGGGCACTTTTATATTGATGTCCCCGATATTGATGTTACGGGGGATTTCAGGAAGGTTCATATTTTTCACAGCAGAAACGGCTCGTGCTGGTGCTGCAGACAGTCCACCCTGCCAAAAACACAAAAAAATTACTTTATAACTATTATTTAGTGCAGATTAACAGATCTGTGTTTGAATACACCACACACACACACACACACACACACACACACACACAAACTAAACAGAACAGAGGATCAAATGTGCCTCTAAACACCACAGCAATAAAACTGTTTGAAAATTTATTTCTACACCCACTGTAAATGTCTCTCTTTGTGAGCTTTGGTTAGGGGTGCACAACTTTATGCAAAACTGCCAGCCTGCATGGAGAGGTTGTTGAGACTCCAGAGAGTCCATCAGCTTTAAATACCTGTTTGCTGCTCAACAGTGTTTTTTTTTATTGCTGCCCTTTTAATACAGTTAATTTGTTTGACAGAAACTTCCGTTAATAAGGCTTTATCTGATCGGGTTCTTCCGTGCCCTAAATCACTTACAAATCTTTTGACAGTTTGACAATCTCTGTTCAGTTTTAGCAAAATATTACTTGTTTTCATGACTTTTGCAAGACTTTGCACCATTTAATGCTTTTCATCTTCAGAAAGATCTTTCTTCCTCTACATATTGCATGAGAACTGTGGTTGTTTAATAATATGGAACAACCTAACAAGGGTTAGTTCACCCAAAAATGTAAATTCTGTCATTAATTGACCCTTTGCCGAGAGTTTGATTGACAAGCGATCTAACCAGTCAGAACGCTGAATCCGCCATTTTGTCTAACAGAGCAGTCAGGAGTTAGAAGATTAACCTCGGTGGACTTGAACTTGAAAAATGGTGTGTATTGACGTCTTTCCGCATTTGAAACAACATTCCTTCTCACGTTCATTCATGTTTATTTGATGCTATAAATTAACTAGTAGGAAGAGATGATCGGTTCACGAGCCTCTTGAGCTGAGGCGCTACAGCAATCTGTCACGACACATTAAAGAGCCACAAAACGGTTTTTATTGTTCGAATTTCTTAAAAAATTACATGATTTGAAAGCTGGGACTTTGTTTAATATCATAAGTAACCTGCTTTGTCTTGTCTGTCGACATGTTGTCAGTGTTCTCTTTGCTCTGCAATGTATTTTTCACTCTGTGTGGTGTGAGTGCCACAGCTTGTCGGACAAAGCAACTGTAACTAAGGGGGGCGGGTCGTTACAAACCCATAATACCTTCGTTCATATTCGGAACACAATTTTTTTGATGAAATCCAAGAGGATTTTTATCCTCGATAGAAAGCATAAGAATTACCAGAAGAGAGACGAATTTGTTGAATAAAGTCGTTATTTTTGTTTTGTTTTTGCGCACGAAAAGTACTCTCGTCACTTCATAACATTAAGTTTGAACCACTGCAATCACATTGAATATTTTAACAAAAATATTTTTACTACTTTTCTGGACTTTGAATGTGGTAATTTTGTTGCTTTCTATGGGAGATAAAAAAGAAAACCTCTTGTATTTCATCAAAAATATCTTAATTTGTGTTCCGAAGATGGTCTTACGGTTGTGGAACAACATAAGGGTGAGTAATTCACCCTTTAACAAACAAAAACATGTATTTTCAATAAAGATCCATAGGCTACTTATTAGTCTATAAATAAAGTACATTTATTATCAATCCTTTGTCAGATTCTGAATGTTTTTAACTTCTCTGTATACTAAAATATATGACCTTATTTTCATACTGCAATTATTGAGCATTAAATTGAAGCCCAAACTCAGCCTATTAACAAGATCCCAATCCAATCAGTGCAGTGGAAATTTTAAGGCTAAACCCGGCCCAAAACAAGAGTCAAAACAAGATATAATGCAATTAAAATAAACAAATATTTAAATTATAATATATGTAATATTATATTTAGAATTTTTTTTTCCGCAGAAATTCATACACAAACCAGAAGTTATACAAGAAGACCTAAACTGGTTTGATCTCAACAGACCCAGGTCAAAGTATATAGTAAATGTCATGAAGCGCCAGCATCACGTTTCTAGTGTCTTTTAAGTAAATGTTATGTATGGATGTTGTTTTGTTCTCAGCCATGTGCGCTTTATTGTATTGTGTAACATTTCCTCATTTTAACCTCTTCCATGTATACATAAGAGTGTCAGGGTGTTGTCAAACATTATCGATCGCCTTGACCCCAGATAGGATATCAGGTGACCGTGAATCACTGACATCTTCCCAGACACCGTTCACCATCATATAATAGCATTTTAGGCCGTTCACATGATGTACTATTACGGCCAAAAAGAATTTGCAGGGGGAAAAAAGTGATACTGATGAAGTGATAAAAATTATATCTTATGTCTTTTGAGATATTCATATTTGTAGCATTTCACAAATATTCACAAGGATCTGTCTCAAACACGTGTACAATACCATTTAACCTGATTTTTGTTGTAGTTGTTAAAAATTAGCCTATACGTGTCACATGAAACTATTTAAAATTCTCCTTCCTGTTTCAGTTGAGGCATAGATATCACAGATGTTTGCATGAACTTATGTCAGCTGAACTGGAGTGACTCCCGGTTGCTCTATGTGAATGTGAACTGAACTCACCTCCGATTTCTCCATTCTATTCTGCAGCTCCACTTGGGCGACTATTTCATTCATGTTAGTTTCCAGAACCATCCCGCCCATGACAACTTCCTGGAGAATATAATGGACCTAGATAAAACAGCAAAAATTAAACCTACAAGACTATGAGAATCCAGTTCTGCCTTTGTCTTTAATTAGTTACATTAGTCACACTGTAGGTGTGTTCGACTTGTACGGTCTATGGCATCAAAGTACCACAAGAGCGATTGGAGAGCAGCTCGGTATGCTTTCGAATCGTTCTCGCTGTACTTTGATGTCAAACACTGTTCAGTCTTATTTAAAATCAACAGTTTTTCACAACACCATAAACAGCTCAGCTGACTGAATCGAAGCATTAAACAGAGACCGTAACCCTAAAAATACACACAAGCACATGACTACTGATGCGCATTATCAAACATGTTGCATATGGCGAATTCAGAAACAAATGCATCAAGTCCCAGTAACTCCTTCCACTCATAAAACAGTATTACTGATTAGATAACTAATGAAGAGAATGTAGTGGACACTTCTATCATGAACATATTTTACAATGGTGCCATAATCAGAAAGGATATTCTAACCTTCATATAAACTTTCCCTTAAATGATGGATTGAATTACGATCACCCCGATTGTTCATGCTCTAATGACCATTTAAGAACACTTGTTTTTATGTAACAAAGGAGGTAAAAAGTTACACAGGTCATCATAAAAATTAACATCATACACCTGAAAACTGACCTTATCCATGTGAAAGATTAAGTCCAGTTCACACACATTCTCAAAGCACTTGTCCAGGGTTTCCACAAAGACCTACATGATAAAATTATACACATTAGTGAATAACAACATGTTCTTTCACAGAGATTTCCAAAAGACTCACAAGTAACGTTTCGGGTTACACAAAACAAAAAGGAGCGAGTTAACCACTCATGCAAAAAAGTACCGAGGCAGTACCATGGTATCAGATGGCAATATATGTTATATACTAAATAACTGGTATTTAAATAGTACTTAAAGTGTTAGTTCACCCAAAAATGAAAATTCTGTCATTAATTACTCACCCTCATGTCATTCTAAAGACCTATATAAAACAGTTCATGTGACTACAGTGGTTCAACCTTAATGTTATGAAGTGACGAGAATACTTTTTTCAAACTGCCACGTGAACTATTGAAATTGCGAAAAACTTATGATATAACGAAGCCTCGTTTACTGAAATCACGTGATTTTGCCGCTCCGAACCACTGATTCGAAACAAAAGATTCGTAAAGCTTCGAAGCTTCATGAAGCAGTGTTTTGAAATCGCCCATCACTAGATATTGTTGAATAAAGCCGTTATTTTGTTATTTTAGCACACAAAAAGTATTCTCGTCACTTCATAACATTAAGGTTGAACCACTGTAGTCACATGAACTGTTTTAAATATGTCTTTAGTACATTTCTGAGCATCTGAAAGTGTTAATTATCTTGCTCTCAATAGAGGCCTCACTGAGCCATCGGATTTTATCAACAAATATCTTAATTTGTGTTCCGAAGTTGAACGGAGGTCTTACAGGTGTGGAACGACATGAGGGTGTAGTAATTAATGACAAAATTTTCATTTTTGGGTGAACTAAGCCTTTAAAGGTAATATGGAATTAATATTGTCCAGAGAGCATTAATGCATCCTAATATGACAACCATTGCATTAAAGGGTTAGTTCACCCAAAAATAAAAATTCTGTCATTAATCACTCACCCTCATGTCGTTCCAAACCTGTATGAGTTTCTTACTTATGTTGAACACGAAAGAAGATATTTTAAATAATGTTGGTAACCAGAGAGCTGACGGCACCCATTGACTTCCATAGTAGGGAAAAAAAATACTATGTAAGTCAGTGGGTGCCGTCAACTGTCTGGTTAACCACATTCTTCAAAATATCTTCATTTTTGGGTAAACTATCCCTTTAAAACAAGGGTTGTAAACTTTGCCTTGTCTTTATGTATGCCTTCAAAAGGCAATATGAAAAACATCAATTACCACCTTGTGGCTGTAAGCATGAGAATTGCAGTATGTTCACCTGTATGAGATCTAGAATCCCCAGCTCACTCTCTGATGAGTCCACACAAAACACAAAGTACAGAGTGGCATAGTGTCTGTAGATCAGCTTGTAGTCGGAGCCGCCGATTAAACTGAAATGAAGAGCAAAACTACAGTAAATAACTTTTGAGAGCATCCATCTTTATACAGTCATTGATACTGAAATCTAGATAAAATCATAACAGCAGCAAGCACTTAAGTGCAAGTTATTATACAAAAAACTCTTCGGTCACCTTCCGCCCTCCAGGAAATTGCAGACATTATCGTCTCTTTTGGACACCAGATGAAAGGTCTCCCTAATGATCTGTTGCTGCATGTCTTCTGCCTGTGAAAGAAACATGATAAACTGATTTACATTTAATTTGATCATGGATTTTAACTCATTAGTACATAATAAATATACAGATGAGAAAAACAAACAGTATAAATCACAAAAAAATGGTTTAATATTATATAAAAATGACTATTATGAACATATGATATAGATTATTACATTTATAGAGTGAAGATTGTATAGGCTACATATATAACCGTTATATAAACAAAATGAGGAACTGACTTTCCAGTAAGAAGATGGAAACCCAATCAGATACTAAAATAAAGTTTCCTTACCACGAAACATTATATTTGACACAAATAATTTATCTGAAGCCAATGTGTAAATGTATGTGTAAATCAATTAATTGAATTAATCTGCTGATAGTGTCTCAATGGTAAAGAATGGCAATAGCTTTTTCAGTGTATTTTATGTCTTTTATCTTACAAAATATTGGTAGAATCTGATGAGCCTGGGTTTCCCATGGTTGTTAAAAATAAGAATAGCCTTGATCATCCTTGGTTTTTTGTTTATTTTATGTGGTTACTCGTTTTTAGCGAAGCTTCTGCTTGTCAATAAAAATGACTCTGGGCACTCCAGTGTCACGTGATTTTCGCTTTTCCATAATAAAAGTCATTGGAATTAAAACTCCACCTGGAAACTCTGCTTATTTCTTCACTTTACCGCTTAGCTTATCTACCAATACCAATATCATCATATATATGGTAGATAGGCTGAGTGTCATTTTTAATCTTTATTTTGTTCATTGTAAATTATGAATACACATTTAGTTAGCGTATTTTGCTAATATTCATATAAAAAACAGCTTACATATGATCCTATTATACTTTAGAAACGATGACTAACATTGTCATTTTTGAAACGATTTTAAAACATTTAATTAATGTCCATCTACGTACAATAAACTCAAATTGATTGACGACTACTTTTATTTTGACGCGCTCACAGACCTCAACCTGACCCGGAAGTCCTGCATTTCCTCTTGTCGCATCGTGTGTCGTGTCTTTCAGCTATTTCTGCTACTTACATAAACAACCCGAATTAAAATATGAAACATTTGACAGGAGAGTGACATTTAAACACTGCATGAGGAATGAGACGGTGTTCATTTGTTTGCGTTTGCGCCCTACAGTAAAGAGAGTGTTTTGGAAACGCTGCTGTTTACATTTACAAATTGAGAAAAGAAAAGAAGCTTTTTATTTTTTGGTAAGTGCATCGTCATGAGCTTTTTTTTTGTATTAGACAAGATTGCTTTAATAGCTAACACCGTTTTTGTATTCTAATTTTCTTGTGGTCATTCAAGTGCATGTGTGATTAAGTCATTTCTTTCTAATTAGTGTCATATGTATATTTTGATTGCATGAAGAAGAGTGTGTAAGAAAAGAAATCCTGCTATAAGTGAGTTATAAAGCACATGTTCCATTGTAAACAACAAACAATGGTGATGTTTGTGTTCACACTCTTCTTAACTGACCTACATTAACCTAGTAATGACTGCTAAGGAGTTAGTAACAATACACCCAGAGAAGAATCTTGGGTTTGATTTGTGATTCGTACCAGCATGCAATTGTATATTAACCTCCATTATAGTATATGTTTTAATTATAAACACTCTAGTAATGACAACTAGTGTCTCATGTGTGTCTTAACCCTTTATAGTTTAAGAAAAACAGATGCAATAAAGCATGAGGATTCTTTGCTGATAGTTCTTTGGGAGTGATTTAACCTTGCTCTTTTTCTATAGCTGCTTTATTTCTTGTCTGTGTTTTATTCCAGCTCAGGACGGGCCATCCGTGAATAATCTGCTTCATCTCTGAGTGAGTTTCATTCCTTTGTTCAAGCCTCGATGGAAGTCATATGATCTGTACATCCTGGAACGGGTTTAGTGAGCCCTTCAGTGCTGTTTGCAGTGGCGGCAGTAACCAGGCGTTCTGAGGGGTGTGGCAGAGATTTATATGCTGCGCCCAAGACCTATTTATTCACTTTTGAAACTTCCTTATACCCGAAACAGCCTGTGTAACTGAAGCCAAACAGTTCAAAGCACATTTTCAAGCACCTAGAAGAGATTAGACCTTTTGTTGCTTTAAAATGGAAGCTTATAATCTGAAAATGAATAGATGTATATTATGGTTATGTGTTTTTATAGCACTTATGGTCTAGTCTTAACTGAATAGGATTGTGAAACAGACGTTTTGCAGGTAGACCAAAAAGAAATTTCAAAATTTGTTCTTGTAGTGTTTTGGAATTTGTACTAGATGGCGCAATTGGATCACATTTATGTTCATTTCTCACATCTATCTATCTAATGTATTTAAGAAAAAAATGAGTTAGTTTTATAAATCATTGCTTTTGTATGTCCCACAGATGTTGGGGATGTGACCTTCTCTCACATTATGATCATGTCTGTCCACCCCATCCTGGTCCTGCTGCCCATCCTTGGGCTTCTTATGCTTCCATGTGCGCCCAATCATTTGGAGAACGGCCTCAAGATAGTGGCTAACAAGACTATGAATAACTCAGAGGAGTGTGACGACAAATTGTGTAAGTCTATTTCTAAGGCATCTGAGATATCCTTTTGATTGATTCCTTTAAATTGCATTCCAATAATTTTTATATATTTATTATTTCTGAATAGATGGTCTTCTGTTTCATTCAAGTATTAATTTATAGTATGTTGTGATAACAATAAGTACAACTTTAGAAACCATTATTATTATTATTATTATTTTATTTTATGTTTTCATTTATTTAAGGTAGCATATATATATATATATATAATTACATGAGACACATCAGGGCTCAACGGGAGGGATTTCTTTTGCTGGCCCACTCAGATTTTGATGAATGCGTGTATGTTTTATTGTTTATTTTTATTGATAGATGTAGTAGGAAAGAAGGATAAGAAATCAAGTGTTAAAGCCGCTGCACCGACAGTAGTTTTCCATGCCAAAATATTTTTAGAAATGTTTTTTTGTGTTTGTGTATTTTCTTATATACATTTATATTTACTATTTTAGTCAAACCAATAATTAATCAGACTTTTTTTATATATTTTTACTAGTGGGTGCAGGACACTATAGTTCATTTATGTAAGTGAGGATAGCAAAATAAAGTAAACTGTGACATATTATACCCAAAAAATTCTTCATACAGTGGACTACCAGTAAAATTGATAAACATTTTTGAACCAAAAATTATTCAGACACTTTGATCCGACCATGTTTTCCTTAAGTGACACAGCTTAACTCTGAGATCTTGTCATATTTTATTACCATTTTTAAACTATAGTGAATAAATTGTATTAATGAATGAAATGTTCAAGGTGTCTGAATAAATTTTGGTTTGACTGTATATTTTATTTTTATATTTTATACCAATATTCTTTATTGTCAGACTTTCTTAAACAAAAAGAAACCATTTAAAAATAAAATAAATATATAATACTACATGGATGCAGTTTTTCACTCAAAACCTCATTGATGCAAGCCATTTTGAGAACTTTACCATGGTGTCAAATCTACATCAGCAGAATTTGCTAGAACAATATTCAATATGCCAGATAAAACAATTAGGAACATTATTTTGGCCAAAAAATCTTTGTATTTGAAAGCTGATAAACGATATATTGGCCGATAAATCTAAATCCAAATTTTTATAATTTGAGAGCCTGATTACAAAGACAAAAGTTTCACCACTAAAAGCCATGTCTCAAACACACAATTATAATTTTATGTAGCCTATATGACAGACTTGTGCTGCACATGTTGAAGTGACTCCAATCATATTTCAAGCAATTCAATTCATTGTGAACAGTGCTCTTCTGAAGTGTCTCAGCTGAAGGAAATAATCCATTTTTTTCCCCATTTATTTATCAGCCATATTTTCTTATTTGGCCGATAACGATAACATTAAAAATGACCATATACCGGCCGATACCGATATGGTGGCCGATATATCGTGCATCCCTTAAAACAATGCTTAAATGGATAGTTCACATTCAGTCACCAGACCTGTGTGACTTTCTTCTGTGGAACACAAAAGAAAATATTTTGATGAACGCTGGGAACCAAACAGCATTGGACCTCATTGACTTTGATTATATGGACAAAAAAACTTTTAAAATATCTTCTTTTGTGTTCTGCAGAAGTTAGTCAGTCGTACATGTTGTGGAACAACGTGGGTGAGTAAATGATGACAGGATTTTCATTTTTGAGTGCACAATCTCTTTAAGTTTGTAATATAATGCATGATCAGTTAAGTTCTGTCTCGATAAGGCAAGTGATAGTCCCATCAACTGGCCCGAAACTCTCTCAAATACATAAGACAGGTGAAAAATTTAAAATAACAGATTTAATTATTTTCCAATATTTAAACCATCCATTTTTCTTTGTTTCTTTGAGGGCTTGAGAATGAAATCCAATCTCTGTGCTACCTTCAAAGATAAAACGGGGTACCTGCGGAATATCATATTTTTATTTTTTTTAAAGTAAAGCCATATGTTTTGTTTTGTCTTTTTATACATCACGTCTTTCCCTTGAAGAACGTGCACTTTCAAAGAGGGCCATGTGTTTCACATTTAAGATGAAAGAGAGGCCTGGGCTGGCTGTTCTGCTTATGCGCCAGGCGCTGCTTCAGCGGGCCGTACCCTTCTACATGCTCTTTTTTTTTAATTAAATCACTTTCTTTTCCCCTCTTGCTTTGGCCACACACGTTGAGCTTGACTATCTCGCCACCTCTGTAAACACGCAGACAGCCTAAATGACCCCGGGGCACACACTGGCTTTGTGTTTGTGGGTAGAGCGGCTGGCCCTGCCCCCGCCCGATAACACATACGTACACAGTCGGTATTGAGTTTCCGTCACGTTAACCGTATGGAGATCGAAAGCAAGGTCAGAATCACCATCTGGAAGTCTGAAATGTTTGGAATGATGGGGAGCTATAAATACATAAGCATTCCACATTCCAGCGCAGGGAACGGTGTGTTTTTAAAACGTCAAAGACCAAACGTACTATGTAGCGACTGCAAAAATCTTGTTGGGTCCTCAACGATTTCATACCAAACTCCATTCGCCTTTGGTTTTTTTTCTGCTTTAAACAGCTGGAGAAGTGTTTTAAAAGGAAAAAAAATGCACGCAATGCAGCTGGCCTCTCGATTTAGTGTCAACGCTGACCAAGAGATGATTCAACTGGCATTTTTTACCTCACCGAGGTTGATTATTGATTCACCTGGAGCTTTAAACGCTGGATGAGTGTCCGTTGGCTCGGTCCAAAAAGGGAAATGGGGGCATTTTGGAGCATTCTGCGGTGCCAGCGCAAGCAAATTCTTTATAGCCCTATTGGTCCTGCTGTGCTGCAGCCACCTGGTTAAGTAATCAGGGGAAGTGGGAATAAGGGAAAGAGTGGAGACGGATGTGGAGGTTGAGGTGTGCTGTACCTAACGCACACATGGTTGCTGGAATGGGATCAAAGAGAGAGGCAAGGCCTGTTTTTCTTCACAGACGTTGCTCGTTCCCGAAGACTGCAGAGCTCAGGATATGCAGTTTGACATCCAGTAATGAGCATTCAGGGAATGTCTCTGTCCCAATGAAAACAACCGAGGTTGATGAGTCACAGATTGCACTGTTCATTTTATTTCACATTTTTAGAGCCGGCTGTAAAATATGTTTGGCCTTGACACTCTAAATACAGCTTTTAGAAACTTAGTTTAGGTTATTTGTCCTCTTAAATTTGGATTATGGTAGCACAAAGTGTCCTTTTTTTCTATTTGATCATTTATGGATTGGAAATTTTGATGATGCCATTCTGGGAACGTCCAAATTGATGTAATATTGGTGTGATATGTTTCAGTTTTCATCTCTTGTTCCTATATTTGCATGTGATACATTTCATTCAGTAACTTTACCTCCTATTTTGGAAGGATTCAGACTTGTGGGTCTTTTTGAATGATTTGTTCAGAACTTGATGAGAGTCATTTGTTTGTGAATTTGACTGCATTGGTTTTTGTTTTTAGCACATCACATTCAATTCAGTTTAAAGGTACAATATGTAAGAATTTTGCAGTAAAATATTCAAAAGCCACTAGGCCAGTGTTATATATTTTGTTCACTTGAGTGCTTAAAATATCCCAAATGTTTGCAACTATTTGTAAATGGTGAGAAAATTGCAATTTTAACCAAGGCTCCGGGACGTGTGAGGAGTCGCCTGTCAATTGCGTCATACCCTCGTTACCCTCAGTTTCCGGTTTTATTTTGTAGAAACCATTGAAACACCAAAGACGCTTTAATATAATATATGTTTTAATAGACAAGGGAATAACTGTTTTGATATATTCATAGACAGAAAACTAATTATTGTTATATAGCTCAACATGTTTAGTCTTATTGTTTAAATCTAATTTTTTTTTTCTTTTTTTTGCGAGTAACATGTTTTACCATGCCTCAGAGAAAAACACTATTTTGTGAAGTAGCTAACATAGCATAACAGTAATACAACATTTTCTCCATCATACAATACGTTAATTAATTGCATGCCATTTATCAACACAAGCCATCCAGCATTTATATGATATTCTAAAAGCGATCTAGTTTACTGCAGTGTAACAAGTGTCTCACAGCAGCCACCGAGTGAACGCACCAGAGTAACGTTATAACATCATTTTCAACACAATCAAATGTATTTAATATGTTAAACAGATCTGTGTTACAGTGACAGTTCATCAATCTTACATAGTTTTGAAATCAATCGAAATTGACTCATTTAAGAAACTGTCTTTGAAGAGGGCGTCTTGTTGATTTGTTTCTTTTTCATTTTTCAGGTTCTACAGTTGAAAACTGTACGATGGCTATTCTTAATGAAGAAAAATCTCTGTGTTTTCTGATCAGCTGCCCAAATAATACCCAGAAATCTTCTTGTGGAAATGTCATGAATTTCATCCATCTGTTAATGGATCCAGGTATGACCATAACTGCTAATATTTTTCCTTGGTTTGTCTGCATTTGTGTTAGATATGTTTGTGCTTTGGTTTTTTTTTAAGTATTTGATTTTTGTTCAGTAAATTTAACTCTTATTTTGGAATGATTCATTGAAATTGACTCATAAGAGTCATTTGTTTGTTTTTGGTTTTTAAATTATTATTATTTAATTTATGTGCTGGTTCTTTTTAAAGAATCTAAAACAGCACAACCAGTGCAGTCCAATTCACACACAAATGACTCTTTAGAGTCTTTTGTTTGTGAATCAGACTACACTGGTTGCACTATATATTTGTGATGTATTTAAAAGAATTGCATTTAAGAGTAATTTGTTCATGAATCCGACTACACTGCTCTAACTCAACAGAATATGTTTTCTTACTATTATTTCATCCTTTTTTCTCATCACATTTGATTCGGTCTGCAAACTCACATTCACAACTCAAGTAAAATATGATTTCTTTACCTGTGGTCCAGGAGATTCAGCAACTAGCGTCATGCCGATGACTTTTGCACAATCAAAAGCACTCACATTTTCTTTCTTTTCTTTTAAGTGTGTGATAAAGATTTTCAATAACTTGTTCCAGAATATCAGCCATGTCAACCATTTACCAACTCAAGCTTTGTTTTTGCAGAGTCTGTCCATTTGGACAATAATGGCACTGGGGAATTGGTGCTTCCCCAACAGTCTTCTGGCACCAACTCTTCCCAATCTTCATCTAATATCACCCAACCATCCACCACTGAGGCTAATGTTTCCATCTCCAGTACAAAACCGGCCACTTTACAAAACGACTCGACGACTAAAGCGACCACCAACCTGACAACCTCAACAGAGAAAGCCATCACAGTTGATGCAGTGCCAAAACCAGCGATCACAGAAACCATTCCAGCAACAACAGCCATTCCATCCACCACAACAACTACACCCAAACCAACCACAACCAGCCCTAAACCCTCTTCAACAACTACCAGCACAACAACCACCTCCGCAACAGTTGCACAATCCATAACTCCAAAACAGCCTTCTTCACCTTCACCATCAGGGACCAAATTGTCCGTCAGCATCTCACCATTAGTGCCTAAAACACCTCCATCCAATTCTTCCACTAAACCAGAACAAACTTCTCCCATTCCAACATCCTCAGATGAGAAGCCAATGCCAACCACACCAAAAACCTCAATGAGCCCCTCAGTAGTGGCACCCAAACTGCCTAAGGACATTCTCAAAGGGGACCAAGCCATGGTTGAGGTGGCCGGAGACCCTTTGACCAGCCACCTGTTGAACACAAGCTCTCTGCTGGCTGTTCTTCTGTTTGGCCTCCTCTTTTTCGTGGTCACGGTGGTGCTGTTTGTCAAACAAGCGTACGAGAGCTACAAGCGAAAGGATTACACTCAGGTTGACTATCTCATCAATGGAATGTACTCTGATTCGGGGGTCTGACCGGGATTGTGTGGTTTACATTTCAATGTATTAACATTTTCGAAGTTTGGTAGCTGATTGACTTTGGTTTGAGACCCCTTGGTAGCACTCGCTCGCATTTCAAACGCTCGAAAAGCCCTGTACGACTTCTAGTTATGGGAATCTAGCTGGTGCTCGAGTGAGTTGGTGTGACATGTATCTTTTGTTTCTATGCAGACTTAGCTTCCACATAATTCTTGGCACATGGGGCTGAAGCCTTAGTATTAACTTAGCCCTCAACCTTCGTTCAACGAATGTCGTGATAAGGGATTCATAGTGCAATATTTGGAAATGTTTTGTCTAATCTGTCATGTTCAGTGTTTCATCTGCAGCTGATGAGTTGGCTGCAATAATTGCCTTTTTATGTTTGTCGGAACGGTTCAGGAACATTAAAAAAATTATGAATTATTGCCTTTTTTTTTTTTCTTCTTCTTTTTTTGGTGTGTATGTGTGAGTGAGGAATAAATGCCAAACCAGGAATTGTGGCACAGAAGCACATTATTGTAAAGCCAAGGGAATAACTCAGCCATTGTATATTTAGTGTCTGGAACAAAGAACAGATGATGATGATCATGTTAGTTTGGGATCAGAGAAAGGTATGAAGTATGATAGTTTGATATGTGCCAAATTGATTTTGTAAGTCTTAATAGCTGCACTGTAAAAAAAAATGTATAATAAAGAACTTACTTTGCAGTCTGTCTTTTTTATTGTGTGAAGTTTCTGTTTCTGTTAGATATTAACGGTGATCCATGTATAGCTGAAATCTGTGCCCAAGTTTCCACAAAATTTGAACTTCCATCATCATGGAGCTATGTATTTCCCTCCACTTGTCTTAATATAAAACATTTAGGAGCCAACTGTACAATTATGCTAAAAATAAATAACCAATATATTTGTTAAATACTTTAGAATACTGTTATAGATCGATTGCATGTTGGTAATATGTCTCTTTAGTTGCACATTATCCTGAATAATCAGTAAAAATAAATTTTGCGAGCTTGAAGTGAATCGGGCATAATAACCGACCAATGACTTGGTTCAGTGAGGGAATCAGATATGAACTCGGTAACAATTCGCAGACTAAGTGCATTCGATTTAAACTGATTTTGAGGTTGTATTGTGAATCTTTTATTAACTTGAATCATTAAAAATAACTCGTAAGAGTCATTTGTTCATGAATCAGACATCTCAGCTCACATTTTGTTCTTTGTTGCGATGATATCTGACAAATTGGACGCCCACAAAGTTGTGTTTTTGACCATTCGCAGTCTGGAGTGGTGTGAATAGGTTAATTGTTTGCTATTGAGCTATTTTGTTGCTGTCAATGTAAACAATCCTAATAGTTAGTAAAAACCAAAAATGAAAATTCTATCATTTACTCACCCTCAAGTTGTTCCAAACCTGTATGAATTCTTTCTTCTGGTGAACCCAAAAGAAGATATTTTGAAGAATATGGGTAACCAAATAGTTGATGAACTCATAGAATGGAAAAAAAAATATTGAGGAAGTCATGGGGTCCCATCAACTGGTTTCCGACATTCTTCTGAATATCTTCTTTTGGGTTTACCAGAAGAAAGAAATTTATAGAACTGTCCCTTTAACACATTTCAGCATGTTTAAATCCATTTTACAGGATTCTGCAGATTTCGCTTCCAAATCAGCACAGAAAATGTGAAAAAAATTAAAAATGATTCTGCCTTGGCCTGTTCATAACCAAGCAGAAAAGGATGCATAAGTTCAAGGGGTCCATCGTCCTCGCTTTTGGAGCCAGTGGGCCCCAGGTTTCCGATGGTTTCAAAGTGTTTTATGAGTCGTGCATTTATCAATCAGCCTTTGGAGTAAACAAGATGCCACACATAAACAAGCCACATCTGTCAGCCAATAATTGCACCTTGGAAACGTGCGATGCACATTGTCTAATTTTAAAGGTCTGGAAGTTTAATTGGCAAGGAGGAAAATAACGAGTTGGAAGGAAGGTGGGCCGACACCTTTACAACAACTCACCAGGGGACGGTTTTGTTTTGGGGGGGAAGTACAACAACAGTTACGCGAAATGTGGATTTTATTAGAGTAGCACGGGACAGAGAATGGAGTCCGTTGATATCTTCTCCAAGCGGTTGTGTGACTATTTGCTGACCTGATCTGGCCTTAAAAAACATCTTTTCACAACCTATGATTACCACATTTCTTGTCGAGTGCTGCATTTTCGTAATTCTCAAAGGAATTCTCTCAGGCCTCAAAATTTCCCAATCTCTCGCTTTATTTTGGCATTTCTACATCCTAAATTTTTACTTCATGCCAAAAGAGAAACAATACAGACAAATTTCCAATAAAAGCATTAACCTCGCTCTCCAAACAAAACAGTTGGCCTCTCATTTGTTTTGATGGTTTGGTATTGATACTCAGCTATTAGCCGTTTATTTGCTACAACTTTCAGCACAATATCGCTGTTTTCCACGGTTGTGTAACTAAGTGGCAGACACGTATTTCAGCACAGCTTCAGGCCGACTATGAAATCCTGACTATGAATTTCCAGTGAAAAGTAGGTAGCAAGCAACAGGGTTAGTGCAAAGCACATTGACATGATGCCTCTATAAACCCTTTGTTTTAAGAGGACTTGTTCCAGATGGCATCTGTTACGCGCGAAATATGTCTTGCATTAAGTCTTGGATGCATTAATACAAAGTCTAATATTCAAAAGTAACAACGGGCAGTGGAGAAAGTGATTTTTTTATTTACGCGCAGTGCTCGGTAGATCAAAGAGAACGCCGAGAGCTATACTGCACAGGTGACTGTAAAGGCAGGTTTCATTACAGCATATTTCTCTAGGCCCGGGAATTACTGCCTGCTTTGCTCACACGCACTACCGCGCACATATGCTTTCACTTTGGTTTTGGAGTTGGTTGCAGAACTTTACCATTCAACCCAAAGAGGGGGTTCGGTTTGATCCTTGATGTTTACAGCACCTCAGGACTCATGAAAGAGGCCGAAATGAATTTGCATCATTGTATTTTACTCTTTTATAACATGAGCTTTCATATGAGCATAAAGAAACATAACAGGCTAAAAGGAGAAAGCTGTGCCAAGCTTGGCATGTTTAAGCTGCTGGTTTCTAAAGTACAAAGAAGAATGTGTCATTCATTTACAAAACATGTTTTATGCATTTTAAAACTTCAATCTCTCCCTGTAGGAAAGCAAAATGAGATCTCTTTTTGCTCAGATTGTTCTCCTGAGAAAAAAACTCCAAAAGAAACTAATCTCACATTTGTTTCCTAATGTTTTAGAACTCACAGTAGAAAATCGGCAGTCAGAGAACTCAAATATGTCTCATCAAGTTCTCCCAAGATCAAATGAGATCTCTCTAATATTTCACTTATTTCTCGGATTGTTCTCCTGAGAGAACGACTCCAGAAGATACTAATCTCACATGTTTCCTAATGTTTCGGAACTCATATTTGACAGTTTGCAGTCAGAGAACTCAAATATGTCTCATCAAGTTCTCCCAAAACCGAATGAGATCTCTTTAATATCTCACTTATTTCTCGGATTGTTCTCCTGAGAATACGACTCCAGAAGACATAATTCTCACATTTGTCTCCTAATATTTCAGTACTCATATTTGGCAGTCTGCAGTCAGAGAACTCAAATATGTCTCATCAAGTTCTCCCAAGACCAAATGAGAACTCTTTAATATCTCACTTATTTCTTGGATTATTCTCCTGAGAGAACGACTCCAGAAGATACTAATCTCACATGTTTCCTAATGTTTCGGAACTCATATTTGACAGTTTGCAGTCAGAGAACTCAAATATGTCTCATCAAGTTCTCCCAAGACCAAATGAGATCTCTTTCATGTCTCACTTATTTCTCAGATTGTTCTACTGAGAAAACGACTCCAGAAGATACAAATCTCACATGTTTCCTAATGTTTCGGAACTCATATTTGACAGTTTTGAGTCAGAGAACTCAAATATGTCTCATCAAGTTCTCCCAAGACCAAATGAGATCTCTTTAATGTCTCACTTATTGCTCAGATTGTTCTCTTAAGAAAGCAACTCTAGAAGATACAAATCTCACATGTTTCCTAATGTTTCAGAACTCATATTTGGAAATCTGCTGTCAGAGAACTCAAATATGTCTCAACAAGTTCTCCCAAGACCAAATGAGATCTCTTTAATGTCTCACTTAATTCTCAGATTGTTCTACTGAGAAAACGACTCCAGAAGAAACTAATCTCACATTTGTTTCCTAATGTTTTAGAAATCACATTTGAAAATCTGCAGAGAACACAAAAATATCTCAAGTTCTCCCAATCTCTATACTTTTAGATGCTATAGATATACTATTTAGCTAATATACCAGAAGAGCACCAATTGACTCATTTGGGTCTCTTTTTATTTCCCCAAAAGGTTTTTATAATTCTAAAAAAAAAAAAAAGTACGTTCCTTATACTAAAAGTCCCTTGAATTACCAGATGAGTAATTGAGATGAGTTCAGAGTAGGGGAAGGTCACTTCACTTCTACCAAAATTACACAACATTGTAATATATTTTTCCCTTTTTTTTAAAAAACCATAAAAACAGAAATGAAACTTTTAATGTCATGTCATGTCCCTGACTTTCCCCCAGGCCTGATGTGTAGGCTATACCATAGCGGACCTTCATCAGGGCCCAGTACAAGAGAACCTATTGTCTTTCCCTGCTGACAACCCTGGCTATATAGATAGTCCTATAATTTAAAACATCACAATTAGTCATTGTACATCTTTATTATTAAATATAACTAATAAAAAGTTAAATGCACTGATTTAAAGTCAGTGTATTTTCAAAGACTTTTCAATATTTTAAATGCATCAGAATTGAGTTGAACAAAAAACAGAAAAAAAATCAGTCATTTAGATCATTATTTGACAGCGTTGATGTTTGTTGACTATAGTTTTAACTGTATATGTCAATAAATCATAATGTTAAGATACCATGCTATTTGAGTGATTCAAATCTGTTTGTTTCTGTTTGTACTGATAACAGATTTGGACACCCACATGATGACATAAAGTTGATTAATGATTAATTTCTTTATCAACTGTAGACAATAATAACAATGAAAGAGTGACACAAACATAAAACACCATCATAGTAACATAC
>RJVU01006614.1:3652006-3669258 GCA_003731715.1 Anabarilius grahami
GTAGAAAGTCAACCATCACTGCAGCCCTCCACCAGTCGGGGCTTTATGGCAGAGTGGCCCGACGGAAGCCTCTCCTCAGTGCAAGACACATGAAAGCCCGCATGGAGTTTGGTAAGATGGTGAGAAATAAGATTCTCTGGTCTGATGAGACCAAGATAGAACTTTTTGGCCTTAATTCTAAGCGGTATGTGTGGAGAAAACCAGGCACTGCTCATCACCTGTCCAATACAGTCCCAACAGTGAAGCATGGTGGTGGCAGTATCATGCTGTGGGGGTGTTTTTCAGGAATCGAGGGAAAGATGAATGCGGCCAAGTACAGGGATATCCTGGATGAAAACCTTCTCCAGAGTGCTCAGGACCTCAGACTGGGCCGAAGGTTTACCTTCCAACAAGACAAAGACCCTAAGCACACAGCTAAAATAATGGAGTGGCTTCTCAACAACTCCGTGACTGTTCTTGAATGGCCCAGCCAGAGCCCTGACTTAAACCCAATTGAGCATCTCTGGAGAGACCTAAAAATGGCTGTCCACCAACGTTTACCATCCAACCTGACAGAACTGGAGAGGATCTGCAAGGAGGAATGGCAGAGGATCCCCAAATCCAGGTGTGAAAAACTTGTTACAGCTTTCCCAAAAAGACTCATGGCTGTATTAGATCAAAAGGGTGCTTCTACTAAATACTGAGCAAAGGGTCTGAATACTTAGGAACATGTGATAATTCAGTTTTTCTTTAATAAATCTGCAAAAATGTCAACAATTCTGTGTTTTTCTGTCAATATGGGGTGCTGTGTGTACATTAATGAGGGAAAAAAATGAACTTAAATGATTTTAGCAAATGGCTGCAATATAACAAAGAGTGAAAAATTTAAGGGGGTCTGAATACTTTCCGTGCCCACTATATATATATATATACACACACAAATGCACTGTTGTTGTTTTTTGTTTTTTTGCGACAATGACTGTACATTTAACTTTACACCCTTTTACTGTAGTATTTTACTTTCTTTTCTTTTCAAAACAACAGTTTACAGTGTGTGTGTGTCTTCTTCTGTTCGCTCTACTATTCCTATGGTCTGGCAAGGCGAACGCGCCACAGCGCCGCGCAATCCCACTTGATGACGTCGATCAGTTTCCGCTGTCAGTCATTCCCCTCCTCGTGCCTCCTCTACTATCGCTGGAAGAGTCGCTCGGGCGAAAAAAAGTCCGACTGATCGACCTACGGACTACAAACTTTCTCCTAACACCAATACCTCGAAGAAATGGAGCTGGGATTATGGAATTAAAGCCCGGAGCGCTTGCGATGGAGATTTTATTGCTGGAACTGCTGCTTTGTTGTAGTCTGACGGTGATTCGTGGTGAGTAAAATAGTTTTTGTTGAGTTTTTCCTTCGGCTCTGAGGTGTTGAAGTCATTATATCACCGCGAACAATGTGATACAGAGTAAAACGCACGAGCGCGAAACAAACTAGAGCACGGTTGGTTTCGTGTGAGTTATTGCGTATTTTATTTCGTTTGGTTTCGCACGAGCATGTATTTAATAGAAGATGTGTAAAAGTGCAACAATAGTAACTTTAGTGAGTGAAGTCTGCGTAAAGTTGAGCTGGTTTGATCTAAACTATAGTCTGCGGCGCGTTTGTGAACCCAGATGTGCACTTCTGGAAGTTGAGTTTAAAACTAAAAGCAGCATTTTGTGAAGTCTGCTGGAAGTGTTTGACATGTTTGAAAGGAGTTTTTAGCTCCTAGGACGTGTAAACTGCTCTGGTTGTGTGTTATGGAGGCCTCGGTGGTGTCGGGTGTCAGCAAGAAAATGGTGTAAAAGTATTAAATAGGCTTTTAAAACTATTTTAAAGTCTGTTGTTTTACCTAAACTTCATCTGAATAGTGTTACTGACAATTAAGCGGATAAACTAAAGTTGGCGTTTCAACAGAAACACTGCTGAAGTTTATTAAGAGTAAAAAAGAGACTCTCAGCAAGCCCACAGACCTCCAATATAAAGAGCTAGATTTGTTTTCTAACACTTTATAATACCTTAAATAACATTACTAGTGCTTAACAGGTAATTCATTTGAAGGTTATAAATTAGTTCATTAGTATAGGCTAAGTCTAAATGGGTAGTTGGTGTGTTCATGATTTTTTTTAGGTTCAAATGTATATTAATATTCTATCTATCTGTAACTAGTCTCCATTTCTGGCTTTTCCACTTAACTAGTTGATTTAAAATGGACCTGTAGTGTAATAAATGATTTTTTTTTAAGTATAGACTTTCAGGTAATAAAAGCTGCTTGAATAGTAATTATAAAATATTTATAGTTTTTGGTGAAGTATATCAACTTTTTGAATATATATCATGCCAACTCTCTCTATATATTGGAGAAAAGTCTATAAATTAAATGTCTGTTGTGAAAAACCCTGGACACAAATTATTAATATTAGATAGTTTCATAATGTAAAAACTTTACTGTTAGAGTTGCTGGTGATAAATTGGCATTCAAACATTCCTGTGCTTAAATATTTATAATTTTAGCACTATCTACTCATTATTGGTTTGCTGGGATGTTTGTATTCACGCCTAGCGAGAGAGAGAGATTTGACTCTGGTTTGGTTTTATTTCTGGAGTAAGTAAGCAGAACCGTGTGAATATTGTAATTCAGATGGATTGAGTCATTAATTATGCATCGACTCAAGTCTATTTATATTGTATTCATAACTTTCTTAACATTTAACAGCATTTACAAGTAGTCATTTTATATTAGACTAGTCTACTAAACCATTCAACAAACCAATAATGCTCAAGATGATCAGTTAATGTCATTTGATTCAGATTTGATTGTACATGAACATTTGATAGGATTTGCGAATGACTTCTTATTCAAAGTTATAATATAGTGTTACCAATTTGTCAAAACAACATGAATCCAGTCCGTTCCAATTCAATAAAAAGTAAAGGTTCCAATTAGATCCAAAAAGGTTTTACAGCCTGATTGTATTGGAAAACCTTTAATACGTTCCACGATGAACAATTACATTTTCTTGTACTGTAAGTAAACCATTTATAAATGGGTGCTATAGGACCAATAAGATTATAATCTAAAAATCTTGTAGTATCAAGAATTAGCTGCTGCAAAGTACCATTGAAGAACCTTTGAGAGAACAAAACCTCCTCCTTCTTGGCTGAAATATGCCTGAATTATTGCAGGCTACATTGTTTGTATGCAGCCGTTGTTGCAATTTTTACAAGCCATTATATTGCAATTATGGGAACAGACTGTCATGTTATTATTTCTTTGGAGGTTCTGTGTTTGAAGGGAAAACCTGATTTATTCAGGTCACATCAATAACAAGTGGTTCATTTGTTGACATGCCACTATATAGGCTAAGGTTGGTGATGTGTGCCGGCAAGCATCACTGCAAATGGAGTTGTTCTAGTAGTATTAACACAGATTTAATAAGTAGTAACCCAGTATGTGATTTTCAACCTTTTTCAGTTTTTGTGTATTCTAAGATAAAAGTGATTGAGGAAAATCTGTTGCATGTATTGCTAATTTAACATGCGTGATCAACAAAAGGCCTTGTTGAGTTTTAGCATAACAAAAAACACAAAACTTTTGATGCCATTGTCAAGCTCCTACTGCCAATGTCAATCACTCCTTAAGCTAATTAAACAAGTTTGCATTTGAATAAAACGAGTTATTGGGGGGGGAAAACGAAGGAAATGTAGCATTCAGTCCCTGTTTTTATCCTGTTATGGGTCAGTGTGTCTTTGCAGGACGTTTGTGTTTTATTGTTATTTTAGTTCAAAATTGTTTTTAAGGTTTGTAGACAATGTACGATAGATAGATAGATATGTAAATAGTATGCATTTTAAGAATTTAAACGTCTTTAGGAATGAATTACTTTAGGATCATAAGAAGGTGTCACAGAGTCCACTTAAAAAAAAAACGCTTGGGTGTTTGCATACTTGCATGTTTTCTTTAACGCAATCTCTTCGCTTTACTGTATGGTCTCTTGCTGATATGGGCTGGAGGAAGTGAGCGACCGGTTTTGATCGTAATCAGGCAGATCAGGTAGGTAAAAGGAGATTGAGGACAGAGGAGGAAAACAGAGATAGTGAATGAGCTGAGCAGCCTTTCATTTGAAGCTCTTTTACCCACTTTCCAGGACTCTTCACGTGTTCGTAAACCTCCATTGTGCTCCTCCCTTCTGTAGACGGTTAATTCTGGTGACAAGCTCAGACTCCTTCAGCTGTTTCTTTGTGCTCTTCCTCTACAAAGGAGGAGCCCGGTGGGCCCAGGTGCTCTCAGGTGCTCTCAACTACCCCTCCTGGCACTACAAAAGTCGGAGAAGAGCGGAAGTTCCTAAGTCATATGGGTGCTTGGTTATAGAGTGGAAAAGAGTTCTCCTAGGGACTTCTGTTTAGGGAGATTAGTCTTCATGCTGTGGCTGAAATTTGACTTTTGCTGGATTTTGTTTCCTCTAATAAGCCGCAGTGTTCTAATTATCCATTGAAACAAGGCTCGCTTGGCTTTTGTCCTCTAGATCTCTGGCCTGTTGACTCTAAAACCATTACTAAGTTGCTGGAGTTCATCTGTTTCCCCTTTTGTTTCTCATTGTGCACAGTTAGAAAGTTTTGTGTCCACAGAAGGAATTTTAAGGAATCTTTGAGTGGCTTCTAATTATGTTTCTGTACATTAATAACTCCTGAAATATGTGCAAAAGTAAAAGAACTACAGAAATGTTATCTTCTTGACAAAACCTTGTCTTTCAGTTTTGGTAAAAATCTCGGAGGTAAAAATTTGAAGGTTATATAAGGTCGGTCTATCTATTTGTTTGTCTATCAATCTGTCTATCATCTCTGAGGTAAAAATGTTATATAAGATCTGTCTGTAAAACTGTCTATCTATCCACATCGAGAACTTTTACATATTATTGTATAATATTTGGTTCTATGGAGATTAAAGGATAAAAAATTGAGGTTTTTGATGAAAACATTCCAGGATTATTCTCCTAATAGTGGACTTCAATGGCCTCCAAACGGTTGAGGGTCAAAATTACAGTTTCAGTGCAGCTTCAAAGGGCTTTAGACGATACCAGACGAGGAATAAGGGTCTTATGTAGCGAAACGATCGGTCATTTTCGATTTTTTTTTAAAAATGTATATGCTTTATATAAACAAATGATCGCCTTGCACGTGCTTCCACCAAAACCGCACTTTAGTATTCTTCAAAAAATTACGCTGTATGTCCTACGCCTTCCCTATTCTACTTATGGAACAAACACAGCGCCAGTTCCGTTTTTTTCTCTAAGTAGAATAGGGAAGGCGTAGGACATACAGCGTAAGCTTTTTGAAGAATACGAAAGTGTGGTTTTGGCGGAAGCACGTGCAAGGCGATCATTTGTGTTTATAAAGCACAGTTGTATTTTTTTTGAAAATGACCGATCGTTTCGCTAGATAAGACCCTTATTCCTCATCTGGTATCGTTTAAAGCCCCTTTGAAGCTGCACTTTTCGACTGACGAAAGAAAGACATGAACATCTTGGATGACATGGGGGTGAGTAATTATCAGGAAAATTTTATTTGAAAGTGGACTATTCCTTTAAAAACAGTCTTGATGTTCATTATGGGTTCTTCAAATTGATCGATCTGTTGTTTTGGAGATTGATAATATCCTTGATGTTTCTTATAGGTTCTCTAGATATGTATATAATGAATGTCAAGACCTGTGAAGACCCAGATTGATAAATCCGATTGGGGTGTGACGAGACAGTTCACGAGACAAGACGAGACACGAGATTGAGTTCATGAGAACGAGATGAGATTTTTACACAGTATTTTTAAGAAATCCTCAATGCTGAAATGCGTGACAGAAAAATAGTCTGCTGGTGCATTTTAAATGTTTTAACTAATCATCTTGTAATGAATGTCGATTCAGTTCTACTTTCTGAGTATGAATTATCATATGCAGTAAAAGACAACACTCAAGCATTGTAAAAGGTTTTGCCACAAACCGACTGGCTTCTCTCCTGTATGATTTCATACGAGTCTTTTCAGACCTTACTCTACATGAATTCTGAGCCTCTACAACTTTTGACCTAACTGAACTCCTTTCCAGAAATTGATCATATAAATAAAAACAAACAATAAGTGCAACCTTTATCAAAGTACTCTTTTAATATTCAAAGTGCAAATAGAGACCAAATTATTCTTCAAGCATGTGAGATGTTTACAACTACACAGCCCAGCCAAAGATAGCTTTCATATTAGGAGATGTATGCATCAGGGAGGCGCTTTCAAAATGTGGGGTATTGAAGGTGCGTTTGAATGCGCGCTCGCGTTTTACTTTTGATTTCGCGATTGCCTTAATAGGAAGTGGCAATGCTGAGCACGCATTCTACAAGGTAAGACATTTGTCAGACGCTTGGTAGGCTCTGTTGTGCAACGAATCCTCCGCCATGGTCTTGTCAGTCTTCGCGTCACTTACTCTCATCACGTGATCAGTGAACTCTGATTCCTGCTGCACTGCGTATGACTCTGCAGCTTGTGTTTGATGAGCTGGATGGGATTGAAGCGACCGTTATCCAACTGAATTAAATTTCTATAAAAAGCAAAACGACAGTGGAGGCGTAATGCAAGCGTAGCGGTGGCTTATTCTATCCTAATTTCACCCTCACACTTCTTCATGGAAAATCGCGAGACAGCTTTTCAATCTTTTTTTTTTTTATCTTGTGGCATGAGATCTCGTCACACCCCTAAAATCTGAAGAACCTAGAAGGAATGTCAAGAACGTTTCTGTAGGAACCATTGAAGAAACATTATTTTTTGTAATAAAGGTTAGTCATAAGGGCTGAGAATCTCATTTTCTTTAAATATAGCCTTAGCTATCCTTCAACTGATGTGTTTGGTTTTGTCCACAACTGAAGGTTGACGTTTTGAAATGACGCGGAGTGAGTAATCTCGTCTGTTTGGGTAGGAGATTGTGCTGGGTGGGGGGTGCTGTCATGGTTATGCATCATGCTGGTGGTGTTTTTTCTTGCACATTTGGGCTGCAGAGGTCCGTGTGATCTCATAAAACAGTGCAGCTGTTGGGACGAGGTTATCTTTTTAATCCCCACTGCTCTGTGCTCGCCGGGGAAGGAGGTGTCCGAGCCCTCCCATTCCAAAGGCTTTTCTGTGCAGATGGAAGCATATGCTGCAATTATGCTGCTTGAATGACATATACATTGCCAATAGTCCCACCAAACTAGGGCTGGGCGATAAAACGATAACGCTAATTAGTGCAATATATTTTTCCCCAATAAAATTGTAACAAAAGTTTGATAAGTGTTTGATATAATGTTCATGCACTATGCAAATAATGCTGCACATGCTTGTTGCAGACTGGTGACAATAACTGAAACGCGCTGCCATTTCTGTTGCTTATGAGAAACATTAAACGGCAAATGCGCCAAAAGCGTCCAGTGAAAAAATTTGAGTTTGGTGCAACAGAGTTCTCCCATACAAACCACAAATCAAATGACTTGTGATTTCAACTAGTTTAAAGCCAGATGAAACAGCGCTGACTTTCTCAACAATACTGATGCAGAAAACAGGAGAAGCTTTGAGCCAAAACGATAGAAGGCTTTTCAATCAACAAGTCGCCAACTTTTACCATTATTTACTGTAGTAACACTAACTGAAACTAGGGATGGACTGAAATTTCCGCCGCCGAAAATGGCATTTTTTGTTTTTGGCCGAAAGAGAAAAAAGGCAGAAAATATAAGCCGAAAATATGCAGTCCTGCCCCCTCCGTTTTCAGTTAATATCTGTTAAATCTGATTCTGTTGCATAGAACTGAATGAAGAATAATATATTGATATTAATATATTTAACCTTATTTTAATACAGGCCTATTTTCTGTCCAATTTTTGTTACTTCAGTATTCGTATTTAAGTTTACTAAAGGGTTGTTATTATATGGCTTGTATTTTTATTTATTTTTTATTCAGATTCAGTAAAATTGTTGATTTTAATTAAAAAGTGTAATAATAATAATAATACAATTGTACAAAAAACTAATGAAAAATACGAAAAGAATAATTATTTTTATTAAAAGTCATTTTCGATTTACTGTTTTTGGCCAAGTACATCCAGAATTTTCAGGTTCGGCCCATAATTTTTATTTCGGTGCATCCCTAACTGAAACCATGGGATTGTGGCAAAAATGTTGGATATTCATATCGAATTGTATTATATTATTCATGTAGACATTAAAGGAGTAATGTAAAATAATTGCAGTATTTTTTTGTTATTAAGCTAAGCTATAACAGTTTTTGGGCATTTGTATTTATAATAAATGTTTTTAGGCTACTGTTTTTCATAACATATACCATAGAAACCATATAGCCTAGTTCATTTTTACCATGGTAGTGAGGTGTGGTTTTACCTGCGGTTAACATGATCTGAATACTATGAAAGACCAAATTTTACCTATAAAATTTTACCCTTTAAAAATGAGGTTTACAATTTTCAGAGATGTTCCTGTTTTTGTTAATGAACATAAATTTACATCTGCATCCCAACTCAAGCCACTGTCAAATGTGTCATTTTAAGAGATAAAACATGTAATATTAATTTATAAAATGTTCACCTGTTTGGCAAGTGTTTGTGATGTTCTGATGATAAAACCACAATTTATTGTCTGGTTTCTCTAACTTTGACTCAGGAGCAAAAAACTGCCTTTAAACTTGAAAGAAATAAAGATTTGATATTTATCGTGATAATTATCTATATCGACTGATCATTTTATCTTGATAACTTTTTTTGGCCATATCGTCAAGCCCTACACCAAACTGTGTAATATGTAAATGCTTAAAAAAACTAACTGATAAGAAGAAAGAATAGACCTGCATCTCCTTTTCAGAGTGATTCGAGTTGGTTGATCTCTGTGTTTGATGTAGTTGGAAAGCTGGAAGAAAGGAGTTGAAGGAGTGGACCAAATGATTGAAGGAACAATCTGTGGGCCAGCGAAGTGAGGACAGGGGGTATTTGTTTGATGTCTGGGGTCTGTTGTTGCTTACAGCATGTGTACTTCACGCCTCTGTCACTGTTTAGTAGACGGAGTGCTGTGTTTGTATGAAGTGTATACAACTGTAAATCATGCTAATGTTGCGTTTACACTTGCCAAATAATTGCAAGACACTTCCTGTAGTCAGTTCGTGAAAACTGTACGGAAAGGTAAACTTAAAAGTGTTGTTTTAGACTTGGCATCATTTTGTTTTGTGTTACAGTAAATTTGTCTTGGAATCGATGGTCTTTAATAGTTTTAAATGGTCCAGAATAGAGAGAAGGATTGATCAAATCTGGCTTATGTGGCAATTACTAAACGATATGCATATGTGTGTTCTTAGCAGGAAGTGGCTTAAATTATCTTCATTTTAGGCTCCTCTATGTTTGGTGACACTTTTAGTAAAATCAACCTATGCATGACTTATTTATAGTTGACCATAATTTAAAACACCTTTTTACGTTATCCCTGCTGGTTAGTGTAAAATAACCCTCAAGCCCAAAATTGCTGCGGTGTTTGCTTTTAGATAACACCAAATCACACATCGTGCTCTGTTTAGTCTCGCAAGACTGCTTGCTTAGTGGATAGCGGCTTGGGCAGAAAGCTGAGATCACGTGATGGAATATGCCACTTTAGGACCATTGAAATCTCAAAGTAACAAATTGCTATTACTTTTGCTCATACTTTAGGTTGGTATCTAAACAAACCTCTAACCACAGGTATTAAACTTTGGTGTGTAACTCATCCTGCAAAGATTGTGCTACAGACAGTGAGTGATACCTGAAATCATGTGGTTTGTTGAGGAGAGGCTATTAATTTTGTAAGCAATCAGACTTACAGTTTTTACCTGTCAGCTGATAAAATGGGTGTGGAAAAATCCTTCTGAATGGCTCTTCTCACAGATTATAACTACTTTCACATTAACTCTCTAAAGCATGCCATGTAAAATAATAGTCAGAAATATTTTTTTGTTTGTTTCAATGGAACTACTTATTGAATAGGGCTGCATGATAAATTAAAAAAATTAACATGAAATCGCTTAGTGCGATTATGAAATTGCAAAGGCTGCAATTATTTATTTATTTTATGCGCAGCTTGTCAATGAAGCACGGCTTTGTGATCAGTAGTAAATGCTGCTCCATCTGAAAGCACTGCGAGTTTGAGTCGCTTATAACGTGCATTTGAAAAAGCAACACGCGTCAAAAAACTTTCCAAACATGAAGCATTTATAAACCTCTTGTCCAACAAAAGACAACATTTAATAACATGTTTCCAAACTCACTTCATAACGACAGTTCAGCATCCTTCTATGTCGATTAGCATTGAAGTATAAATATACTTTATTATCATGAAAATGCCAGAGAAGGCTAGAGGAACTCAAATTAACCATATATTGTCGTAGTCGTGTGTTTATTAGTTATGTTTAATCAAAGCATTTCAATCTTCTGTTTATTTAGCTACAGCGATGGTATAATGCCCAAGTTAATTTCCTAGAATGACGTGCATTATATCGTACTTCTGCGGGGCATATTTGGAGTTTCTGCATGAGAGCGCCCCCTGGCTTTCAGATGGAGCAGCATTTACAACTGATCACAGTGCCATGCTTCACTGACAAGCTGCGCATAAAAAAATCGCAGTCTTTGCCAAATCGCGTGCGGTTTAATTCCGATTAATCGTATAGCCTTATTATTGAACCTGTAGACAAAACAAATAGGCTTTTATGGCTCATGTAGAGAGTGCATGGAGAGTATGGATTTTATTGGAGGAGGAAAAAACTCCAGAGGCCTAAATTGAGCAAATATATGAAATTTGGTGCAGTTGCTGATATTTGGCCAAAAGTAAGATGTAATTCTAATAGCTATTGTAAATCAACATGCAAAAAAACTTTTACTGTTGTTAGTTTTACTCAAACTTCCTTGCTCACATTACTTAACTCATGTAACTAAGTTGTTTCTACTAAAAATGAGTATTGTCAGCTTTACTTAATAAGTGTTTGTTCAGTCAACTTAACATTGCTGAGTGAAACATACAAATTAATGTTGACAACTAACTAGGCAGTGGATCCATAGTTCCAAGCATGCTTTGCAAGGAACTGCAATAGAAGAGTAAATTTAGGGATTAAAGTGTTATTTTATGTGTTTTTCAGTAAAGGGAAAGATCTTGTTAGTTTGTTAGTAATGTTCAGTTATGATGGACGTTTAGAGGAGTTTCTGTAAGGTTTTATATTTTGTTATATTTACCATTATGCAGAAGAGTGGCACCTGTGTTTAGGCTGTGAGGTGTGAGCACTCATATATGCATGTTTAGGATGGAATTCCTGCTCTCATTTCAATTGAGTTTGCTCAATGAGTTTAGTGTTTTGAGTGCATTTTGTAGAGCAAATAGTTAATTTAATAAGGTAAATTAAGTCAATAAATGTGTTCATCTTATGTAATAAACATAACATTATTAAGTAAACTGCACATGTAAATAGTATGTAACAGTGACAAATTCAAATGATTTGTATTTATTTATAGAAATTTTGTCAGATTTACTTGAAATTATTTGTACAAATGACTCAATATAGTTGTGTGGAACCACTGCTTTTTTAAGTAAATCCAACAGTTCATTTTTTGAGTGAATGAGATCTTTATAAAAGTGACTACTTGAATAATAGAAATATCTGCTTATAATGCAATGAGAGATGTACAAAATGTTCCCCAAAAGCCTGATGTATCATATTTGAAACTCACATTTTAACATGCTTTTTATAACTAAAGAATACTGTATGAATAATCAACTAAACCCTAGTTGCTTCATTCCTGAAATGAATGTTTTTACAATTATACTAAAAGGCCTTTTATTGGTGAAAAGTATAAACTCAGTCAGACAACAGATGGCATGTAATAGATTGTTTACAACAAGTTTTTCATGTTGCTAATATAAAGGCCTTTGAAATTTGCCTATCAAATATGATAGAGTTGGCTTTTTAGAGTTAATATTAATCCTTGAGGAGTTTTAAATGTTTTTATTAATAGCATTACCACAAACATCAGAAAGCCACAGTTGCTTGCCGTTGGTGACATGGTTCTTAGTAAAGCGGCATGCTGGTAAACCACAGCAGGACGTCCCAACCCTCAGCACTCTCACCATAGCCATTGTGTCTGTATCTAATGACATCATATGTCCTCTCCCCCCTCACCCTCTGGAAGTTATTGACTGCGACGTGAGTGGCACTTGCTGGCACATGCGGCCGGGTGTGAGGTGCCAACTGGCGGTCCCCGTGGAGATATCTGGGTGCCAAAATGAAGGGCAGACATTTCCGTTGTTTCCTCTGCTGTTCCTTCCCTAGAGAGCGTCACATGTGCCTCTCATTTAGTGCGATGAGTTCATGAAAAACACTGATTATTTAGAGACCGGGAGCTTGAATTGCAGCAGACAGACGGAGTGGATTACCAAGCACGTTTTTTTTTTGTTAAAAGGGCAGATTCCTTGGTAGCAAAAATGCAGAGTCATAATTTGTAATGAAAATGTTATTGTCTGTTGCTCCAATATTTTTATATTGAAATGAATGAAACCTTGCCCATCTCTTTGGTCACACCTGAACTTTCGCTGCCAGGTTCTCCTTTGCTGCTCTTCGCCAACCGGCGGGATGTTCGTCTGGTGGACGCGGAGGCGGGCCGGTCGGAGTCTGCTGTGGTCGTCAGCGATCTTGAGGATGCGGCCGCAGTGGACTTTCTCTTCTCGGAGGGCCTGATATTCTGGACGGACGTCAGTGAGGAGGCCATCAAACAGACCTACTACAACCTCAGTACAATCTGTAAGATCAGTGTTTTGTGATTTGGAATTACTGTCAAGGAAATTACTGTAGATGGCAATGCAGATACTTTTATTTCTGTTTGTAATTTTGAAAATTCATTTTATTTATTTATTTTATTCACCCGTGGGTTTTTGTTTTTTTAGCACAATGCTGTTTTCCATACAACTAGAGATGCACTGATATTAAAATTCTGGGCGATACCAATAAGCTGATCCGTAGAAATGGCTTTTATTAAAAATCTATACCATTTTTCTAAAAATAAAATAAACAAAATATAAAAGTAATAAAGCAGTGCTTAAGGGAATATAGACATCACAACATACACTATTTTTCAAAAGTTTGGGGTCAGTAGTCGCGTTTCCATTACAGAATTGCGCAAAACTTTTGCGATATTTTCTAAATGACAGCTTTTCCATTAATCGACGTTATGCGACTAAAACGTCTTTTTTTTTTTTTTTCCCTCTTGCGATAAGTCATTCCAAAAATCATGGCAACGGATGGTTTACGTATATATCCCAGCCACTGCACTAGCCATTATTTTTAATCAAAGGAGACGTAGGCGTCTTATCCAAGCATTCATGCAAGGAAGCCCCTTATACTTGGGAGCGGCCACATATGAGGTGTTTCCGGGTGTTACTCCCTCCTATCTGCTTCGAGGTCTTGATAAATTCAAATTGTGGCATTTCTTTGTTGTTTAGAATCCAGTAGTCCCGTAATACTTTTGTCTTTTATGAGTTTAATGAAGAACTCTCGTCTTCTGTCCAAACATAACGTGCCCTTTTTTAAAGAATGATTGACTTTTATATATGGCAGGTGACCTGTAAATGCGAAAAAAAAAAACTGTTTCCATTGCAGTTTTGCGAAATATTCCTTTTTCAAATTGCCTGAAAAACCACCTCACGCGAGCTTAACTTTTTTGATATATAAAGTATATGTACATAATGTGTATATATATATATATATATAATGTAATGAGATATAATGTAATATATATAATGTAATGAGATTTTAGTTTTTTTTTATGCTCACAAGGCTGTATTTGTGTTATACAGTAAAACAGTAATATTGTAAAATATTATTACAAATACAAATTGCTGTTTTCTATTTTAATATATGTTGAAATGTAATTTATTCCTGTGATGCAAAGCTGAATTTTCAGCATCATTAGATTTTTGGTGATCAAGAAAAATGTGAACTTTTTTTGAGTAAAGCGTGACACGTCATTATTATAAAAGTGGTGGGACCTTGTTATAGAAAAGCTTTCTTCAAGAAATGGGACTCTTTTGGAGTTAATATTTGCCATAATCTAGTGCTATAAATTAGCAGTAGATGATGACAAAAGTAATCCTAAAAAGGCAAAGATCATTAAATATGCATTATTAGCAGTTACTAATAAATAACATAATAAAATAATTTAAGTAAAAAATTTGGTCAGTAACTGCAATGGTCCTGATATAATCTCATGCATGGTTCCATGTATTCAAAAATGCATGCATTTGGTTTTGAGACAACTGAGAATCAATGCCGATTGGTCATTTAGGACACTTTTTGCATATGAGTTGATTTTTGCAGGCAGCAACCCTGCTATAGCACAGCAAAAAGTTGTCATTATCTGGAGGCAGAATGAAACATTTGAGGAATGCTTAAAATGCTTAAACTGATAATACTGTTATGGAACTGAATGGATGCCTTGTTTTTCAGCTATGAAGGAGGCCACACTGGGCAGAGGGCAGACGGTGGTGGTATCAGGTCTGGATTCCCCTGATGGCTTAGCCTGCGACTGGCTTGGACGCAAACTCTACTGGACCGACTCTGAGACGAACCGCATCGAAGTAGCCAACTTGGATGGCACCTCTCGTAAGGTGCTCTTCTGGCAAGATCTTGACCAGCCCCGGGCAATAGCGCTAAACCCTGCTCATAGGTGAGTCCCTTCCTCTCTGCTCTCATTTCCTCTTTCTCTCGTCCCCATTCTCCGTTCAGTGGGTGGTCTTCGCAGGCGTCCTTCCACCCTTGACCCCTCAGCGTTCATTAATATGTGGCCTAGTTGTTTATTTATAGGCCATTAGAACTCCCCCCCCCTAAAGGGAGATTGGGATGCAACGTAGCGTTCCGGCTGCTTCCTGTTGTTGTGTGGCGTGTAGATCCTGCATGACAAACCTTCACTCTTCTGGTGCTGTGTTCACCCCGAAGTAAATTCCACTTGTGTGTCCACTCCGACTTTGCTGGCGAGTTGGTGTGTTTATATGCAACATGTAACTTGAGTTCTGAAAGATCGCTCTCACTTACATTACTTAAGCCCTGGCTTAGCATGTACGCACGTACTTGGCCTGAGACATGTTAGGTAATGTGAGTCACAGTCTGTGCCGTGTCCTATAGTTGGAGGATTGTAACAGTTTTAAGAATGATATCTAGGGCTGCACAATTAATCAAATTTCTAATCGTGATTACAATTATGGATGCCACAATTACGTAATCGTTCAAAGGCGCAATTACAACAAAAAAAGTCCACTTACATTATTCTGCGTGCTTAAAGTGTTTGTTTTTTTTGTTTTTGTTTGTTTTATCCTACAGGTTATCTTAAGGGTTTTTTTCCCTTGTTTTAATTGTAGTATAACGTTATAATACCATGCATATTTTGTACTTTTTTTATTTTTATTGAAAGAATAAACCAAACCAATGTATAGTTGACATTTAAGGCTTAATGGTATAGAAAAGCATTAAAAGTTTTTTTTCAGGAAGATTGATTTCAGGTTGTTTATTTTCATATAAAAATATGGCATGCAGTTGCTTCAAATAATTGTGTAAAGCTATTCAAAACATCATTCAATGTAAATTGTGATTATCGTAATTTAATAATTGCAATTACAATCTCAAGGGAATAATCGACAATTATGATTTTTGTCATAATCTTGCTGCCCTAATGATATCAACAAATTCACTTCTTCTTTTTTTTTTATTCTATTCTAGCTGTGCAGTTCATTCCTGTCTACTGTCAAATACAATAATAATAATAATAATAATTAGAGATGCACTGATTGCAATTTTCTTTGGACAGTTCCGATTTCTGATTTTAATTTTTTTATTTTTTTGTGATCTGCCGATACTGATTTTTGCCGATTCCGATTCTCTTTCTAAAAACTATAATTGACCGCAAATAAAAACAAAAATCTACTTTTCCTCAACGCCTCAAATTCAGTAATTCGATAATAAAATAAGAACAAATAAACAAAGACTGGCCAGTCGATCAGTGCATCTCTAATAATAATAATAATAATAATAATAATAATATTTTATCATTAATATTTAAAATATATACACTACCAGTCAAAAGTTTGGAAACATTACTATTTTTAATGTTTTTGTACGAAGTCTCTTATGCTCATTAAGGCTGCATTTATTTCATAATAAATACAGAAAAAACAATAATATTGTGAAATATTATTACAATTTTAAATGATGGTTTTCTATTTTAATATATTTTAAAATATAATTTATTTTTGTGATGCAGAGCTGAATTGTCAGCATCATTACTCCAGTCTTCAGTGTCACATGATCCTTCAGAAATCATTCTAATATGATGATTTGATACTCAGTTATTATCAATGTTGGAAACAGTTGTGTTGCTTAATATTTTTTTGGAACCTGTGATACTTTTTTCAGGATTCATTGATGAATAAAAGGTTAAAAAGAACATTTAACATATAAATCTTTTCTAACAATATAAATCTTTACTATCACTTTTTATCAATTTAACACATCCGTGCTGAATAAAAGTATTAATTTCTTTCAAAGAAAGAAAAAAAATTACTGACCCCAAACTTTTGAACGGTAGTGTATATTGTTACAAAAGATTTCTATTTTAAATAAATGCTGATATTTTTTAAATTTTTATTCATCAAAGAATCCTGAAAAAGTATCACAGGTTATAAAATAATATTAAGCAGCACAACGGTTTCCAACATGGATAATAAATCAGCATATTAGAATGATTTCTGAAGGATCTTGTGACACTGAAGACTGGAGTAATGATGCTGACAATTCAGCTTTGCATCACAGAAATACATTATATTTTAAAATATATTAAAATAGAAAACCATTATTTTAAATTGTAATAATATTTCACAATATTTTAGTTTTTTCTGTATTTATTATGTAATAAATGCAGCCTTTATGAGCATAAGAGACTTCCTTCAAAAACATTAAAAATAGTAATGTTTCCAAACTTTTGACTGGTAGTGTATATTATGGTGACATTTTAGAATTAGTAACGGAGGCTTGGCCTCCACTTATAAACTGTCAACTTGAGATTTGTATCCGTGGCGGAAGGAAGAAGTTCCGCACAAAGTAGGGTTTTTAAAAACACTCCGTTATTGTTTCTTATTTATAAAATATATAAATATAAATAGCCTAATTA
>RJVU01006614.1:3669278-3692356 GCA_003731715.1 Anabarilius grahami
AAATATCAGTGGCGTTTTTTATCATGACAGCTCGAGGTCTAGGTTAAAAAAGCTAAATGCACTGCTGCTGAACTGTGCTTTTCACATTTTTTATCATCCATCTAGTTGCAAGCACAGGGCTTTTAGCTCATTGTGTATTTATGACACCCAAGAGCTAGGACATTTTTCCCAGAATGCATTTCACTTTGTACGGTGTATGATGAAGACATTAAAAATGGAGCCAGACACTGTTCCTGGCCTGTAGCCTAAAGAAACACAACCATACCGCTTGCTTTTTTTCAAAACATTAGCTGCCTGTTTTTTTAAAAGTTCATTGCATTTGAAAGAAATTGTCAGAGTGAGAAATCCGCAAAGATCCAGTTACTCTGCAATCCGAAAGTTAAGGTCTGGCATTTTTTGAGCAGACATATTTAATATAAGCTTCGTGCACTTTTATTTTCTTATTGTCACCGCCTGAGACCTTTGAGTTGAGATTTACCGTGGAGATCCAAGACCTCTGTCGGGGCCTTGCTTCAGATCACTGAAAGGGGGGCTCTGCTTTTTACAACCCCCTCAGAGTGAGAGCAACCGCATGCAGGGGCCCCTGAATTATGTTTGTCTGTTCTCAAGACACGTTCATTGTTTTCACATTCTCCAGAAGAGGCTTGGGAGGAGTGAAAAGATGAATTGCCATCAGATGCAAAGAATGGGTGTTTTTTTAAATTATTGCCGTGTTAAGTTTGCTGACTCTTCTTGAATTTTAAAATATGACCCAAAAAATACAGTTTTTATTGCCAGACAGACATGGCACATCCAAATATCTGACAGAAGTGTTTTATTTGGAGTTATATAGCTGGTATTTAACGTTTGGAGAAGTTCTGCCGTCTTCTGTTAGACATTCCACCATCTCAGTTCATTGGGTGGCTCCAGTTGATGTTCTCTGTTGCGTGGCCAAGCGTCAGGTTTATATCTGCGTAACACAAGACAAAATCACAACAAACTCACTCGCACGCACTCCAGAGATACTGACGCTGGTTGTTTGTCTCCGCTGACGTCTTTGCATGAGACTTTTTCTTTAATGTGATATCTGGTTTTGGTAGCCACAGCAAAATGAGACGTTGTTGAGCTACTTTACCTTCTTCACTTTCTCTGCAGAGTAAAATCTGTAGAATTGTGGTCACAAATATGGTAAAATGTGTTAAATTGACAGGAGCACTGCACATGTCAATTTAACACGTGGTAACTAAACACATTAGCTTTCTGAGGAATTCTTAGATGGCTAGTCAATTAGCCCACCGTTGTGACTCATCCCTAGCTAATAAGTTGCTAAATTTGAAGCCAAAGTCCCAGTTATAAACCTCACTACAGATTGACATTCGAAGAGTTATTGTCCTTGTTACGGACTTCTTCAGAACCATTGTTCAACCGTCTCTTTGTTCTGTCAGCCGTCAGGTTTCGGCAGTGGTGTAATGCTAAAGTTCCTAATTGAGAAAAATACAGCACAACCGTTGGAGCCACAGGCAGGCTAATAGGATGCATCTCAGGGGAGGAAGGGCTGGTTGAGTTTTCATGCTTGGTCTCCCTGCTGGCATGAGGCTTGATAAGTGTTTCCGTTGGCGACACGCTTGCTGTCGTAGCTTGTACGCTACAAGTAATCACGGCTTCTCTGGGCGAACGCTTCCCTTTATGCATTTTTTCTTCTTGTCAGTTGTCTTTTTTCCATTTTTGTCATCATTCCTCCTCCTTCCCCCTTGTCTTCATTCTCTTTTTTCCATTGGCGGTTTGCTTTTTTGTGTTGATTTGAAAACTGAATTACATTTTGACACACATTATGGATGTAGTTTAGCCACACAACTGTAACATAACTATTCAGATTTCATATTCCCTCAGAAATAGGCTAATAGGCTATACTTGACCTACAAAAACGGCTAGACTCACACACACAATGCTTTACAACATGAACAGGGCATTGTTCTGTTTAAGGAAGGCATGAAACAACTTCATATAGTTAAGCAAGTCAACACCATTTAACAATTTGCTGATATGCCGTCAAGACAACTACAGTTCCTGAACTGTACTTCAGTTAAAGTAAAACGTATTATAGCAGCACCTACCCGTAATTACATTTGAGAGGTGTGGTGTGCCTTTACCTATGATTGGATAGATATTCATAAAAGAACACTTTACTCAAATTAAAACAGTCATCATTTACTCACCCTCATTTTCTTTCTTCTGAGAAACACAGTAGGAGATATTTAGAGCAGTGTTGTTGCTGCTCTGTTCTATACAGTGAAAGTCAATGGTAACAGTGCTTTCAAACTGCAACAATGTGAAAGATGTAATGTAAAAGTGGTCCATATGACTTGTACACTGTATTCCAAGTATTCTGAAGTAAAAAATTAACTTTGTGTGAGAAAAAGACTGAAATTTAAGTTGCTGTGCATTGAAAATCTCTCTATTTTATGACTTGGCAAGTGAAGACTCATTGCACTAGGGCTGGGTATTGAGACAATTTTCATGATTCGATTACGATTTCGATTTGATTCAATATCGATTATTTTGGATGTAGTATTTCAGTTACAAAATTTTCTAAAGGAAAAAAATCTCTCAACTAATGCTGTAAACTACACATGTAAGTCAGTTGGTACTACTATAATAATATTGAAGGTTAAATTAACTTATTTATATACAAACACTTAAATTACACTCAATTATGTTTTTTTATAAATAAAGTTTAGAATTACATAATCATATTTCTACTCCAATTAGTTTTTTGAAATATAAACATTTAAATCGCGGCTGTCATAACTGATTTTTTCAAACATACATTAAATATTGAAGAACATTAAAAATGATAATGAATATGTAACGGTGCATAGCTATATTTATCAGAATGTTGCTTTCTAGAGTACACTTTTCTAGCTGACTAATGAGTTTATGGTCACTGAATATGTTTTTCTGAGGTAAATGTAGCGTTACGTGACCTTGTTTACAAGCTGTTTTATCGACGTCTTTCCGAGGTTGAAACACTGAGCGATTACACGAGACATGATAATGATTTCACTACTGTATATTTTAACATACCTTCAGATGTTTAGTCGTGTTTATTTCGCGCTGTAACTGATATTAAAGCGGCGGAGAGGATGTTCCCGTGCGCTCGTGCTGCCGCTTCTCTTTTATCTGAGGCGCTAAAGCGATCTGTCACGTCACATTAAACGGCGCCAAAACAGTATTTATTTTTTGAATCTCATAATAAGATTGACATCATTTGAAATCTGAGACTTTGCTTCATATCAAAAGTAACAAAGCACAAAGATTATTGTGATTTATTGGATGGGAGGCGCTACATATTCTTCTCATTCATCAACTGAAAACAGACTAGACCAATCGATTCTTGGGATTTAAGAATCGATATTGGTTCGTAAAAATGAGATTTTTTTTACCCAGCCCTAAATTGCACCAAATTTGACATTGGTTTTCGCATCTTGTTATTGATGTATGATTTGGGGGGGTTAAATTGTGTCTTTTTTTCATCATTTTGATTTGTGGTTGTTTAAAAAAAAAATTGCTGTGCTTATTTGTAGGGTTGTGTAAATTGGCTGAAAATATATTAACTATATATTAACATATCAATATGACTATAAAATAATAATTATTATTACTACTAAATAAAAATATTAATCACAATAAGAAATACTCGTATTGTAATAATAATTCATGTGAGAAGCAGCATGTGCAAACCAGGCTGCCCTTTTTTGGTATGTATTTGATATTTGTCAGGTTACTATGGCTAGTTTACGATCCTTTTTGTTTTCCATGCACATTTGAATTGGCTGCTAGTATTTCCTGAAGACATGAAAAGGCTTTTTGCCAGCAAAGAAGATTAGAGTTGTTGAGCATGTGCTTGGGTTTGGTTGCTGTGTTGTGTTTCCCTCATATGAAGTGTTTCAAGCGAGACAGGCTCTGGCAAATATAACTCTGATATGGTTTGCTTTGAAAACAGCCTGCTCTCGAAGCGTTTGTTTAGTCTAACTCCAAATCCATGTTGCCTAACCTTGAGCAGCTTCCAGTCAATACGTAAACCGTTGCAAACTCAATGTCCCACCATACTTGAGTGTGTTTGTTCTTTGTTACTGATTGCATGTTATACTCCTTGCAAAAAGGGATGTGAAAACTAGATACTTTCATTGTCTAGTCGGTGGGTTGTCTGAATGACTGGTTGACTACTTTTGACTCTTTTTCTCTCGGATAATGGAATCCAGCTGACTGTCTCCTCGTTTTTCTTCTCAGGTACATGTATTGGACCGACTGGGGGGAGGAGCCAAGAATAGAAAGGGCAGGAATGGATGGCAGCAATCGACAAATCATTGTCCACAAGCAAATCTATTGGCCCAACGGACTGACCATCGACCTCGAGGAGCAGAAGCTCTACTGGGCCGACGCCAAGCTCAGCTTCATCCACAAGGCCAACTTGGATGGAACAGCTAGGTCAGTTTCCCCATTCTTTCTCTCATATTCTCAATTCAACTACTTGTATTTCTTTCCCTTTACCATCCGGTTTGAAGCTGAGTAGTATGGAGTCTGTGGCCCAATCCAAACACTCCCTGCACGTAGGCCCTATACTCGAGTCATATACCACTGTAACCCGATCCCTTCTGGCATTATGGGTATGATTCAGGCCCCCAAGCCAAAGGGTTACATTTCCTTTTGTGTATGTAGGATTTCGTAGCAACTTCAATAAAGAAAGGTATGTCAGACCCTCTGCTATGTTGAGATTTGCATTGCTAGTAGATCTGCCAGAGTCGTGTGGTCTGACTAGGCCTGTAGTCCAGCAGATGTCATTGAAAGAGGAAGCTGACCTATATCTAGAGACCAGAGACACATCATAGAGACGTATATGATTTAGTCTTTTTTATATATGGGTCAATGATGTGACGGGTAATTTTTTTTGGCCTTAATAATAATAAAAAAACAAAGATATGACATCCAAAGTATGTAAGGTAGTACAACTAGATCTCTTTTATTGAATCCAAAAGGTTTTAATTATATTTTGCTACATGTAAAGGTATTTTAAAGATTCTGAAGTGTCAAAAGGTCATTCAATTTAACTGTCCAAAGGCCAATACAGCCATTTCATTTGTGATTAAAATACCTTAAAGTGTAATAAATTTATATATTTTTTATTCTGGCATGATTTTATAACCTCATATATCAACATAGTGCAAAATGGTATTAAAATTATGTGTTGAAGTCATTGCTTTGTTATGAGAAAGAATGTCAGAAAAAAGGCCAAAATGGTCGTAAAGCAAAGTAACTAACTCTCTGTAAACTATTTGAAAAATTCATGTTTTCACTTTCTCATACGCATGTCCCGAAACATCAGGTCATTCAGTACAACCGCTGTAAAACATAGAAAATGTTGTAATATTTTAAAAAGTATACTAAATAAAAAAATGTTTGATTGTCCTTTTGTTAGCTAGATAGCTAGATATCAGTCTGTTAGCATAGTTTAAAAATATCGTCATTCGGTAAAACCAAAATTTTGGTTAAACCAAATGACTTTTTTGGTGTCAAATTTTGTCCATCTTGTAAAAAATAACAAAAGCAGTGTTAATTAATTATAAAAACAACATAATCTCATTGTTAACACTTAAAAAAATGTATAACGTATTTGTTAATAATAATAATATATATATATATATATATATATATTATTATTATTAACAAATACATTATACATTTTTTTAAGTGTTAACAATGAGATTATGTTGTTTTTATAATTAATTAACACTGCTTTTGTTATTTTTTACAAGATGGACAAAATTTGACACCAAAAAAGTCATTTGGTTTAACCAAAATTTTGGTTTTACCGAATGACGATATTTTTAAACTATGCTAACAGACTGATATCTAGCTATCTAGCTAACAAAAGGACAATCAAACATTTTTTTATTTAGTATACTTTTTAAAATATTACAACATTTTCTATGTTTTACAGCGNATTTATGTAAATTATTTTTTAAGTATTAAATTACTTATTTGTTCCTTCATTTCTTTCATTCATATTCCCAGTCTTCTATAATTTATGTAGATGTTTTTTTTTCTGTTTATTGCTGGTTTTTCTATCCCTGCAGTGTTTGTTTACTTTCAAGTAATAATTTACTTTGCTTAGATATTCTTTGCCCATATTTGTTGCGTAACCTGAAAAACAACGGAGAGCATCTAGTGTAATTCTCTCAAAGGTCTTTTTGACTAAATCAGTAATTGCAGTTGTCATACAGCTGTGGATCAGTGGTGTGCTCTTTATTCCATCTTCTTAATGACACTTGTGGCCTTAAACCATTAATTTAAGTTTCCGCGGTCCTCATACAGAATTGGCTGGAGAACAGACACTTTGTAGGGATTCTGCTCAATGTCACATCTAAATGTAAAATGGTTAGCGCTTCCATTTAAATGTTTATCTTTTTTTTTTTTTTTTAAAGCCCTTTGTTTAAAAGGTGTTTCAGTTTGCTGGCTTCAAACGTCCTCGCGACTACCAAGAGTGCGTCAAAATCTGTGAAAAATCTGGATGTAATTACGTTTTGAGAGCACTGACCCCCCCACCACCACCCCTCTTTCTGCTGTTCGTCACACGCTATTAAAAATCGGGAGGGTGAACATCTAACTCTTCCATGCACGCTCACGCACACCGACTCTCCAGCCTAACCTGGAAAATTTATCCACTCTCGACCCACTACAGCTCGGTGATTGATGAATGGCTTTTCTCTGAATATGGCGGCATTATGGTTCTGAACACTTGTTGCTTTGATCCGCTCCCGTTTATTTATGTCGGGTGTTCAGAAGGCCGTCGTTCAGCCGGACAAACACGACAAGTGGCGCTCCGATGGACTCCGAGGGAACTTAACTTAATAAGGGCAGCTGCACAGTTCAAGCACAGGGATGATTCCCTACTAACGACCGAAACAGATGTGGTCTTACAGGTCGATGACAGCCTGATTTGTTTAATTCCCCCTCTTCTTGGAAAAGAAGTCCTATGGGCCCCCCAAAGGGAGGGGAGGGGGGTGGAGGTTCGGTTTCGCATGAGCTCCAAATTTCCTGAAGGGTCTAAAAAAGACCTCAGTCCTCGGTTGATGTTATTGGCTTGTTGTTGTGGTCTTAAATTCACGTTCTATATGCCTTTTGGAAAGGGTTATACCTGTAGGCCTCTTATGTCTTTGAAATTAAGACATGTAGGACAACCAGAGTCCCTAACTTACATTTACTGGAATTATTTCCCATATAAAGAATTCCGACTGGATTCATAAAGCATGCTGGCTTGGAATGTGTGTTCCCTGCTGAAAAGACCAGCTTAGAGCACGACATTCCAAGCTGGTCCAGGCTAGTTTATACTGATTAGTGCTGGTCTAACAGGTGAATTTTGGTTGACCAGCATGGTTAAAAAATAAATCCGGTCATCATTTACTCAACTGCATGTTGTCTGAAACCTGTTTGACTTTATCTTCTGTGGAACTGAAGATATTATGAAGAGTGTTTTTGTCTATACAGTCAAAGTCAATGGGGTCCAAAACAATGGAATTTTCATTTTTGGGTGAAATTATATATAGTGTTTAAAAGTTTATTTAATTAAAGGGGTCCTTAATTATGATTTTTACTTTTCTAACTTTAGTTAGTGTGTATTGTTGCTGTTTGAGCTTAAACAACATCTGCAGTTGTTTGTTATGATGCTCAAAGTTCAATGCAAAGGGAGATATTTTATTTTACAGAAATCACTTTTTAAGGATTACAACAAACAGCTGGTAGGGACTACAACGAGCTTCTTCCCGGGTTGGTGACATCGCAAACCCCAAAATTTACATAAACCCTGCCCTCGGGAACACGCAACAAAGGGGATGAGGCCATGTTGGGCTGCTTTAGAGAAGAGGAAGAGTTGTTGTAGTAGAGTGTTGTTGCCATGCCGTCATTTTACGCCGGACTGCTTCGCAAACGATCAATTCAACGCTGGATTTGCAGAAAAGATAAACATGACGGCACATGCTAGTCGATGAATTGAATCAACTCCACAGCAACTACATAAATTTATCCACTAACCGTTCAGAAACGTCCAGTTGCATTCTAAAAGTTGTAACTTCTCCCTGAGTCTCTCCATCGGTGTCTGACTCCGTTTTGAACAATGTAAGGCTGAACACCGTTACTGACAATCCTCATTTTGGCTGCGTGAGATTCTCCAGCTTTGTTGTTGTTGAGCAACAGAAGCGTGAGCTGTTAAAGCTCCGCCCTCTTCTGGAAAGGGGGCCGGGAGCAGCAGCTCATTTGCATTTAAAGGGAGACACAAAAACTGTGTTTTTCTCACACCCAAATAGGGGCAAATTTGACGAGCTATAATAAATGATCTGTGTGTATTTTGAGCTGAAACTTCTCAGACACAGGGGGACCCCAGAGACTTATATAATATCTTGTAGAAGGGGCATTATAGGTCCCCTTTAAATTATGTATTTTTAATGTTTTTGAAAGTCTCTTATGGTCAGCAAGAGCATTTATTTGGTCACAAATACAGTAATAAAGTAATATGTAATAGAAAAAAAAAAGAATAAAAAAAATATATAATTTAAAGTAACGGTTTTCTATTTTAATATATTTTAAAATGTAATTTTATATATGTTTTGCTGTCACTTATGATCAATTTTATGCATCCTTGCTGAATAAAAGTATTCTTGCATTAAAAAAAAGGGACCCAAACTTTCGAATGTTGATGTATCACTTTAAGAGCATCAAATGTCCAAAACGCAACATATGTTGGCCATTCGACCGGGCTGTCTATTTACATATATCTGTTGACGCTTACAGGGAGGCCGTTGTGGAGGGTTCTCTCACCCACCCATTTGCCCTTACTCTTTATGACGAGACGCTCTACTGGACCGACTGGCAGACCCGATCCATCCACGCCTGTGACAAACACACCGGAGAGAAGCGGAGAGAAATTCTCAATGGCATTTACTCGCCGATGGACATCCAGGTGCTGGGCCAAGAGCGGCAGCCCAACAGTGAGTCTGCACATCAAAAACTCACAACACTAGTTGATAGATGGTCTTTTTTTTTTTTGTCAAACCAGAAGAAAATAAATATTTTTATCCCAGGACCCATGAGTTATGTGCTAGCCCTACGATTTGGACCGTTTTGAAGCTCTATTGCTCATCAAATTTTCAAAAACCATGTTTGTGAAGGAACAGTGTTCAGTGTTGCGCTCAGGTCAGGTTCCCTCAAAAGATCCTTCACATTCCATGTTTAATTTTTTTTTTTTGTCATTCTTTCAGCACTTACTGTACAGTCTCTTTGTAAATGTTTCAGCCTTTTGGCCCATGAGGCAATCTGGGTAGAATAGTTCTCAGGGAATTAAATTTTTCAAGTGTCCTGCATTCCACTCTGAACAAATAAACAGAGCTCCTCAGTGGAGACAGGGAACAGTCCCAGCACGACCCCACCCCCACCTTAGTCTGTGTGTGAGGATGTGGGTGTGGATTGCTCCGAAACATTTAACAGCCTGCAAAAACCCCACTAGGTAAGTGTTTGTTGTGTTGGAGGTAAGATAATAAAGAAAGCAACCATCATGCAAACAAAGGATGAAGATCTAGACTTGTGATTCCCAACAAGTGACGTTGAAGCAGGTTCCAAAGGGGCACTTGGAAAAAATAGATTTTGTATTGTTAAATCTACTGCTGAAAGATTAAAGAAATTATTGTGATTTAATATTAATTTAATCATGACTACTTTGTATGGAATGGATGACACTCGTAGCAGAGTATGTCATTAATATTATTGATATTATTGTGTATAAATATATTTTAAATGCATGTTTGTTAGGGCTGGGTATAGACACAATTTTCACGATTCGACTCGATTACTATTTCGATTCGATATCGATTATTTTGGATGTAGTATTTCAGTTACAGTACATGGAAAATTTTCTAGAGGAAAAAAATCTCAACTAATGCTGTAAACTACACGTTAAGTCAGTTGGTACTTCTATAATAATATTGAAGGTTAAATGAACTTATTTATATACAAACACTTAAATTACACTCAATGATGTTTTTATTATAAATAAAGTTTAGAATTACATAATCATATTTCTACTCCAATTCGCATTTATAATATAAGCATTTCAATCGTGGCTGTCATAACTGATTTATTCAAACATGCATGAAAAACATAAAAAATTATAATGAACATGTAACGGTGCATAGCTATATTTATCAGAATGTTGCTTTCTAGAGTACACTTTTCTAGCTGACTAATGAGTTTATGGTCACTGAATGGTAAATGTGACGTCATGTGACATTGTTTACAAGCTGTTTTATTGACGTCTTTCCGAGGTTGAAACACTGATTGAGTGATTACACGAGACATGATACGGATTTCAGTAAGTTCTACTGTATATTTGAACATACCTTCAGATGTTTAGTTATGTTTATTTCCCGGTGTAACTGGTATTAAAGCGGCGGAGAGGATGTTCACATGCGCTCGTGCTGCCGCTTCTCTTTAACTGAGGCGCTAAAGCGATCTGTCACATCACATTAAACAGCGCCAAAACGGTATTTATTTTTTGAATCTCATAATAAGATGGACGTCATTTGAAATCTGAGACTTTGCTTGGGATTTAAGAATCGATATCGGTTCGTAAAAATGAGAATCGATTAAAATCAAGAAATCTATATATTTTTTTAACCCAGACCTAATGTTTGACTATGCGACTGCCTTTAGTAATACAATCATTATACTCTGTCCTCAAAAATGTGCCAGTATCAATATTTTGTGAATTTCCTCACATGTGTCCCTGAACTGTGGACCAGTCATCAGTCAATGTGCTGGGCAGACACCACATCTGCAAGCAGCACGGAGAAGAGGGGGGATGACAAGTGTTGGGTCAGGGCCGCCTGTGTTTTCCTGATGGGAGCAGATGCATTTTCTGAGAGGCTATGGCGAACAGAGTGTGACCTGGTGGAAATGGAAAAACCTGTTACAGGAAATAAAATGTTTTTGCTGCCACCTGCTATTGTTCAAGGGTTGCAGTTTTGTTTTGGAACTGAGCAATGCTGCTTTTTCCTCTTTTCTAATCTGTTGAGTCACAGGTGAAAAGGAAGTTCATGGCCGTTTGGTACCAGATACTGCATCATATGAGGAAAATCTTAAAAGAGTTCCCCAAAAATAGCATTTTCAAACGAGTAATGTATGTAATTAAACTGAGACTGTTCCTTAAATCATCTGCTCCTCATATTTTCAGATTTGTCATGATAACAACCAGTTAATATCTAAATTAAGCAAAACCTAAAGCAAGAACTCCATTAAGTCTCCTGAGCAACCTTCGAGCAGGGTTAATCTGTTCAAGCCATGGTTATTTATATATCAGACCTGTATTTACAATATAATTCACTGTTCTAAAACATTAATCACACTATCTGATGAACTTTCTCAAATTAAGGTGAGAATGTGGTGAAACATTCACACACTCTTTAGATCGCTCTGTTTTCTGGTCATTTTTTAACCTGGAGATCATTGCTCTTTGCAGTAATGTCTAATAAACAAGAGTTTTATAGCTTTCCTCTTTCCCTGTCATTGCTCCACAGTTCAAACTCCATGCAGTGAAAGAAACGGAGGCTGTTCCCACCTGTGTCTGCTCTCCCCCATGCCGCCCTTCTACAGCTGTGCCTGTCCAACAGGGGTTAAACTCAAAGAGGATGGAAAGACTTGTCGACCAGGTAAAAAACATAGAACGATAGATAGATCTCCTTTTCTATGAAGAGAATGGAAGTGTTGTGTTGCATTTATAATTTTATTATGATGTCCCTGCTCTCGAGCGTAAAATTAGATTTTTATTAACTGTGGCCATTCATGGGCTGGTTTTGGTATTGGATTGGCATACTGTGCATCTATAAAACATTTGCATGCCGTCCTGCGCAGAAGACCATGACAGAGACTAATGTTTGACAGATGGCGGCCCCTTTGAGTTCACAATTCAAAATCACTCTCCTCTGATTCAGCAATCATGAATCATAACCTTGTTCCATAACATCTGACGCTTTTCCCTCCGTTTTCTCATTCTCACAAGAGTTTTAGCCTAGAGGAAGAGCTAATAAACCTAGTTTGGGACTTTGGTGGTCCCATGTCAAGGTAACCATTGAGGGGGTGACAAGGTTAGTCCAAGGTTTGTGTGTTTAGGTCCAGTTCATAATGTGTTAGTTTGAATTACTCAAGTGTTTGTATTCATTACACATCTCCACATCTCCACACTCCTTAAGGAATGCCCCTTTGCTCATTGTAAATTGTTGAAGTAGTCATCGTGGGGTGCTTGGAAATATTAGGGAATTTTAAAATTACATTTTCCAGGTCTGTAAAAGTCGTAAGTAGATAAAATCATGGTAAATGGGATGTGTTCAAATCCTTCTTTTGAATCAATTTTTTTTTTCACTTTTTTTTACTGGCTGAATTGGTCTGAATGATTCATTAGCTTCTTGTTCAGAATTTGAACAATTTGAAATCTTGGAAACTTCATTAGTGAAATATAGTAATTATAATAAAGTAAACTGGGGACAACAGAAAGATCGAGGTGTATTTGTATGTCCAAAAAGTGAAATGCATTTGACTCATTTAAAATGAATGCAATTGTTCTTTTGTTCTTGATGAGGATGTACATTAAGCGTTAAGGGCTACTCTAAAATCAAGCTTCACCCCTGGCTTGCTTAAGGGTTTTTTCCCAGCCTCTCCAGAACAGACTCGTCCATTGTATCTGTGCACCCAGCCTGTTAACGATAGACTGCTCTTTTATTAGAAAAACATTACATTCGCTCCCTTCCCAAGTCGCTCTGCCTTTCTACTTGAGTTTATAACTCCTTCAAATTTGAGGTAGTGTATTCCCAGGCCAGGAAACAATAAGATATACATCTTTAAGTGCTCATTCCAGTGGCGCAAGTGAAACATGGAGCTGTCCAGAATTGCGTTAGTGAAGAACAGGGGAGGCCAAATGAAACATATTCCCACTGACCTCAGGATTAAGCAACCCTCCTGAAAAGTTGACAACTAATCAGAACTCAAACAATACCCCATTGTACTGGACTTTGATTAGTGGTAAGGCAAGGGCACAAGCGGGTCCAGTAGGACAAAGGATTAGCATGAGCAAACGTCCACACCTCGTACTTGTTTAGCTTGGGTGGCTAAATTGAAGGCATTTGTTTTGGTTTTGTCAGACGTCCACTCACTTTGATAACATGCAAGGCAGAACGAAGGACAAATTAAAACCAAAAGGACCAAAAAAAGCACAAGAAACACTATTGGAGCTGTTTTTCCCTCTTCTTATTGGTGTCAGCGCTGATGGATGTCACTACTTATTGGGTGCCGTGGACCGCAGCTGGTGTTGTGGGTATTGGAGCGTGCATGGTTACAAAGAGAGATTAAATAAGGACAAGGTTGTACCTAATTGCTTCCACAGATTGGGTCTAGACAGATTCTACTGTTGGTATTTAAACATGGCATGCGGTTTTTGTAATTGAGCAATGCGATCTTGCAGTGCACCGTCTGCAGGGACAACTCTGCAATTCATGCTACTAATTGCTTCTGTCAGTCTCAGTTTTCTTTGACGAGTTGAGTCTATGCCCTAGGCATGGTAGTAGTCTTAATACACATCTTTGTAGACCATTTTGCATGATGTTTTACTAGTTCCTGTCATCCTAATTAAAGTAGACAGTGCAGGTCAAAGGCCACGGCATCTCTGGTACTTGAATATTTTTCTGGATGAACAAAAGAACAGAAGTCTTTGTTGTTCTCATGCTCAACCATATGAGCAAATCTCAATCTTATTCCCAGGGGCGGAACAGGTGCTTCTATTGGCTCGACGTACGGACCTTCGGCGGATATCCCTGGACTTACCTGACTTCACGGACATAGTCTTACAAGTCAGTGACATCCGGCACGCAATCGCCATTGACTATGACCCGGTTGAAGGATATGTCTACTGGACGGACGATGAGGTGAGGGCCATCCGCCGTGCCCGGATCGATGGAAGCGACGCTCAGACTTTGGTCACCAACGAGATTAATCATCCAGATGGAATTGCGGTGGACTGGGTGGCACGCAACCTCTACTGGACGGACACTGGCACCGATCGCATTGAGGTGACCAGACTCAATGGCACTTCTCGACGCGTCCTCATATCTGAGAACCTGGATGAGCCGCGAGCCATCGTGTTGGATCCCATAAATGGGTACTGCAGTTATGTACTTAATTTTAAGGTCATTTCTGAGATCTCTAATGAGATTCCCTTTGAAATAACGTGATTTACCTCTTGATTCTGTTTTGCAGATACATGTATTGGACGGACTGGGGGGAGATGCCTAAGATCGAACGAGCAAACCTGGATGGCACTGACCGGGTTGTGCTGCTCAATACCTCTCTTGGTTGGCCAAATGGTTTGGCCATAGACTGTGTTGCAGGAAAGCTTTACTGGGGCGACGCCAAAACGGACAAAATTGAGGTAAGTCAGCTAAAGTTATACTTTAAATGGGAATTGCTGTGCTGTGGTGTCATCTTGTTGCGACTCTTACTTATTAGATTTCCCTTCACTAAAAGCATATACGAGTAACAATTAAATTTTATGGTGTTCCATGCTCAACAAGGAGGTGAATTGAGACTCTAGCTTTGGTGCTGATTGAATAGTCTGAATATGTGAAGTAATGAAAGGGGACCTGAGGACTGGCAGAGAGTCCAAGGGCGAATTCCTTGTCGAAAGTGAGCAGCTAGTTCTTCAAGTACTTCCTTGAAGTGATCATCGTAATGGCCTTGTCGAAGGGTCTTTCTCGAAAAGATCCAGTTGTTTATTCGAAACTACCATTTGAATTGCACCCCCTTCCTGCAGTTTGTAAGATTCTCAAGAGAGAGTCTTGAGACATATGTGAGACTTGAGAGTGCATTAAGTGCACATTCTCCATTGACACTGTCAGTTTATCAAGCTGTTCCAATGTGAAGTGGTTTTGGAATCTCAGACTAATTGTGTAATATCTCAAAAAAGAGTGATACCAGACATCCGGTCAGTTCCCGCACTTTTGTTTTTGTTCGAATACCCAAGCATTGTGAAACCTCAAGTATATTTGAAAGGATTTCCTGTGTAAGGTTTCATATTTAGATGGATTTTTTTTTCTGTTTTAGCGTTCTAACTCATGCCTCAGACCAAAGGTCTTGATTTATTCTGTCATAATTTCTCTCCGTTTGTTTTTGTTTCCTCAGTGTCTGTTCTTTTGTGGCACAGGCTTCGTGGTCTGGGCGTTTTCATGGTTTTGGCATTGTGTAATTAGTCAGCTACCTGTAGGCACAGGTCCCTGGGTGTCATAATACAGAGGTTTTTTCATTCAGTCAATATGCCTGAAAGCCTGTCGTGTAAACACAAAAGAAGCTAAGGAAACATCCCCCTCTTATTTTCTCGCGCTCATTTGCTTTTCTTCTCACGCTGACTCTCAACAATCTTTCCAATCCTGGCTCTCTCAATATCTTTCTGTACTTTGACTAACATTCTCTTATTCTCTTATGGATTCCATTAAGATTTAATTTGTTAACATTAATTAATGCATTAGGGATCATAAATTAATTTATAAATAATCTGTTGTTCATTGTTAATTCTTTTTTTTCATAATATATTATTCATAATATATCATTTGCAATTTTTTTTACCATTTGAAATGTGTTTGTATGCGAAGTTAATATTAACCATAGATTACTAAATCCTGCAAAAGTACTGTTTTAGTTGAGGATACCTAATGTATTATCTAAAATTAACAAATTGAACCAATGAAGTGCATTATGGATCAATCTGGAATATGTCTGCATAACACTACAGTCATTTACATGTTATCTAAGCCCATAAACCTGTTAACCTAGGTGTGTGGAAAGTTTATGTAAGAGCAGTCAAACTGTGCCTTTTAAAGGGTAGGTATTATTTATTGATGCACTGAACTCCCAGCGAGCAGCCAGCTTTGGACATTTTACGGATAGTCACAGCTAGCAAAATGCCTTCACAGCTAACCTGTTTGTAACCCAGGGCTTTTTTTCAGTCTGCCAGGTTCCCTGCTGTGGCTTTTAAAGAGAAGGGGCAGTGGGACAGGCGGGCCAAGGGTGAACAGCAGGGCAAGGGCGGCCTAAAAACCACCACGACTCTGTGCGAGTCCCTGTTTGCGTGCACTCTGCTTTACACTCTCTTTGAGATGCGGAGGTGTTTTCTGTGGCCGTCTAAGGGAGGAGCGAGGTGGTGTTTTCCTGAGTTAAAGCCGAGCTGAATGAGTTGAGGATTAGGGCACTCCTGCTGACAGATCGAGTTCGGTAAAAGGCCATATGCTCATTGAAGTCCACGTGCAACACCTCCTAGAATAATCCTCTCCAAATTATCCCAATGAGCTCTGGTGCTCTTTAAAGCTGTGTTTCCTATATAAAAAAGTAATTTTTCCCTATTCAGTGATTGTATTTTTGATCATATCAAAAAACGGTTTGTCAGAGCCGATAGCCTCATGGGCAGCGCTCCGACATATAGTGCGGTTGTGCTTTGGCCGACCCGGGGTTGAGTCGTGGTGATGTGGTCCTTTCCGGATCCCGTCCCCGTCTCTCCCACTTTGCTTCCTGTCAGTGTTCTATACTGTCCCATCTCAATAAAGGCAAAAATAAATCTAAAAAAAAAAAATATTTTAGCGGAAGCTTGTATACTTGACTGACAGCTTCATTGTATTCTCCACAGGAAAGAGAATTGTAGAAGGTGTTCTTTGTTAGATTTGCAGCCTAGGGTTTATAATCAGACACTGAGCAACAGAAAGCCCTTTTTTGAGAATCAACATTTGGATTGATTTGAAATTTCAATGAATTGGACACTCACCATCACCCAGGAACACTGTATTTCTCAGAGGTTGCTCTTTCATACCTCAGGAGATTTAATGAAGAGTTGAGTTATATTTCATTAAAGTTACAGCCTTGTCTCAGATGTTTCTCCCTAAAATTCCATAGGAGAAATAAAAATAAATAGAAATAAGATATTTGTTGCTATAAAATGAATGTAGACAACAGATAATTTTGCCTTGGAAGAATTTAATGAAATTGAGTTCATAAAACCTTTCTTGGCAGATCTGAGTGCAGCGTGAGACATTGCTGAGATTTTATCTAAAATTCTAGAGGAGACTTGTGAGATTACTGTGACCTTTCTTTTTTGAAGGAGGAGATGCAACCAAAAGTCTCCTTTTAATTTTATTGCTGTAAATGATAAAAACATTGAGATATTAATGAGCACAGTCACCCAGGAGAGCATTGTTATTGCTCACGTTACTCTTTTATTATTTGGTCATGTAGCATATCATTATCAACTTGTCTTAAAGAGAGATGCATGAGACATTGTTGAAATTCTTGGGCACTTTTTAACAAATATTTGTTTAATCTCATTACTAAAACTGAGAAACACTTGAGATATTAAATAATTCTCATTAGTGATTGTTCTTTCCTATTGGGATCATAACCCCAGAGGAGCATTATTATTGCTTGATTATGTATAATTTGAGTATTTCAGATCATTTGAATTTAGAAGAATTTGATGAGAAATGTTTGAGATCATACTGATATTTCTGACTTTTGTTTGCACTTTAAGGACCTCAATATCTTGGCAGATCTGAGCACAGTTTGAGACACTGTTGAGACCTTTTCTGATACTCTAGAGGGGACAGGGTCATTTTTCTGAGAAGAAAAATCTGTTCAGCAGAAGACTTCATTCATTTGCTCCTCGTTTAATCTCATTACCCTGTAGGAGAAACAATTGAGATATTAAAGAGACCTCATTTGTGATTTTTATGTTCCTTTGAAAGTGTTTTGAAGGGAGATTCGGGACGCACTCTTTCTCCTGCCTGGCTGAGGAGGGAAGCCCTGTGGTCATGTGTTCAGAGCTGACCCCCTGCCTACTCCAGAACAAAAGCTGCACAGAATAGAGGCGAAACCTCGCGGAGGTCCTCCTCAATCCACGCACACCACCCCACCCCTGCACCAGATGCACTTTTTGGGTGGCTGCGCCACATTCCCCAGGCTCCTAGCAGCTGACAAGTGTGTTCTGTTCTCCTTTCTCACAAGGGTTCTTCAGATTCACCTTAATGGAGGCGGAGGCCATTCTTTAGCTGGCCCACTTACCCTCTGAAAGGAAGAAAAGCCCTTGAAGTGCTAATCGCCGGAGTTGCAGGATGGCCCGGCCATCAGTAATTTCTCATTAAAGATTATCTTTTTTGCATACTGATGCTCGCTTACCTCATTTCAGCTGCCCTTTTTGTTTTGAAAGGGCCGATTCTGGACTGCCTCCGAACAGAGTCACATTTACATGTTACTGTTTGCCTTTTTTCTTTTTTTTACCCGCTTGGTTCCTTTTGGTTGATGGTGGGTATGAGGGAGGGCGGTTCTTTTTTAGGAGCTGAAAACAACATTAAGTTTTAAATGAGGAGTTTTGAAAAGTGCCTTCTGGCATTTGGAATGTGGCTGCTCACTGCCTGAATGGTTATAAATAGAGGAATGGAGGCTTTCGGGCCCTCCTCCCTCCCTCTTGCCTTCTTGCTTTTTTTCCCCCCTTTAACACGGCTGGTGATAGGCCATGTCTGAAAAGGCTTCTCTTTTTTTTACCTTCCTCCTTGAAAAGTTGAATTGCATTTGGGGCTAAGGACATTTCCATTGTTAATTTTTCATGTTTGTGAAAGGACCATGTAGCAGTTTCTTCAGCCTGTTTGAGACATTATTTTTAGGTTTGACAGACTAATGTTTCTATAAAAATGGCGTCAAGTTTTTATCTATAATATATGGCTACCATAATTAGCCTTATAGGTATAATTCACCCAAAAATGTATATTCTGTCATCATTTACCCTCATGTCATTCTTTTTAGTCTCTCTTTTTTAAAAGTTTCTTTCTGTTTTCTAACTTTTTTCCAGAAATAATGGTGATTAATATTAAAAATATATAATATATATAAGGTGTTTTAAAGACTTGGCTGGTCACTCTTTTCCATGCAATTGCAATTTAAGCTTTCAAGCATCAAAAAAGATGCACTTTATGACACCATATGACACCAATTTCTTCCAAGTCTTCTTAAACCATTTGATAGCTGTGTGTGGAAAACAGACCTATATTTACATTACTAAACTGAAACTATTAAATAAATAAGCATTCATCAATTATTTTTCAATTATTTATTTATTTTTATTATTGGTGTTTCATCCATCACTGCTACAATCATGAACATTCAAACATACATTCAAGCTATTGTGTGTTCTTGAAAGAAGTAGCGATCTTCAAATTTATCTTTCGAGTCACATCTTTTCAATGAAACAAACTCTGAATGATTAATTCACAAATAAAACCAATTCGGTTCTCGACTTCACTCAGTGACCCAATCCCCCAGCTCAATGAAGATAGTCGGTAAATAATATTGACTTAAATATTTTTCTGTTCCTTGCACAAAGTAATTGTATGACTTCAGAAGACTTGGTGTGTAGCGCACGAGTCATATAAACCACTTTTATGATGGTTTTGCCTCCTTTCTGAAGCTTGAAAGCTTCCATTCATTGTAATTGCATAAAAAAGTGCGACCTGCAAAGTACCCAGAGTGTCTGAATGTGAGTAAATGATGACAAAACTGATGGAAATGGCCCCTAAAAATGTTTTTATCCTTACGTTTGACTACATAGAAGCACATCCAGGGACCTTTGCGTTCGCAGTAAACCACCTGAAATGTCCACACCTTCATGATACAGAGCTCCAACTGGTGTTTCAGGTTCACGGCATGTTCTCTTTAACGACCGAAGGATCGTTTTGAATCTGTGCCAAGAACATCCCCTTTCATCTTAGGTCCTGCACGTCTGAAAAGAGGGCTTGATTATTGGCACTTTGCACTGGAAGGTTTTTTCTTTAAACAGTATGGGAATTGTGTGGCTTTCATTTCTGTCGCTCCGTGTGTTTTCGCCTCTTTACTGTGCAGTCAAACTCACCCCCTTCTTCACCCCGCCCCTTTGAACCCTTTAGATGTCGCCGCAGACCCCCTAAATTCACCCCCTTGGTGTAGAGATGTTTAAGATAACTCATTTGACTGATGTGCCGTCCCCGGTTTAGTAAGTCCCTTGCTTTGTGGGGCAGTTATGTAGATTGTGCTTTCACAGAGTCTTTTGTGACCCTGATTGCAGAGTGCCATAAAGACAAATATGTAGAACAGAGTGAAGCAGAATTTGCGCAAAACAGGAGGGCTTTTTTAGGGTCATCTCAAGCAGAGATGCGAGTATTGTACTGAGGGAAACAGTTTGTACACTGGTTTTGAAGAGGATATTATAGAGTAGTTTGCAGTGAGTTTGATTAGTTTATCTTTTTTTTTTAAAGGGGACCTATTGTGTCCCTTTTCACAAGATGTAATAAGTCTCTGGTGTCCCCCGAATGTGTCTGTGAAGTTTCAGCTCAAAATACACACAGATAATTTATTATAGCTTGTCAAATTTGCCCCTATTTGGGTGTTAGCAAAAACATGCCTTTTTTTGTGTGTCCCTTTAAATGCAAATGAGCTGCTGCTCCCGGCCCGCTTTCCAGAAGAGGGTGGAGATTTAACAGCTTACGTTTCGGTTGCTCAACAACAACAAAGCTGGAAAATATCACGCAGCCAAAATGACGATTGTCAGTAACGGTGTTCAGCCTTACATTGTTCAAACCGGAGTCGAACACTGATGGAGAGACTAAAGGCTCCGGTATACTTCAAACGAAGTTCTTCTTCGTTTTTTCGTTTAGGGGTAAAACGAAGTTCGAAATGCGTGACCAGCGATATACTGTAAACGAACATCTGACGCCGCCCACACTGCTGAGATCAACATTTAGATGAATATGTAAATATGTGCTGTATACTTTCTTCTCATACCAAAATAAACACAACAAAAAAAAATCAGAAAACAGAAAGCATTTATTATAGAAAGCATAAGAAAAGCGTCTGATCATAACAGCATGGGTATGTTAGCACGAGCTCTGCAAAGTAGCTCTCCAGTCACGTCACGTCTTCATATAGCTCTTTATTCAATAGATTGCTTAAAATCAAGCAGCTTTACAGTATCAAACATGAAAGCATAACTTAATTTTGTACTATAAAGCGGCTATCCAGTGTGTTCATGTTATCACCCACAGAGATCTTACCTCGACGAACTCTACAGACAAAATAATTTAAAGACGCATCCCACGCGAGTGAAGGCGGAGCCTCAGCGCACACCTCCTATGATGTTATTGTCACTGACCAATGGTAGTATGAAGGTGTTTGCAGCTGGAGCGAACTTTTCCTGAAAGTTTGTTTTGGCAAGCCGTTTCGAACTTCCAAAAAGAACACAAAACGAACTTCGTTTTGGCCTGATTTTGTTCGAAATTACGTCACATCAGTTCGTTCTTCGATTTCGTTTGAAGTATACCGGGGCCTTAAGGAAGAAGTTACAACTTTTAGAATGCATCTGGATATTTCTGAATGGTTAAATAAGATCCTAAGTCACTAGGGGAGCGAAATCTGAGCGGATTGTTTTTTCACATGCTTGCAGAGAAAGGTTTACCAAAACAAAGCTGTAAATGAATGTTCTTTTTGTCAGCAGGGTCAGACAAAAACAAGTGGAGAAAAAAAGACACATGTTAACTGAAAAGAAATTAAGAATTAATTTGAAGAATTAGATGTGAAACCATCAGGAACCCTTTAGTCTCCAGCGCCACCATTTTCCAGAATTGCAACCTACCTGGAGTCTCCAGAAGTGCAAGGTGTCAGGATCTCAGAGACTTAGGTTATGTAAAGGATCCTAAAAAATTATCCCCACTTAATAAGAATCACAAGCTGAAGTGTTGTAAAATACATGAATACTGGTTTTTATAGGCTTTATTGACACACTGATTGAGAGTGACTCTTGAAGGACCAGGACCTCTTGTATCACTGTTTGAAGAATTTATCTTCCATAATCTGGCAAAAATATGATCAGAAAATCAACTTGCCTAATAATTCTGCACACGGTGTATATTTAATGGTATCAGGTGAGCCTAAAACCCTCAAATTTGTCATCTAGCCATTGGGTTGCCTGAATGGCTCGTGGACAAATCAGTCTTTAGGAAAATATGTAGTTTTGCACATCCCTTATAAGTTGACTAAAATTTGTTGTACATTTCTTGTACATTCTATAATGATAAAATGATAAATGAAAATATTGTATACCAGTCCAATTGCATTTTATTTTATGCATTTTTATTCAGTTTATTTGTTCTGTGTTGTCCATTTGCATTGCTTAAATAGCCTGTTAAGTCTTAATAGCTACGCTTTCCCCTTTTTTCCCCTTCCCTAAAAGTCTTAATTTTCCTCTCAATGAAGCCATTTGACTACAATGAATCTTGAAGTGCATTTTGATGGCCCTTCAGTATGGCAACACTGTGACAATGAAAAGCAACAGCTTGAAAGAGGGCTTTTATTTGCAGCGGAACGATGTGAGGTGGCCGAGGGCTCGTCTACTGATGGATGCTGGCAAAAAAACATAAGTGTGAAGAGGATCAATAATGCTTTTCTCTAAAGTCCCCCAAAGCATTTGCTCCAATGGCCCTGGCACATTGTGGCCGGCGGGAGCCGTGAAACTTGATTTGCGAAGGGTTTTTCCAGCGAGGGGCCTCTTGCTAAAACATTGGCCATGCTAATGATAGTTTCTTTGTCTATGAGTTAGCGGCACATCCAAGGCCCATCAGAGCGAGGGCTGTTTTGATTTGGACGGTAGTGGTACAATAAGCTGTTTTGAAGAGGCTGTGAGTTTCAAATGCAGCTCCGTTCGTACAGGTGATGGATGTCCCACACAGGTCTGGCAGAATGCCAGAGAAATTCCTTCCCAGGCAGGAAGGTGGCATGTTATGTTATGTTATGTTATGTTATGTTATGTTATGTTATGTTATGTTATGTTATGTTATGTTATGTTATGTTATGTTATGTTATGTTATGTATGTTATGTTATGTTATGTTATGTTATGTTATGTTATGTTATGTTATGTTATGTTATGTTATATTAATCGGGGCAGTCGTTA
>RJVU01006614.1:3725996-3736765 GCA_003731715.1 Anabarilius grahami
TTATTCTCTTATTATTATTTTTTTTTCATATGTAGGCCTATCCATCAGTTTATGAATGTATTACAAATGTCACTTTACAAAGGCTCATGCTATAAAAAATGATGCCAAATGCTAGTATACAGCAATGAACTAAACGTACATTCCCCTTTCTCATTTTCCATCTTAAAGGACTGTCTTCAGCACTTGACAGAAGTGAACACATGTTGTGAGGCTCCTGATTGGGCTGAAGGGGGAGGGGAGATGTCGACACCCCTCCAAGTACCCATCTGTCTGTCTTTGTTTATGATCTGTGTTGTAGAGGAGCTAAAAACACGCCTTGGAAAAAAGACACATGAGAACACGTTTATACATGTCAGGAGGGAAAGAACAGTGCTAGTGGACCCACGGCATCCTGGATCTCCTGATTATACATTAAAAAAAAATTTAGCCACTGAAATCAACTTGGCACTTTTTGTCTCAGGACACACACCAGTAATGTTTTTTTTCTAAGGCACATTTAAAAAAGCTACTTAAAGGGATAGTTCACACAAAAATTAAAATTCTGTCATCATTTACTCACCCTCAAGTAGTTCCAAACTTATATCAATTTCTTTGTTTTGCTGAACACAAAGGAAGATATTTGGAAGAATGTCAGTAACCAAGCAGATCTCGCCCCCCATTGACTACAATAGTAGGAAAAATAATATCTTCCTTTTTGAATATATTTATAAAACGGTTTGTTCCTGTCCTTGATTCGGATTGGTCAATAGTTGTGTATTATTCACAATAAAACACGGCTATGACTGCTTCACCCAACGGTTCTGTGTATCACTACACAACACCCTTAGCAACCACTCTTAGCAACGTAAACTGTTTGTTCTCAGTTGATATTGTTCATTGAAGCTTACTGTATTATATAGAAGAGTATCGAGTGAGCGAGTTTATTACCTGCATTCAGATTTAGCATTTTCCTTCAGGTCAGTCCTTTGTTCATAAAACATCTGTTTAAATGTCCGATGTTTTATCTTGTCCTTTTAACAGTTAAGGGGTTTTCCCGTGACTGACAGCACTAGTCAAAGCATTTGTCAGTTGTGTTTTGTTCCGTGTTCACAACAATTCAGTCTTTTCAATGTAAAAGTCTTCGCTACTGACTGACACATTCATAAAGACAGTCTTTGCCGCCATCTAATGGCGTAACAATGTAACTTCTGTTGCCGTTCACGGTCAGGGACTATTTTTTTCTGGCGGAAGGAAGGTGATTTTACCTCATGAAAGTTGCATTGATACATATTTTTTGGCCATAATATTTGTATTGTGTGGTAACCGTTTTGTAAAGGCAATAAGGTACTTGAGGCTAGTGCTGTATCGTGAATAAGTCACGGCTGAATATATATAGTTCGTTATTAAATCAATTAGATCTATTAGATTTATTTATTTAAATTTTTATATGTGTACATATAGAAAATATATGTCATTTTGTCAGCAATCCACTTTCTTTAGGTCTCAATGTTGTTATTCTTAACTAAAACTATTTTAAAACTAAAATGTGTTCATTTCCATTAGTTGAAAATAACTAAATTGGTTTAAAATAAAATTAAATAAAGTTAAATCGGTTCTGACGGTTCGTCTGGTTCGGTCTTTTGAGCATCAATAAATTAAAACATTAGATTAAAACTTTAAAAACCTAGAAAATGAATTTAGACAAAAAATGTTGAAATAAAAAGATGAAATAAAATAACATTTGGAGCCCAATGTATTTAAGCACCATGCAAAGTAATCTGTGAATAATGACCCCGATTATATAATTGTCCCAAGATTATCATTCCCTTGTCTGAACATGAAATTCTTTTTGCAAAGCTTCAAGATTCATTCCTTTGAGTGTTGTTCATCTGAGAGCAGACAGAACATGCAGAAGATATACAAAGAGAACAAAAAGCCCGACCATACTGTGTAATCGTGATAACTGCCTCTGTCTGATGAAAGATGACATGAGAAACATCTTTCGCACGGCCCCAGAAGCCCACAATGCATCTTAACATTCAGTTTACACAACTTTTATGACATGATCTTTGATTAGTAGAGGCAGGATTTTGTTAGACAATCATACGCACATGTTTGAGTTTTTACAGAGTAAAAGAGCTTCAGTAAATTCATGGTTTTTGTCACAGAAACCCACATATCAGCTCATGGCAGTCCATAATCAGAAACATAGTGGAATCATAGGGTTAATTTGACACATATGAAACACATTAAATATGGCTGCTTTTACTCTATACAATGAATCCATTGCAGATTTTGTCATGCTTATGGAAGATGTAATGCAAAATAGATCTTGCATGTCTGAAATACAGCTGTCATCAGCTGTAATAGATCGGTTCCACAGCTGATGCTGTAGATTTATGCCTCACATTTAACATAAGGGTCATACGTCAGATCCTATTTGGCATGCTACACTAAACTCGTAATTGCCTGTCTGCACTACCGACAGGCTATAGAGCATAAAAATGGGGCCCGGACCTTTTGACCCATATTTCATCAAAAGGGCGCAAGACACTGAAAAACTTAAATACATAAAAAACAACACAAACAAAAAAGATAGATCAGGTTCTCTTAAAGATAATCATTCATTCATTCAGCTATTATTATGTTTGATTGTTTATTTGTTTTTGCGTGAACTATCCCTTTAAAACACGCTTATTTTATATTATATGGGTTGATGTGAATTAAACTCCTTTTTATGAAATCAATTTCATGTTGGTGCGCCATTTAAATAATGCCTTTCTTAAGGCAAACTGGCTGTTCCATTCAGTAATATGTGATTCACGCACTCGTAGATGATTGGACCATCGGCATGTCAATCACCGTGACGTCTTATTGTTGCTAGGGCGTTGCAAGTAACGAGCCGGTTAAGGCAATTCTGAAAGCGACACTGTGAACGAGGTGTTCTGTGTAACATTGTGAAGAAACTACAAACACGTCGTCTTTATGTTTTGGATATGTTGAAATTTAAGAACTCCGTTCAAGTCACAAGCTCTCACAAAGAAGGTAAGATAAAGCAATATGTGCGTTTTGATATCCCCGTACTTTAGTTTTGAAATCGGCACTTGATTGACATTCTCGTGATCCAATCAGACGAGCGATTTTAAATCGACCTAAAATACTATTGGCCCTAGCGAGTGTGGGTGTGTGTAATGATTTAGTTTTACTTAAATATTGCTTCTACAATGTATGATTTTAGCGTTTTTTATCATTCCAACAAAGATGATACTGTTTTAAAGATCGTCTTTGTTTACATGACGTTTCTAAATCGAAGATTTACCTCACTAAATCCGAGATTAACAAATACAGCCAGCTTTAACTGACACCCACTGTAGCCAATCAGCGCGCAGCAGTGGATTTTGATCGACAGCTCCTCTACCTTAGGTGGGGGGTTGGGGCTGTTGAAGTTGATAACGCCGCCATCTTGAAAAGTGAACTCTGATGGTCTCTCTTTTCGCGCCCGTCACAATCTGTTATAAACACCTCATTTTCTCATACCTCGACCTGTTTTTTCTTTTTTTATTCCGGTGACCGTTTTATCAAAACGTTCGCCCGTCTTCATGCCGGGCTTTGGCAGTATTCCGCTTTCTTAATCGGTACGTATTTGTGTTGTGTGTGTCTCTGGTAGCTTAGCATTAGCCAGCTGCCACTTCTCTGTTTTGTCGAGTCAGAATGGTTTATATTTCCAACATTTTCTCTCATTTAACTAAATTAATTTTTACATATAATATTCATACAGCGTATTTAAACCAGCCCATGCTCTACAAAAGTGTCAAATCTAATATTTCGCTGGCGGAAGCTCAGTGTCGGCTAATGCCGGGGCCCGACATGCCGAAAAACTTCAGAAAGTGAGACACAAAGCCTGTGTACCAAAACATAGTGAACTGTCCGCATAGACAACATTTTGGTGCAATATAAGTGCTTATGGAGGTTATATTGTAATGTTCGAACCGGCTTGTGGTGCCCAAAATACTGTATGTATGTATGTAGGCAGCTCACTGGCTGTTGAGAGACAACCAAAACACCAACAGAAAATGTACTTTTTAAGATCATATTTTGGAGACCCAACAAATCGAGTGTTTTTGATACTGATTTTGTTTACATATCTAAACGTTATTAATGTGTCTCATAAGGATCTTTCAAGGACTTTAGTTATGTTAAAAGGTTATTAGTTGGGTTTAAAATGTCAATATTTTCTAATATATCTTGTTACTACATCATCTGATCTGAGATCCTTGTATTTGCTTTTATTTTGGCACATCCATATAAACACCACTAAAGTCTTACAGCTGTTTATTTCTAGTCTTGTGTGATGTGATTTTATATGAAAGCACATATAAGACTGTCAGCATGAGCAGATTATGAGCAGATTGCTCTTGTAAAAAACAATCTAGTTGGTTTGACATGGCAGCGCATTTTATAGTTAACCCAGGCAGATCATCTTTGCAGGCTCGATTGTGCAACCAGAGGACTTTTGGTGTTGGTGTTGTGGCCTCTGGGATGCTGGAGAGGTTTGACAACACTTTTTATAGCCCCTGAGAGGGAGTCACGAGGATTTTCTTCAGCTCAGAGTTACTCAAGCTGAATCGTACAGGTATATCAGTGTAGTAGGTTGGTTGGTTGTTAAGGTTCTTTGACCCTTTTGCACTTGATAAAGAGAACCTGGAAAGATTTGTGCAGAGTGTAAATGTCTTTAAAGATCACACCTAGCTTTGTGGTGAAGGCAGAGACTAGTAAATCAGTTTATTTCCTTTGGTAAAAGGTGATTTATAAATAGTTGACATTCAAAGGAAATGTATAGATGTTCTTGACAACCAAGGTATGTTAACAACTTTACATTAAATTGAGCCTTTTACACCAGTCCAATTTTTTTTTTTTTTTTTAGTGCATGAGAAATATTCAGACTTTAAAGATGAAAATGAAATATGCCTAATTCTACTTATGCTTGACTCTAAAACATTAAAGTATTTATTTTTTTTAAAATCCTTATCCAGTGTAAAGTTTATAGAGTAATGTGTTTCATATGTCAGCTTTATGCCTAGTATTATTAATATAAATGGTTCAGGCTGTGGTTGTCTGTGTTGTTTAATGCACGCATATAATTATAGATGATCTATTTGGCTCGCCGCTACACATTATTTTAAATTCACACTTTACTGTTGACTAGTGAGTTAAAAATTAGAGGATGTGCTGCAGATAATCGTGATCCATCACTTTGATTGATGGTATTGTTGTAAGTATTCCATCATGTTTTATATATTTATATATATATATATTGGTTGGCGTTAACGTTTTTAAAAGAAGGAAGCAATAAATTGATCAAAAGTGACAGACTTTTTTCAAATAAATGTAATACTTTCTATTCATTCAAATAATCCTGAAAAAAAAAAAATAATAATAATAATAATTTGTTTCCAAAACAAAATAGCTCACCAAGGCTGCATTTGTTTGACCAAAATTCCAGTTAAAAACTGTAGGCTAATAGTTTGAAATATTGTTACAATTTAAAATAACTGTTCTATAATGTTTTAAAATGTAATGTATTCCTGTGATGGAAAAAACAGATTTTTTTTTTTGTCATTTAGTTCTCAAGAAATATTTATCGGTGTTGAACAATTGTGTTGCTGCTGCTTAATATTTTTTTGGAAACAGTTAATTTTTTTCAGGATTATTTGAATGAATAGAAAGTATTACATTTAACCGAAAAAAAGTCTGTCACTTTTGATCAATTTATTGCTTCCTTGCTAAATGAAAAGTTTCTTAAAACAGCTGTACTGACCCGAAACTTTTGAACAGTAGTAGTGTATGCAATTTTATTTTGTATGAAGATTATTTGTTATACCCAGTATCAATATTATCATTAATTAAAAATGACAATTAATAGCTAATGTGAGCACAGCCCCCCTAAACCACTTCACACATGGATGTTATTTGTGCAATAGCACTGATAATTTATGCCTGTATAATTTGAGTTTACATCTATAACTGCTTAGATGTACTACAATGGAAGTTAATACAAATTTAAAGGGTTAATTCACCCAAAAATGAAAATTCTGTCATTAATTACTCACCCTCGTGTCATTCCATATACGTAAGATCTTCGTTCATCTTTGAAACACAAATGAAGATATTTTTGATGAAGTCTGCGAGGTTTGTGTCTCTGCATAGAGATCCAACGCAACTACCACTCCAAGGTCCAGAAAGGTAGGAAAGACATTATTAAAGTACTCCATGTGACTCCAGTGGCTTAAACTCAATTTTATGAAGCGATGTGAGTGCTTTGTTTGCACAAAAAAAATACATAATGTACCACTTTACTTATAAAAACATCTGTAACTTGTGTTCATGAGAGCTTTACGACGCATACATGTTGTGTTAAGGACTCACACATCAACTTAACGCACATTAACGCATCAACTCAACATACATGCGCGAGTGTTCGTGAGAGCATCACAACGCGTGCGCTTTGTTCACGCGAAAGCTGGCATTGTTGACCTTGGAGAGGTAGTTGCATTGGATCTCTATGGAGAGACAGAAACCACGCAGACTTCATCAAAAAGATGTTAATTTGTATTCCGAAGTTGAACGAAGGTCTTATGGATGTGGAACGACATGAGGGTGAGTAATTAATAACAGAATTTTTTTTTATTTTTGGGTGAACTAACCCTTTAAAGAAATAAATCAGGGTTGTTCTAGGGAATTAAGTTCTCTTTAGTAATTTCGTCAGACTTTTGAATTCTTTAACAATTCAAGCTATTGTCTCTGCAGCTAAATGTTTTAATGCTTGTTATTTTATTTATGACATTGATATCACAAGAATTTTTATAGCAAGAGCTCTTTTTGAAAGTTTTTGGAAGAATTCTGTGTTGTTTGGGGTGTTTTTAAAAGTCTGTAAATTGACGGAAAGCTGGAGAATGCTGGAGAATGGATGGAGGCCAGAGTCAAAGCTCTTTCGGGTGAGCCTAGACCAACCCCCTTAGTCTATTAATAAGCTTTCCTTCCTCTTAACCATTCATGAAAGTCGAGATGGCTGCTTGCCAGCTTTGTAACCTTTCACCTCAGTGGTGTTTGTCCATTCACTGTGTAGACTGGAAAAACAGTCCCTTGGCTACCCTTAATAATGCATAGCTGCGTGTTGGTCTCTTCTGGCATCTAATAATTTGATGCCAGAGCTGTCAAATGGACATAATTTAACCCGACATAATTGAATCTCTTATTTTAGATATTCCATCATGTGCGCCTTCCTCGAAAGGAAAATGAAACCACAAAGTCATGTGCTCATTGAGGTAGTAATAGTTACAGACTGATCAGAGTAGTTAGTCTGGTAAGAGTGCAATTGTATTTGTTGTGTTGCTAGGTTGTCAATGTCATAAGGAAGTTGTTTGGTTTTCTTTTAACTTTTCGCCTATTTTTTCCCCACAAACAAAACTATCATTTTGTCTCTGTATTAAATCATGCTTTATTGATAGAACTAGAAGTTGTGTAAATGTCTATTTGAGAACCTGACAAACTGGAAAAGGGTCTCTTGTTACTGCTAACAGGATGTGTTTTGAAATATGTATTTGTATTTAATGCTGTGACTAATAATGACTTGCAATGGTAATCAAAATGATCTGTTTATAGAAATGACTAACCTTTGATTGTTTGGGTTAGAGGAGACATGCATTTGACTGTTCTTTACCGATGGCTAAGATATGTTAGTTGTAACACTCTTATTCCTGTCTGTTCTCTGTTGCAGGTGTGTGTTGAGTGTTTTTGCTGTGGCAGAGGACATTTCTGCTGCATGTGTCCTTTACTTAAGGGTCTGTCCAGTTTCTACCGCCTGTGGTGCCTGTAATGGGCCAGAAGTCCCAAAGAGCACAAGCATTATTTTATTTTTAATCAGAGTTTTTACCCTCTGGTCTCTGCTACACTCAGGTAAGCCTTTTTGTAATAGGTCACATTTTAAATGTAGCATCTTCAGTTATAATGCAAATCTCACCAAAAAACCTGACCTCCCATTTATTTATTCCTCAGCAGCACCATGTTTTGGAAGTTCGATCTGCACACGACGTCCCACATCGACACGCTCCTGGAGAAGGATGACGTTACGCTGACAGAGGTAATGGATGAGGAGGACGTCCTGCAGGAGTGTAAGGCTCAGAACCACAAGCTTGTGGACTTCCTGGTGAGGCCACAGTGCATGGAGGATCTTGTGGGCTACATCACCCAGGAGCCCAATGACGATGTGGAGGAGAAGATCAAATATAAGTAAGAATGATATGTTTGTTGGAAGTCTAGTTTGAGGTGCATTAAATTATTAAGGGATATTCTACTCATTATTTAGTTGTTTAATTGCATGTCTTTTTCTTGGAAAGGTATCCCAACATATCCTGTGAACTCCTGACCTCAGACGTTGGCCAGATCAATGACAGGCTTGGTGAAGATGAAAATTTACTGATGAAACTCTACAGTTTCCTACAGAATGAGCCTCCCCTCAATCCGCTGCTGGCCAGTTTCTTCAGCAAGGTCCTGAGTATCCTTATTGGGAGGAAACCAGAGCAGGTGCGTGATCAGACATACTGGTTCGTGTTCTGGAGATATGGAGGAGTGAAGGTGAACTAAATCTCCTGTCTACCTCTAGATCGTGGAGTTCCTCAGAAAGAGGGAAGACTTTGTGGATCTAATGATCAAACACATAGGGACCTCTGCCATTATGGACCTCCTGCTCAGGATGCTCACCTGCATTGAGCCACAGCAGCTTAGACAAGATGTATTAAATGTGAGTTCTCATACCTACAGGAATATATGTTAGGGTTTTTGTGATGCTGCGTCTCTGTTTTGTTGGGGTAAAGCAGGGTAAAGTTTTTCATTTTGTAGATGTTTTTCATTTGAATACAGCAGGAAATGCATCATGGATTACTCATTTAATCCACTCACTGTCACCGTAATACCACCTCACAGTTTGCTCTTCATCTGTTCTCCTGTAGTGGCTAAATGAAGAGAAAGTTATACAGCGGCTGGTTGACATGGTACAACCATCACAAGATGAGGATGTAAGTGAAGTCCAATAAAGCAGTTAACAAAACAAACATATCTATTGTTAACCCTTGTGCGTCAATGAAAAAGTTGCACAAAAATGTCCATGACCAAAAACTGTCATAAAAATGTGAAGATTGGGAGCACAGACCTAAGTTTGGTCTAATTTTAAAGAAGACCCGTGCCAGATTATTGTTGAAGTAAAGAAAGTTTCAAAAGTGAAAAATAAGAAAAGTTATATAGGTTTATGAAAATGATTTATGAACATTATTTTATATAAAATATGTATTTTTATGAGATATATTGAACTCTAAAACTGCTAGAAAATCAAAGACATGAATCTAAATAAGTTTTGTTCCAAATTTGAGGTTGATATCTCAGCTTTAAGTAAAATTCTCCTTAAGGACGTACAAGAGTTAATCGCTTTTATCTATTTATTTTTGATTGAGCCAGTGGAAATGTGGGAATTAAAAGTTAACTGAAATACGTGTCTGACTGTCTCTTATTGTGGAGTCCTGATGACTCATCCCTACTCACTAGCTACGTAACGGTAATTGTTTGTTCCCTTCACATAGAGACACTCGAACGCTTCCCAGTCGCTCTGTGAGATCATTCGGCTGAGCAGAGATCAAATGTTCCAAGTCCAGGGCTGCTCGGAGCCTGACCCCCTGCTGGCCACACTGGAGAAGTGAGTTTTTCCATGTCAATAAATTTCTTTCTACTGACTTTAGAAAGTGGCATTTTTGGAGGGATTAAGGTTGAGCTCTGGTTTCAGGCCTGCTAATGCTGAAGTACTGAATTGACCGTTTGTCTTCTTATTCAGACAAGAGACAGTAGAGCAGTTGCTGTCAAACATCTTCGACAAAGAAAAGAACGAGTCTGCCATAGTCAGTGTAATCCAGATTCTCCTAACTCTCTTTGAGACACGGAGACCAGCGTAAGTTTATTTATAGTACTTCTCAGTTTTTTGGGGGGTTTTGTTTATGTATGAAAATCTTTGTTGCTTTCTCTTTCAGGTTTGAAGGCCATTTGGAGATTTGCCCTCCTGGAATGAACCATCCGTCATTCTCTGTCAATCAGAGTATTCTAGATGCCGTCAGACCAAGACTGAAAGATTTTCACCAGCTTTTGCTCGAGCCGCCAAAGGTGGGAGTGAGAACACTGCGAATGTGTGTTGGCTAAACTTTGGCACATTATATCAGCTGACCTCACTTAGACTGTAATCTCCAAATTCCTAATTACATTAAGCTTTAGACAACAAGACTTTGTTCCTGTACAAATATAACCTGGCAGAATCTTGCCCTTTCAAAGAATAGCTTGTCTTGCATACATAGCCGTTTATGTTGGATTAATATGCCAAGAAGGTATCAAATTCAAACAGTTCAGCCTTACATTTCAGTAAATGTCTGAAAAATTATACTTTTTTTATTATTTCATTTAGGTCATTCAGACTTATTTTTGCTGTTTTATTTAACATTAGAAAACTGTCTTGAACACCACATGGGGAGTGTTGGATCCACCGGTGGGAAACACTCGTCTGAATGTGGTGCGACTAGTGACCAGCCTTCTACAGACCAACACGCATATCATCAACCAGGAGCTCATTGCCCTCAACACTTTGGGAGTCATACTAGTGAGTGTTTGAGACACCGTTAAGAGTTCTGTGACATCTTTTTGCTATGAGAAAGGCTAGTTGATAGCCATGTTCTAAAACTTACAGTACTGTCTGGGTC
>RJVU01006614.1:3736867-3751205 GCA_003731715.1 Anabarilius grahami
AGGAATAAAAATTTAATAGATAACTGCGACTTTTTAATCTCACAGTTCTGACTTTTTTTTCCCTAATTGCGAGATATAAACTTGCAATTGCGAGAAATAAAGTCAGAATTAATATCAAGTCTCAATTGCGTGTTATAAATTCAGAATTGTGAGTTTATTTCCCGCAATTCTGCCTCCTTTTTTTTTCTCACAATTGCGAGTTTATATCAATTCTGACTTATTTTCTCCGAATTGTGAGATATAAACTCACAATTGTGAGTAAAAAAAAGACTTGACTTTTTTTCCCCCTGAATTGCAAGTTTAATATCTCACAGTTTGGACTTTTTTCTGAAAAAGCTGCAATTACCTTTTTTTTTTTATTCAGTGGTGGAAACAAGCTTCCATACTTATGCTCACTAAGGCTGCATTTATTAGATCAAAATTGGTTAAAAACTGTCATGAAATATTGCATTTTTAAATGTAACATTTAATAAATTTTAAAATGTTTTATTCACATCTTTGCTGAAAAAAAAAAATCTTGCTTTATTCTTGCTACATATGCAGTTTTGTAATTAGTCACACTGAAACTTCAAATATTTGTTGCGGTTTAGAAACGCAGCTATTGTTAAAAGATTTAGGACAGAAGTGCCATAAATGTTCTAAAATGAGTAATTTGACTTGTTTTTTTTTCTATAGGACATGTACTTCAAATACTTATGGAATAATTTCCTACACACACAAGTAGAAATCTGTACGGCGATGATCTTAGCGATGCCTTCAACCCAAAGTGAATCTCCTGAAATAAACAGAGAAAACGACCAAGAGCCCATAAGAGAAAACATCCTTATCAAACATGTGAGTTTTTCATCTCTTCCACTCACTCGCACTTTGAAACACAAGCTGTTTACTTGACACATCAAAGTTTAATGTGTTCTTCTCCATTCTGTCCTGCAGCTCTTTCAGAAGTGCCAGTTAATACAAAGAATTCTTGATGCCTGGGGATCAAATGAGAAAGAGCAGTAAGTAACTCCTAAAATCTGATCCGTTACACATGAAGAGGAGGAACCATCCTATTTACACATGTGACTGTGATTTTGTCTGGAGAGGTCTTTACTGAATCCTCTTCCTCTCTTTCTTCAGGGCCGAGGGTGGGCGGCGGAGAGGTTACATGGGTCACCTGACCAGAATAGCAAACTCTATAGTCCACAACAGTGACAAGGGCCCCAATGGGGCACAAATTCAGCAGCTCATCTCAGGTTCGTTCAACAGCATTAACATATTTTCATGCGATTATTTTCAAAGCTGTATCCACTTACATTTGCTCAATTGCAGAGCTTTCAGAGGAGGACAGGGACCGATGGGAAGCCTTCACTTCAGGACAGCTAGCAGATACAAACAAGAAAAACACTGTAGACCTAGTAAGTGTGCTCAGTTTTATTCACTGGCTTCTGTAACCGTTGCTTTTGTTTTATGATGCTTATAAATAGCTTTTGCTAGAATAATTTGCATCTAAACTAAACTTCCCGTTGCTTTCCTCTATTCTCAGGTTAACACACACCACATACACTCATCCAGCGATGATGAGGTAGATTTCAAAGACAGCGGATTTCATCAGGACTCCTCCCTACAGCAAGTAAGTCTGTGCCTGGATGAGCTCATAAAAGCTGCTATCTCTGTTAATATTAATGGTACTGTTAATATATATCTATTAAAACTAATTCCTTGTATTTTAACTGTTAATGCATTGATAAATTGTTTGTCTTTTTAACGCTTTTTTAATGCAAGATGCTATCAGCTGTTTTAAAATGAAGCTTCTTTGTAGTGTCAAGACTATATCATTATCGTTGGTCCTGGGTTTGCCAGGCCTTTTCTGATTATCAGATGCAACAAATGACGTCCAATTTTATTGAGCAGTTTGGCTTCAATGACGAAGAGTTTGCCGATCAGGATGATGTCGGGGAGTAAGTACCCATCGTGCATGATGCTTTTCAAATTTACCGCCATTTCTGCTGGTAACAAATAAATTGGGGATGATTTAGCATTATTAATGTGGCTTTGGTGGATTTTAGGTTGTTTAGGGATGTTATGTTGCTTTTCAATGAACTCACAAAGCCTGTTTTTGGTGGTGTGTGTGTGTTAAATCATGAATCATACAGTGTAGATTTTATCTCATCACTTAAATGTCTCCGTTTTGATTACCCATGTGTTCTTAATAGTCTGGTGTGGTGGCCTTGGTGACTGTAACACACTTGAGTGGGTTCTTCTTTTTAGGGATGCACTGAAATTTCGCCCGCTCGTGTGAGTGCTCTCTGCTCAGTCGCTCACTGGAAAAGCAAAGTCCGCTCAAATAACATGCTGAAATGTAATTTTTCTGGACTTGTTTGTTTCTGTTTGCAAACTGTATTGTAACATGGTGTGGTATAGCCGTGCTGGGCAACGCTGGTAAAATTACGCTACCCTCTCCTTCACTGATCCACTCCCTGCTATCTGCTCACATGCTCTGATAATAATAGCTTTGTAGGACTATACTTTGATAATTGGTCAAAAAATAAGTTTGTTAAATCTGATTGTCACATAGAACTGAATGAAGAATAATATATTGATATATTTAACATTATTTTGATGCATTTATTCATACTACACGCATTTATACTATATGGAACGTACTTTTTCAATGGTTAAGTAAATTTAAATTCAAATGTAGTACCTACTCAGCAGTACGCGATTTCGGATGCAGCATTAGAAATGAATTTTATTTTATTTTTTATTTTTATTTTTTTAAATTTCGAACCAATTTTCATTTCAGTGCATCCCTACTTGTTTTAGTCATGCTGGGGTGACGGGGTGCTGCTCTGTTTTAAGTACTTAACCAAGCTAAAACCTGTTCTTTTTAACCTTGCAGTATTCCCTTTGATAGAATATCAGACATCAATTTTTCCTTGAATACAAATGAAAGTGTAAGTATGAGATCTATTTAATGAAATTAATTTTTTTTTTTAATTATTAGCTGAATTAACTGAAAAGCTCGTGATGTGTTTTTATAGTTTGTTCATGCTGTGCTCATAGGCAAACATGGCACTCTTTGAAGCCTGCTGTAAGGAGAAGATCCAGCAGTTCGAAGATGCCGGATCAGACGAGGAAGATATCTGGGATGAGAAGGACGTCACTTTTGCTCCTGATGCTCAGAGACGTCCCAGGTATTGTAATCATTGGAACATGCTTTTGAAGTGCTTTTCCTTATGCTGCTGTTTTTTTTTTTATAAAACATCCACATCATTCTTCCTACACAGAAGCTCAGGAAGTACAGACAGTGAAGAGAGTACGGACTCTGAGGAGGAGGATGGGAAGCGAGACACGTTTGAGACTGCTAACGCCACATCTGACGACAGGATGGAAGTGGACTCGGGGGATGGTGAGAATAGAATTTCTCAGCTGCCATATATGTCACCGTTTAGCTTTTAGCTGAAGTTCACGGATCACATATCCTTGTTCTGTGTCTTGCTTCGGATCAGGACCGGTATGGACGGCAAATTTTGATGACATACCCATGGACACTGGCAGCTCCACGACTCCCAGCGCACCTGTGTCAAACTCACCGGCTGCAGCACCTGAACCTTCGGGCTGGAGCTCTCAGAGTGCCGCTGCAGAGACAGGTTGGGCCGACTTCTCCAGCTTCACACCTGTCAGGTACATTACATGCTGGGTGAAGGCATATTTTAAATAATTTTGCTCTGATTTTGCTTAAGCTCAATTTGTATACGGTCACGCATCATTGACTACTTGTTGCAGACTTTATTTTTCAACAGGTTTGTTGTACATTTTAAATGGTTTTGATTGTAAAGCTGGGTGCACACTGTACAATTTATAATAGTCCTTTATGACTGTTGCTTGTCAGATTGTACGGACATGATCCCTGCTGTAAACCATGTCACACTGTGGGATCTCAGTTGTCATTAATGTCAGACTGTCCGGCGGTTCAAGACATGTTAAAAACGAACACTCACAAGAAGACCCTTCCGGAGTTTAGCATCATCAATACGTGACCTGTTCAGTGATGTGAGCTGCATTTGTAAGCAGGATATAAATGGCTGCTGGCAAACACAAACAGTTGTTATTTTTAATCATGGCTTCTCTTGAAAAGAAAACGGGGGAAAAAATGAAGATGCGTGTAGGGCAAGTGGTGGTTTGTTGTTATCTCATTAATTGCACCATCAGGTTCTGTGCTCCTATTGGTTTTTGATTTGATGGTTGTCGTAGAAGTCACACTACAAGATCGTCAAATCTTCTGACATTGTCAGAATTTCGTCTGAGGTAAAATCTGATTGCAAGGGTCATTAATCTGCTGTCTGTGAACATGTTGAACTAGTGATCAAAGACTTCATATTTTGGCCCAGGATCAGAGGAATCAAATCGTGGCCAAAATCGTACAGTGTCAACCCAGCTTAAAAGGCTCCCTTTTCTCCTTTTTTAATATTCGAAGTTCATTTGCAGAAAACAGAACTCTGTTTTTATTCATTTTCATAAATCTTTTTAAAAAAAATTTATTGTGCCTTCCAAGTAATATCAACCAACTTGCAGTTGGGTTGTTTTAATTAGTCCCAATAAATAAAAAAATAAATAAATACTGGTAACTTACAAAATTAAAGTTCATTGAAAGTATAGCAAAAGCAGATAACTCAGTCTTTTTTTTTTTCGGCAAAAACATAACATTTCATGTTTCAGAGTTTAACAAAACCAAGTAATTGCATTTAAGTGCAATATTTAACATTCTTTAACAAGTAAACTTCTTAAAACAAGTTGGTAATTATCAGTAAAAGTAGCCCAGTAATGGGCAATATTAAACATTATAAAGATGACAGAATTCAGCAATCCAGAGTTTATAACAAGACATCACACAATGTCTGATAATGTAAGATACCCGAAGAAGATATCATGGGTTCATCAAGTTCGTCGAAATTATCCATCGTCGATCACTTTGATGAAATGCCTTAAAGGTGCCCTAGAATCAGAAATTGAATTTACCTTGGCATAGTTGAATAACAAGAGTTCAGTACATGGAAATGACATACAGTGAGTCTCAAACACCATTGTTTCCTCCTCCTTATGTAAATCTCATTTGTTTAAAAGACCTCTGAAGAACAGGCGAATCTCAACATAACACCGACTGTGACGCAACAGTCGGGGTCATTAATATGTACGCCCCCAATATTTGCATATGCCAGCTCATGTTCAAGGCATTAGACAAGGGCAGGCAGTATTAACGTCTGGATCTGTGCACAGCAGAATCATCAGACTAGGTAAGCAAGCAAAGACAATAGCGAAAAATGGCAGATGGAGCAATAATAACTGACATGATCCATGATATCATGATATTTTTAGTGATATTTGTAAATTGTCTTTCTAAATGTTTCGTTAGCATGTTGCTAATGTACTGTTAATGTGGTTAGTTACCATCGTTTCTTACTGTATTTACGGAGACAAAAGTCGTTATTTTCATTTTTTTAAACACTTGCAGTCTGTATAATTCATAAACACATCTTTATTCTTTATAAATCTCTCCAACAGTGTGTAATGTTAGCTTTAGCCACGGAGCACTATCAAACTCATTCAGAATCAAATGTAAACATCCCCGATTAGACATGCTGCATGACGAACACTTTGTAAAGCTCCATTTTGAGGGTTATATTAGCTGTGTGAACTTTGTTTATGCTGTTTAAGGCAAGCGCGAGCTCCAGGGGTGGAGAGCATGAGAATTTAAAGGGGCCGCAGCCTAAATTGGCTCATATTTAATGATGCCCCAAAATAGGCAGTTTAAAAAATGAATAAAAAAAAAAATCTATGGGGTATTTTGAGCTGAAACTTCACACACATTCAGGGGACACCTTAGACTTATATTACATCTTTTGAAAACACGTTCTACAGCACCTTTAAGACGAAACTCCTCTCAGCTAGCGTCTTTTGATTCACTAAAACGGACTTAACCAACAAGCGCCCTTGCCCTTGACCGATTTTACTGTAAAGCGTGAACTCGCGATGCCTGACAGTGGACAATACCGGCTTTTGTGACAAAATATGTTTAGGGTTCAGAATGTGCTATATGTGGAGAATAACGCATGACAGTTTTTTTTTATATATATATATACGTGGCATTTATCTTTTTGCAGATATTCTTTATTGTTTATATTATGATGTAAAATATATTTAAATATATTTTATGTATTATAATTAATGCATTTTTATTAATTATAGAAATGGATTGGACCCACACTAGTGAAGATGTACACAATAGAGCGCTGAGCAAGTAAATTCATTAGATGTTCATTTTTTTTCTCTTTATTTAGCCCCAAGGATCCTTTGAGGAGCAATTCCCCTGTAGCCATGGAGACCAGCATAGAAACGGTAGACCCTCTGGGAGTCAATGCGCCCATGCAGCAAGAAAGTAAGAATAGACCCTTGTACTATTCCTCCTGTCCATACGTCAACACACAAAGTGGTTAGAATAAAACCATCTTGTTGTTTTAGACACAGATCAGTGGCTTCCCAATGAGACCACCCCGACTTCCCCTAGAGGGAAGGCAGGGGATGGCTCGGACCCCGAGGAGGAGCCTGTCAGTGACCGCATCACAGAAACAGTCACCAATGGCTCTATGAAGGAGACAGTCAGCCTTACTGTAGACGCCAAAACTGAAACTGCTGTTTTCAAAAGGTGAGTCCTGTAGGTTTCACCCACAGTGCCTCGCATCACTTCCTCTTCTCCCACTTTGAGACACAAGCGTCACTTCACTCTGCATGTAGACCTGTTTTTTCCTTGTCATGTATCCTCCTCCTCCTCCTCCTGTACCTAGAGCCAGCAAGGCCCTGGACCGCCCACCGTCTCTTTTTAACGGGGGCTGTTAAGATGCAGAGCTTTGTAACATCTGTTTTGTCTGTTTGAGAATGCAAAAAAAAAAAAGAACAATCTGTCCTTCTTGAACTGCAACTCTTACAACATGAGCTTCCTCTCTCTCTTTGGCGTGCGTGTGGCTTCAGAGTGTTGAAATCGTATCGGTATGTACAGCCAATCAGGGGGCGTGTCTTGTTTTGTTTGGTTTTTTCCCATGTCAGCCTCTGCGTTTTGGTTTGTAACCATGTTTTGTTTGTTTGTTCGTTCGTATGTTTGTTTGTTTTCTTTTAAAGGGTAATGTATTCATCACCATTTGCATGTTAATATCAGATGTACAGGTTAACGACATGAAATGCCCCATACATCCTTAGATGTAGCTCATCCTGATTCCAAAAGATTAAAGCGCATATGTTTCCCAGTCTTTCCAAAACCGCAGGTGGTGATTTATGGATTCCCTCCTCATCCTCTGCTGAGGTTTGGTCCCATGGCTCTTTCGCAGGGCTGAATAAATGAGTATGAACCGGCCCTTTAAAATCCGGGCTCTGCGTGAACTTTAATTTGTGTAAATCCGTCTTGATAAAGGAGGATGCTTCTCTGTAGACCTTCCCTAAACCAGAAATATGCCATAATCTTCTTTGCATCGGTCTTTAGAGGAGAATATAGTTGTTACCAGTGTTGGGGAAAGTTACTTTTAAATGTAATGCATTACAATATTGCATTACTCCATAAAAAAGTAACTAATTGCGTTACTTACTGTAGGAATTGAAAATTCATGTCTGAACAGTAGAGGGTGCAGTTCAAACAAACAAGCCTTTCAGCTGTGCTGCCATTTTGGAATACAGAAGAATAGGATGCAGAAGTAAATGAGTAAACATATGCTGACATTTTGTCTAGAACTAGTCTAGAATAACTGCCATGTTCACACAACGCCTCTGACACCTTTCCTGTCCCCATGTTGAGAGAAATCACGAGTAAGTGCAGTCAGTAAATGGGAAAACAAAGTAACTTGCGTTACTTATTTGAAAAAATAACTTTACTTTTAAATTTACGTTAAAATTTTTGCGTTACTTTACTAGTTACTTGAAAAAAAGTAATCTGATTACGTAGCTCCCGTTGTAATGCGTTACCCCCAACACTGGTTGTTACTGAACCCTAATTATACACCTTTATACTGATGCCACCCTAAAGGTAAAGATGGCTGGCATGCGATTCACTTTGCAGAAATTGCTAGCTTTTTTCCACCATTTCACCCGCACATACTAAACGAGCTCATCGCCTTAACCAGTTGTTGTGTGGTTCATAGTCACTCACGTCTCATTTGTCCACCGAATCCCATTTCAGAACATTTTTCATTTTGCCCCGTTGCTTTGAATGTGGTCCGTTAAATTCTGCATGTTTGTCCAGGGATTTAAAATGGGGGTTTTATTATTTAAGCGAGTGGCAATGAAAGCTCATTAAAACGCTGTCATCTCTGATTGTCCTGTAGTGAGGAAGAGAAACGATCTACCTCTGAAGACGCATCTGCAAAGTTGTTTGTTGCAGAGAGTGGGGAATCTGAGAAAAGCAATTGTCCTCCTAGCAACTGTCAGAAACCAGGGTAAGAGTCTTTATTGTATTTATGAAGTCATTAGAGTATTAATTAAACAATTCATTTTCTTTTAGTAGAGTCTAGGGACTGGCCCATATGGGGCTTTCAATGCTGATGTTACTGTAATGGCAACATGTATACATAATGCAATTGAATTTACATATGAGAGATTTGTTATTCATCACTAAGACATTCAGTAGATTTTAAAACTGCCTCTTCTGTTTATTGGACAAAGGTGTTTCTAAGCAGCTGATCATTTCAGAATGGACAAATAACTGCTTGGCTTATGACTCTCTACTATGATTATTTTTTATAATTATATATAGTATTATAATATATTATCCTAAATAACATATTGTATATTTTTAGAATGTACGATTTCCTTTCTTTTTGCTGAAAATACGGAAACATTTATTTTGTTAAAGCGAAAATTTGCAGTTCTTCAAAATTACATTATAATTATATGAGTGCTAGACTCATCTCAGCAATGTTTAGTATTTTTAGGTTATTGTCAGATTACCAAAAGTACTGGCTCCCCCTTGTGTAATTTCCTGAATCTACCAATCTTGTTGATGAATAAGTATATTCGCTGTCATAATGTTTCAGTTATGCATTTATAACGTCTTTTACATATAAAATATGTATAATATATATATATATACATTTTTAGGTATTATACAGATATTCTCTACATACTGAAAAGTTAATCACTGCTATAATTATAAAATATTTTCCTAATTTCTGTCATGTATCGGGAAATTTTGGTTACACTTTATTTTAAGGTGTCATTGTTAGTGTAATTACACACATCATGAGTAATATTAAAGGCACAATATGTATGATTTTTGGATTAAATATCCAAAAACCACTAGAACAATGTCATATATATTTTGTTGACTTGTGTACTTACATTATCCCCAATGTTTCTAAGAATGTTTAAATCCAGAGAAATAAGCAATTTTAACAATGTCTGTGCTCCGCACATCATACCCGTGATTTCCGGTTTTATTTTGTAGAAACCATGGAAACACCAAAGACGCTTTAATATATTAAAGGCCTGTGTTTTATTAGACAAGGGAACAACTGCTTGGATACATTTATTAACAGAAAACTAATAATTGTTATATAGCTCAACATGTTTAGTCTTATTGTTTGAATCTCGTTTTCTTGATTTTCTGCGAGTACCATGCTTTACCATGCCTCCAGAGAAAAACACTATTTTGTCAAGTGGCTAACATAGCATAATCAGACGCAGCTTTATTTTTAGTAACAGTAATACAACATCATACAATGTCTTAAAATTAATTACGTGCCATTTAACAACACAAGCCATCCAGCATTTATTAATATGAAATTTTATTATCGATCTAGCTTACTGCAGTGTGCAACAGTGTCTCATAACAGCCACCGAGTGAACGAACAGGGTAACATTATAACATAATTTTCAACACACTCAAATGTATCTAATATGATAAACACCACTGCATTACCCCTCATACACTTGACCGGAAAAAGTGGAAGTGGCGACTGTGGCATTATAAAAGTTCCGCTGCTCTCGAGGCGTGTCACGCTCGTCTCTCATTAGCTCATTAGCAATCGATTATTAATAATCGATTATTAACGTCTACAGTAACGTTAATAATCAAATCCATGAACATGATTTCTGCCCGAGTCCCATCCCGATTCTTTTCCACCGACTGTGAAGTGAAGACGACATCTCCCACGATTCCGCGCTCAAACTCTGCATCAAGCTGCGCCTTCGTTTTGAATAGGCGACCTCTAGCGGTGAAATGTTACATATTGTGCCTTTAACATGTACTTATTACATATTTGTATATGTATAACAAGGACACTAAAATAGTGTTAATTTCTTTTCTGCCAATTTTTCTGCCTTTTTATTATTTTTAACTGTCATTCTCCTTTTCTCCTTCAGTCTAAAGCACTTAGAAGAGAAAGCAAAAGCCACTTGCGAAGCTCTAAATGGTCCTCTTGAGGATGCGGCCGCTATGGATGAAGCCAAGTGAGTTCTGTGCCCTCCACCTTTTCATTTCCTCTAGTTTTGTGTCGCTTCCACTGATCACATCAAGCCCCTCCTCTTTTTCCAACCAGATCAGAGCAGCGCACGGCCAACCCTGAGGCAGCAGTGAACGGTCCAGCATGATGAGAGTAGCGCTGTCAGTCAGCTCCTGCCACCGCACACCCCTCCTCCAGGACCACCCGGAGAGGCCAGTGCCAGACTGGAGCCCCCAAGAAAACCACCACCACCACCGCTGCTGCTGTCTCTTACTCCAGCACTGCACTGATGCCACCAGATCAGGACCAGCAATATTCATATTAGACAGTTGTACAGAAAATTTGAACTGTTATGAAGAGAAACATACTCTAATGATTTTTTTTTTCCAGTCGTTTATATACTATTGTTCTTATGAGGTGATCTGTCTGACATCTTGCCACTTAAAAGTGAATAGTAATGTTGCTAGTTAAAAATGATTGTATGAATAAAAAACAAAAAATATTTTATAAAAGACAAATGTATACAGAAACAGGATTGTTAAAACCGAAATATACCGATTGGAACGTTAAAGTGTGACCAAAACATAAGCTGTCTTTTTGATAGGATTTTGCTCTTGCACAAAAATCTGCTATTTAATTTCCAAGTAAAAGCAACAGCTACCACAGTTTATTAAACTTATTGTTAGGGGAAACTGATTTGAGATATTCAGAAATTGATTTATTTTGCCACCGGTGTTAATTGTAAATGTTTCTTGTATTCTTTCAACATGAGCAAGATTTGGACTAAAGAAACATGTTTTGGTATAGTTTTTAACTTAATTTATTCTTAAAGAGATGATGTTACATACATAAGCCCCCACCATTTTGATGACGTCCGAATCTGGAGTGAATGAACAGATGGGTCTCCATTTGCATGTAGCTAGTAAGAGTGATTCTTACCTATGGGCCTGCATTAAATACAGCCCAACTTTTATAACTGTTATCCTCTCCAAACAAGTCAACCTTTCTACCTGAAGAGTGATGGGAATGCAACATATTCCTGGTAATGCTACAATGATCATGCATCGACTTTTTTTTTTCTTTTTGTAATAAAACGCTATCTGTGCCAGCAAGAAGGAAAAGGTTCTGTTTGTGAATCTAACATATATTTCTGAGTGAGAGTTGATTGGAAATGGTCCTCACTGCACTCCAGGGGGTGGGGTTGGATCTAGATCCAACTCCTCCCACTTTCATTGGCCTCAACCTACCCGTCTCCGCCCCCTGGATCTCGTGTGTTCTGCAGTGAGGGGCTACTGGTTGATTGTGCCAGTTAGGCCTGTCCTCCTTAAATTCAGGTGTGTTATGGGCTGCCATCATCCTGATCAATATGGTGGAATGATTACTGCCACTTATTCACTGTCAACTGGGCCGCTGTTTCCATTTAGGCCTGATTTATTAGGGAATCTTCAAGATGGGTTGTTATAAAATCCTTTACATGGTTTTCTGCGTGAAGGGAATAAATTGCATGACCTTAAGGCCTGGTTTCACAGAAAGGGTTTAGATTAAAGGGTTAGTTCACCCAAAAATGAAATTCTGTCATTTATTACTCACCCTCATGTCGTTCCACACCTGTAAGACCTTCGTTGATCTTCAGAACACTAAGATATTTTTTATAAAATCCGATGGCTTAGTGAGGCCTGCATTGCCTGCAATAACACTCCTTTTCAATGGCCAGAAAGCTACTAAAGACTTATTTAAAACAGTTCATGTGACTACAGTGGTTCAACTTTAATATTATAAAGCGACGAGAATAGTTTTTGTGCGCCAAAAATAACAAAATAGCAACTTTTCAACATCTAGTGATGGACGATTTCAAAACTGCTTCATGAAGCTTCAAAGATTTACAGATCTTTTGTTTCGAATCAGTGGTTTAGAGCATGTATCAAACGATCTCAAACTGCCAAAGTCACGTAAACTATTTAAATTTCAAAACACTTATGACGTAACAAAGCCTCATTTACTGAAATTGTGATTTTGGCGCTCCGAATCACTGATTCGAAACAATTGATTCTTAAAGCTTCGAAGCTTCACGAATCACTAGATACTGTTGAATAAAGTCGCTGACTCGCTATTGTATTTTTGGCGCACAAAAAGTATTCTCTTCACTTTATAATATTAAGGTTAAACCACTGTAGTCACATGAACTGATTTAAATATGTTTTTAGTACCTTTTTGGACATCTGAAAGTGTTAATTATCTTGCTGGCTATAGAGGCCTCACTGAGCCATCGGATTTTATCAAAAATATCTTAATTTGTGTTCCGAAGATGAACGAAGGTCTTACGGGTGTGGAACGACATGAGGGTGAGTAATAAATGACAGAATTTTCATTTTTGGGTGAACTAACCCTTTAAACCAGGATTAGGCGTTTGTTCAATCAGGGCATTTAAAGGGATAGTTCACCCCAAAATGAAAATGTTTCTTTCTTCTGTTGAACACAAAAGAAGATATTTTAAAGAATGTTGGTAACCAGGCAGTTGATGGCACCCATTGACTTTCAACGTTTTTTTTTTTCTACTATGGAAGTCAATGGGGTCTGGTTACCAACATTCTTTAAAATATCTTCTTTTGTGTTCAACTCAGTAAAGAAACTCGTACAGATTTGGAACAACACGAGGGTGAGTAAATGATGACAAAATTTTCATTTTGGGGTGAACTATCCCTTTAAGTTGCTTTTATAAACCTGCCTTAGAAAAAACATTACTGGTGTGCACCTTGAGACAAAACAATGGCACTGACATGTCACTGCAAGATGCTTTAAGTTAAAACAGCTCAAACATGCATTTTAGTCTAGGACTAGTTTTAAATCTTGTCTTTGAAACCAGGAACATGAAAGTTTGCAGGTCAGTACACAGTGCATTTTTGCTTTGAAGCCAATAGGTGGCAGTAAAATATGGCATGGAAATACGGGCGTTCACGTACTTGAAATATGCTTTTAATTCTTCTGTTTCGTTACTTTATTTTTTTTTCTCTTTAGTTTGTAAATGCATAGGTTGTGTAACACTAGGTAATTAATATACTGAGTAATGTTAATGTTATTTTTAATCGCGTCGTTCCAAACTTTTACATATTTTGGATGAACTGTCCCTTTAAGAATCCGCTACAAAAGTTTAATAAACGGTCAGGAGCTGCTGCTGCTTTTAGTTCGTGAATGATAAATCAGTATACGGAATAACAATGTTTTAAATCTCCCATTACAATCCGTGACATGCAGTGTTGATTATAATGGGAGCGATTTAGTTCCCTACCTACATCTTAAAAATCAGTCAAATCCAGTTTGCTGCTGTTATCTGGTCTCTCTGACTGGTTATGGTGAGAATTTGTCATTAGTTTTTTAGGTTTGCACTTGCATCAGCTCATTACTAGCTGTTGTGTTGGTTTGATTTAGGAGACACCTAAAATGTGCAGAACTGAGGGGCCGAGGAGCAAGATGCTGAAAATCTATAGAAAAAGGAACCAGATTGATAATGTTGATTATAGCCACTTGACAGAACGCAGTGGGAAAAGATAAGGATTCAAAATGGATGACATTTTCATGGTTACAGTGTCAAAACCTGGGCAAAAACGTTTTGTAATCTTAACACCTAATCGTCTTTAATGGGGTCGTGACTCTCTCTTTTTTTTCTTTCTTTTTTTTGGTTTTGTTTTGTTTTTTGTATAGGTTATTGTAATGTTCCTTGAGGTTTCGCTTAAAATGTTGGTCATATATTCGCCTATACAGGTCCTTCTCAAAAAATTAGCATATTGTGATAAAGTTCATTATTTTCCATAATGTAATGATAAAAATTAAACTTTCATATATTTTAGATTCATTGCACACCAACTGAAATATTTCAG
>RJVU01006614.1:3753228-3783721 GCA_003731715.1 Anabarilius grahami
CATATTAGAATGATTTCTGAAGGATCATGTGACACTGAAGACTGGAGTAATGATGCTGAAAATTCAGCTTTGCATCACAGGAATAAATTACTTTGTCAAATATATTCAAATAGAAAACAGTTATTTTAAATTGTAATAATATTTCACAATATTACTGTTTTTACTGTATTTTTAATTAAATAAATGTAGCCTTGGTGAGCAGACGAAACATTTTAAAAACATCTTAGTGGTTCCAAACTTTTGGACTGTACTGTATATATATATATATATTCCTTCATTTTGACTCTTAGCATGAAATCAAAATGGACTATTCTAATTTTTTTTTGGAATATCACAGTAGGCTATTTATTAGTACTGATTTATCTGTGCACATCATAATGTTCCCTCATAATCTTCAATCAAAATAACTCCCCCTTCCCTCTGATGATGTGTTTACTGGCGCAAGGGCGGGACAACCTGTCACTCACATGAGATCGGCCAATAGCAAACCTAATGATTCAACAATCCAATCAATTCCTGATGAACATAATGTCTCACTCTACATTTTTTCTTGTTCGAAAAGCTTTTTTACTCGGATATACGTCACAATAGGGAAGAAAAGATTATTGCAACTTCCGTTTCATGCCGACTTCAGTAGACTCTTACCATAGCTGCTGTTGGCATTGCTTCATCTTTTTAAACAAAAGTTTTTCTTTGGTAAGTTTTTATTTTGTTGATATTGCACCCTATACATGTCCAAACTTTGGATTTCCGCTTGTTGTTGAAAAATCGGATAATGAAATTCAAATCAATGGACTGCGTTGCTGCAAGCATTATCAAAACACTGCTAAAAATAAGATGATCATAGGGTTCACTTTTGCAAGGCTTGTTGAATCATAAAATGTAACGAGCCTTGCAAAATGTTGACATTTATGCTCTAAGCAGATGCCAATTCTCATCAAAGAGACTTATACAAAAATATGTCCGACTTTTTGCTGTAAGCTCATTGAAGTGCAACTGAAATGTTAAGTAACCATAATCAAATACCATCAGAAAAAAGATTTTATAGATAGATATACAGACTTTCCTTCTAGAGCACACAGAACAGACGTGTTATACAGTGAGACGCGGTGGCTGATATCATTATTTGTTTCCTTTCAGCAGCGAGTCTCTGTCTGTCATCAGGAGGAAGGTGACTGCAGCTCTTTGATGTGTGTGTGTGTGAGGAGAGAGAAGTCAGATGAACACACCTCACACACATTCTGGATACACTATAATACAGTGTAATCTGAGGACATCAGCCCACATAATGCGGTGTGGGTAAAAGTAAAGTTTGATGGACTTGATTCACAAATGGCTGCATCAGTTCACAACTTTTACAAAGTTGACTCTATAGGCTATCCAATCAGTCAGTCAGTCAATCAATCAATCAATCAATCAATCAATCTATCTATCTATCTATCTATCTATCTATCTATCTATCTATCTATCTATCTATCTATCTATCTATCTATCTATCTATCTATCTATCTATCTATCTATCTATCTATCTATCTATCTATCTATATCTATCTATCTATCTATCTGTCTTTCTGTCTATCTATCTATCTGTCTTTCTGTCTATCTATCTATCTATCTATGTATCTGTCTGTCTGTCTGTCTATCTATCTGTCTGTCTATCTATCTGTCTGTCTGTCTGTGTCTATCTATCTTCATTTGGTCTATTTATTGTTTGTTATATTGTTGATGCAAAAAGTTGACTCTATAGGCTAATCAATCAATCAATCTATCAATCTATCTATCTATCTATCTATCTATCTATCTATCTATCTATCTATCTATCTATCTATCTGTCTGTCTGTCTGTCTGTCTGTCTGTCTGTCTATCTACTTTCTTGTATACTTTTTATTATATTATTACCATTTATATTGGCAAATTTACAAATGTTACTTTATTTTATAGATTTTTTTCCAAACCCAGATTTTCAATCCTAAAATATGAAAAACTGCAATTAAAATACTAATTATTAAATGTACAAAGCAATGTTGTAATTCAAATTAGTAATATCTTATGTTGATTTAATTTTTATTAATAATTATTTACATTTACATATATACAGTATTTATAAAACTATGATAATCTAATCAAACAATATTTTATTTTAATAATTATTGTGGGAAAATATTTTAATTAATTTATTTTAACTGTGCCACTATTTATTTATTTATTTTTAAATACGTGCGTTTGTTTACCAGCAGTTTTAATGAAGAGCAAAGACGTCATCCATTTTGTTCCAAAAAAAAAAAACTCTTTTCCTTAACTGTCATTTGATGTGTAATGGAAATTATATTTGTTTTTTGGGACAACAAAAATGACTTCCTGTAATGCATTTCTGCACTCTTAAAGATAAAGGTTCTTTCTTGGCATTGATGGTTCCATGAAGAATCTTTAACATCCATGGAACCTTTCCATTCCACAATAGGTTCTTTATACTGGACAAATGTTCTTTAGATTATTAAAATGTTATTTACACTATATGGAATAATGGCTTTTCACTTAAAGGGTTAGTTCACCCAAAAATGAAATTTCTATCATTAATTACTCAACCTTCATGTCGTTCCACACCCGTAAGACCTTTGTTCATCTTCAGAACACAAATTAAGATATTTTTGATGAAATCCGAGAGGTCTCTGACTCCTCAATATAACCACCAATTTCAAGGTTCAGAAAGGTACTAAAGACATTGTTAAAAGAGTCGACGTGACTGCAGTGGTTCAACCTTAATGTTATGAAGCAACAAGAATACTTTGAATACTAAAAATTATTCTCGTCAGTTCAAAAAATTAAGGTTGAACCACTGCAGTCCCGTCGACTCTTTTAACAATGTCTTTAGTACCTTTCTGAACCTTGAAATTGGTGGTTATATTGAGGAGTCAGATACCTCACGGATTTCATCAAAAATATCTTAATTTGTGTTCTGAAGATGAACAAAGGTCTGTGGAGCGACATGAGGGCGAGTAATTAATGACTGAATTTCCATTTTTGGGTGAACTAACCCTTTAAAGGTTCTTTTGGGAACCCAAAATAGTTCTTCAAAGGCATCACTGCAAATACCTCTTTTCTTTTTTTTCTTTTTTTGAGTGAATGTTGGATATTGTCAGCAGAAAAAAAACCTAAATAAATCTAGTGAGAGTGTGAAGAATGTGTTTAATTTAGTTTAATCTCCTAAAGTCCACAGAGGGAAAAGAAACAGCCACTTACTGTCTGTGAAAGGAAAAAACATGATTTTTATCAGTGAGTGACATTAAAAAACAAAGCTGTAAAATAAATGGGACATCTTGAAAGCATCGTAGGAACAATGTTATGACATAAATCGTCATGGCATTGCTGCCACAGAAGTTTATGAGGTCGTGCAACATTTTCCCAGCGTATGTTGAACTAGCGCATCACTGTAAGATAAACGTGTTAGCAGAGTGTGTGAGCTATTATGCCCTATCTTTCCAAATAACCCATAATTGCAGTGTGACACTATAATGTTTTGAAATTGCTAATGTTATGCTCTATTATTACTAAGGTAGTAAAGAACTGATGAACTGAGTGTAATTTGCACGTCAATGGTTTTTGCTAATATACTTCATGCCTTCTATCAGGGTTCTTTGGAAAATAAGGCACACTCATTATTTTGTAAGAAAAAGGTAGACTGGCTTAAGGTAGTTTTGATAAAATAGCCTATATTTTAATATATATTTTTAACATATATAAAATTTGAATAAGTAAAAAAAAAAGTGTTTAAGAATTATTTCACAGACTTTGTTTTTAGCATTTTTTAAAACAAATATTATTATTTGTCCATTTCTGTGACTCACGTTGGCTCATTTTTGTCCGTTGGAACTGAAACTTTGACCTTTAACTTAATTTAAAACAGCACAGAAGTTTAAACTACATTTGTAAAGACTGTTATGTCGAGAGTACTGACAGGAGGCAGACACACTTTGGGTATTCGCTCAGAATTACTGTCTGACAAAACACAATAAAGCTTTCATTAAAGTCCAGAACAAGAGGTTTAGGACACAGGCCATGTGTCATGCAGTACATTGTCCTGATTTGATGACAATGTTTGAAAGTTCAGATAAGCTATTTCCCTAGGCCATATGGTTTATTTCTGACTAATAGCCTAGAAGCAATTTAAGGCCGTTCACATCAAAAACAATAACTATAACGATAGCCTAGCGTCCACACACCGCATACAATATCGTTCTGGGGTGCGTTTCCCAAAAGCATCGTTAGCCAACTAACATCGCAAGTTCTGTCGTTACTAACATAGTTCAACTATTTGGTGTTTCCCGAAACCACGAACATTCGCAAACTGCATCGCAAACTTGTGTGGTTGGAACGACAGCTCTCGAGATGTGGTTGTTTTTATGACGTGGACGTAATCGTTATCTTGAGCAAAATAAGCAAGCTGACATTAAGTACAATGTATATCTTTTATTTCGAATATATAATGTCATTTACATATTTTAGTTTGTCAAGGGATTTAAAGCACCGTTTTGAAGAGTGCGCATGTGCTGTAGTACGTAAGAACGAGCCTATGATTGAATCTGGAAATAAAGCAAAATAACTGAGAAAAATGAGAATTAGTCCTCAGATGCCATGTCCAGAAAAGCTAGCATTAATTCGATCTCAAACGGATTCATTTAAAGAAGTTATTATCATTCACCAACGTCGTTGAACGACAGGTTTGCGACAATACGGTTTCGGGGAAACAGTCGTGACTAGCTAGTTGATTTGTTCAATGATGCATCGTACTATGGTAGTGAAGCAACGAGTTACGTCGTTGTACCAAAGGCTATAGAATAACACAAGACACATCACTCATATTGTTTTGAATGGGAGAAAGTGCAACGCTCAATATGGCGGAAAAAGCCGACTGGTAAAGTCATCGTGTCACTGCAGCGGCTGTTAGAAGCACCGGTTTCTAGAAACAGTCAGACGCGCGCCTCAGAAATGAGGCACAAGAGACGCGCATTTAGGACTGCGCATGCGCATTAGATTGATCCAGCCTGAAAAATACAGTTTTTTTTCATGATTCGAGCGTTTGAAAAAAAAAAAATTTGGAGACGGTTGTTGTCAGATTTAATTGGTGATTTCAAATATGAAATTTAATCGAAGCTTGGCAAACAGCTTTGGATAATTTGATGTTTCCCCATTCAAAGAGATAGGAGCTGCACTTGCATGCCTGAGAGGCGTTTCAAAGATGGCCGCCGAGTGAAATGACTTGTCTTAAAGGGACTTTGGTTGTACGAGAAACACACCCCTGTTTATGTATATGTCGTCTGTCACTTTAAAACTCGCTGCTTCACTATCATATGCATCGTTAAACAAATCAACTAGCTAGACACGACTGTTTCCCGAAACCGTATTGTCGTAAACCCGTCGTTCAGCTATGTTGGTGAATGATGTCACGCAGGTGGTGAGTAAAACTTCTTTAAATGAATCCATTTGAGATCGAATTTTTGCAATAAATTACAGACATTGCATCTGAGGACTAAATCTCATTTTTCTCAGTTATTTTGCTTTATTTCCAGATTCAATCATAGTCTCGTTCTCATACCAGAGCACATATGCACATGCGCACTCTTCAATAACGGTGCTTAAAGGGATAGTTCACCCAAAAAATGAAAATTATCCCATGGTTTACTCACCCTCAAGCCATCCTAGGTGTATATGACTATCTTCTTTCAGATGAACACAATCTGAGAAATATTTAAAAATATCCTTAGTCCTCCAAGGTGTATAATAGTAGAATGGGGGGCTGCATTTTGAACAAAAAAAAGACATGCATCCATCCATAATCAAAGTAATCCATACGGCTTCAGGGGGTTAGTAAAGGCCTTTTGAATGAAAGCGATGGGTTTTTGTAAGAAAAATATCTATATTTAAAACTTCATAAATTCAAATAACTAGCTTTCGGCGGACAACCACTGATTCGAAACAAAAGCTTCATGAAGCAGTGTTTTGAAATCGCCTATCACTAGATATTGTTGAATAAAGTCGTTATTTTGTTTTTTGGGGCACAAAAAGTATTCTTGTTGCTTCATAACATTATTGAACCACTGTAGTCACATGAACTGTTTTATATATGTTTTAAGTGTTAATTATCTTGCTGGCAATGCTGAGCCATCGGATTTTATCAAAAATATCTTAATTTGTTCTCCGAAGATGAACGAAGGTCTTACGGGTGTGGAACGACATGAGGGTGAGTAATTAATGACAGAATTTTTATTTTTGGGTGAACCAACCCTTTAAATCGTTCTTGGTATGAACAGGCCTTTACACTCAAAATTTTCTTGTTGATTTTTTTGTATTTTTCTAAATCTTTATTTTCGTCAGACCTGTTCATTTTGTAAGTTATTCTGCTTTTCTGAATTTAGCTTTTGTCTAGAAAGCAGTTGTATTTAAGTTAATGTGCAAAATAAACTAATGATTCAACTATCATTTATTTTACAGTAGTATTGTAAACTGTTAAAACGCATGATAAGCATCAAGCTCAATTTCATGCGCCGTTGCGTTCTGAAATGTGTCAGTCCAGTTCATTACCCAACACAAGTAGATAGTGTTGGTGACACACAGTAACAGTAAAAACAGATGTTTAGTATTTCTTTCCACTTTCTTTTATATGTACACTACCGTTCAAAAGTTTGGGGTCAGTACGTTTTTTTAATGTTTTAAAAGAAGTATCTTCTGCTCACTAAGTCTGCATTTATTTGATTAAAAATACAAACAAAAACAGTAATATTGTGAAATATTATTCCAATTTAAAACAGCTGTTTTCTATGTCAATATACAGTAAAGTGTAATTTATTCCTGTGATCAAAGCTGAATTTTCAGCATCATTACTCCAGTCTTCAATGTCACATGATCCTTCAGAAATCAATCTAATATGATGATTTGATGCTCAAGAAACATTAATGATTATTATCAATGTTGAAAACTGTTATTTACATTTTTATTTCATGATGCTATGATGAATAGAAAGTTCAAAAGAACAGCATTTGTCTGAAATCTAAATCTTTTGTAACATTAAACACTACCGTTCAAAAGTTTGGGGTCAGTAATAATTTTAATTTCATTTTTGGGGGATAGAAATAAAATTAATCAATACTTTTATTCATCAAGGATGAGTTAAACTGATCAAAAGTTACAGTAAAGACAATTATAATGTTAGAAAATATTCTATTTTAAATAAATGCTGTTCTTTTGAACTTTCTATTCATCGAAGAATTTTGAAAAAAATTTGTACACAACTGTTTTCAACATTGATAATAATAATGAATGTTTCTTGAGCATCAAATCATCATATTAGATTGATTTCTGAAGGATCATGTGACACTGAAGACTGGAGTAATGATGCTGAAAATTCAGCTTTGATCACAGGAATAAATTACACTTTACTGTATATTGACATAGAAAACAGCTGTTTTAAATTGGAATAATATTTCACAATATTACTGTTTTTGTTTGTATTTTTAATCAAATATTCCAGGCTTGGTGAGCAGAAGATACTTCTTTTAAAACATTAAAAAATCTTACTGACCCCAAACTTTTGAACGGTAGTGTATATATATATATATATATATATATAGGCTACATATATTAGTCAACATTTGAAGTGGATCAAAAAAGTTAATCAAAGAATTTCTAAGAAGAAGGTTGCTGAAAATGGGCCCGGATCTTAATGGACAGAAATCAAAACCCTGATCTTTCCTGTGCCTTTTAATTTGAATTGATTTAATCATAAATATAGTAGGCTACACAACAAGTAAAGACCAAAAAATATACATTTTCAGCTTGCAATGCAAACCTTCAACACTTGGACTGTCTTTCAATATATGCCATCTCTTTGTGCTTATTCTTAGGGAAATTCTCTTCCGGTAGCCTATCCTTACAGTCGCACTGACCTGTTTCATTCATCACACCAGAAATCATGACCATCCGCTGGGGTGAAATCCATTTTTTTTATATATATTTCAAATCCCTAATCCCACTCCATTATTCAAATAGCTTCCACACAAGGATTGTCACTCATCTACCATTGAAATGCTAATACGGTGTTATGTAGCTTTCGGAAAGATGCACACTTCTGGGAAGCAGAGTGAAATGGAGCTTCGAGTTAATGTCTCCCACCGTGTTCTTAGAGACGTCACCCGTGTCCCTGTGCTGTTTTTCTCCTCTGACAATGGGTTGGTACATTCACCCAGCCCTCCTGATCTTAAGCCTCATCCTGCCTTATAACAGACCTAATCATTTATATTTTGTGATGTGTCCCATTTCCTTTGATGGTAGCGTCAGAGGAGATTGCTCTAAAAGCACTAAAAGTCAGCAGGCTTTAGCTTGTTATTGCAGGAGTGTGTGAGAAGATATCTGACACTGTGTGCTAGCGTGACCTGACATGGTGGAGATTTTCTGCTCATCATGATGTATCTTAACAGAAGAACAGAAGAAATGTACGTCCATGTGCAAAAATATTTTTCATTTTTGGATAAACATAATTCTTTAAATGATTTTTCCCTGCTGAGAGTATATGGTGAAAATGCATTATTATACTACTTTTTGACATAAAAATTTAATTAAAATTAAATATGTGTTTATGTTTTCACAGTTTCTGTAAAAAAAATGATATTCAAACAGATATCCTAACATTGGGCAGCAGAAAATGTAGTCCCGCCCCAAACGTACACTATTGGTAACATAATGGTTTATGATCTACAACAAAATAGAGAGAGCTTTGATGATAACTTTAATTTCTCGCTAGAAATGACATCAAAAGTGGAAAACAGTGGTTGAAAATGTACATTTACACACAAACTGACCACCAAACGCAACTTTCAGATGCCATCTTTATTTTTTAGCTCAACTGCCACAGAATGGAAAGCACAGGATTGTGGGATATCAAAGGCAGGGAAAGATACATCTATGCTGCCTTCAAAAATCAGATGAAGGTATCTCAGGAGACAGGAAGCTTTGGATGAACATTGGACACCTTCATACCTTGGAATCCATACTCCGAAGTCAGAATTTTTAAGCTTCCGGATGCAGCCACAATATTTTCAGGGAAGTTAACCATACTTCACTTTCAACCCAGCAAGAAACTTTGAGTTTATAAGACATCTATTAGCCGTCCAAACACAGCCTTGACGTCTAGGCTAAAACAATGCAAAATTTGGGCTGTCAGTGAAAGTTTAATAGACCTCTAACCATAGCTCAAGAATACACTAGTCATCAAAGAAATGAAACCAAACACCTTGTAATTACTGTTGACTTTGCTTACATGATGGAATATCATACATCTCGCAAGTTGTGGCTAGAAGTGGGTTATTCATAGCCAGACTATATTGGGTCTATAGTTAACCGAGACAGCGAAATGATGGCTATTGCTTGCTGGGAAATAGTCAAAGCCAAAAGTAGAAGATTAAAGACTAAAATGAGCATTGGTGTAAAGTATTTGAGTAAATGGACAAGTTACTACTTAAAGCTGCAGTCCGGAAGTTTTGCCTCTTTGTCGCCATCTCTGTTTGAAACCTGTAATTGCAGTTATATGCGGAATTATTATCGTTACTTGGGTTGTGCATCGGCACGGCTCCTCAGCGCGGATGAATCTAATGTTTGCTGTCAGTCACCACATCGGTGTGGATTCTGTACTTCGGAATTACAGATTCTACATCTTGGAAGTAGAATTTTCACCGGAAAATGTCATCTGAACAAGTAACATGTCTGCAACTTTTGTTCTGACCAACTGAGGAAAAAAGCATTAGGCTTACAATAAATCACGCTGCCAATGGTTATTAAATCTAACGATCGCTTAGCTCGGATCACGTCAAACTGTGCAAATTATAATTACTGTAATACTTTGTTCTCAAATTGTTAATGTTAACAACATCAGCATTGCGTGACTGTGTATTTAGCGTGCATTAGCGTTACCTGTAGATTTCTGTAGCCACTCCACAGTACGAAGTCTTTTGCTTTTGACTACGGGTGAATCTCCAGTTGTCACTGATGATTGTCATTTGGATCTTTCTGGATTACAATCCGCCATCAAAATGATAAGTTTAATTATTTTAGCTGCTGTGAAAGGCTATAAATGATCCGCTACAAGCAGCATCCTCACATAGCTACTAGCTGGGACTCCTTCCTTTCTGTTTACAGATGTGACATAATGACACAAAGACGAACGGCTGCATGCTCAAATTTCCCGCGGAAATCAACCAGTATCGCTTATTATAAAACATTATTACAAGCTTACTGTTGTGAATCGGGCTAAGGTAAGGAGATAGTTTTGAACACTGGCTGGTTATGTACTTGCTTAAAAATTGATTTTGGATCATTTTTAACCAAAAAAAGTTACGGACTGCAGCTTTAAGTATCTTTTTGGCTACTTTGGAGTTGGAATGAGATATTAAAGATATTAGCAAATTTTACTCCCTACTTGACTACATTTTATGTACCAAATATATGTACCTACTCTTTACTCCAATACGTTTGTAATAAATAATGCAATACTCATTGCATTTTGCATGGCACCTAACTTTTTCTGCAGCAGATAAAAAGCAAATATGTCCATCTACAGGGCATTGAAGGTACTGTATCTTGTGCGTTTTGCCCTTACTCACCCAAACTTGTCAACAAGGCTACTTTACATGAATGCGAGTGCATTAGTCCCCTTTGAGCACTTGAGCTTAACCAAGACTTAAGTGTTTGCAGTCATTAAAGAGGCTGTTTTGTCCACCTTTCATTTATTGCAATATGGAGATGTTCAGATTTATTTGGATTTTAGAAAACAAACGTGATCGCTCTCCTCACAAATCAATTGTTTCTTGTTTTTCACTGGCATGTCTCTTATGTTTTGAGGACTTTGAGCCTACATTCAATACGAGTGAGTACTTATAAAACCACATACTCTAACATTTTAATCTGTACTTTTACTTGAGTATGGTTTTCAGGTACTCTTTACACCTCTGAAACCGAGTAGGTGTATATGTCTTATTATTTATATTGCATAAATATAAGTTATCCTGATGCAGTTCTTCTAACTGCATGTGTCTCAGAAAACAAACAATCTGAAGTGACTATTTACACAGAGATCCTTCACTTTAACTGCCATATCTCACTGCTAACCAAATTGTACAGTTGATCATGTTACTTTTCATACAAGAGTCTTTTCTTGACCCTGTTTACAGTATAACCTAATCACACCAGCCTAATCGAATTTGGAGTCTTGGTACAAATTAACATCTAAATTATTTGTCTGTATGCTAAAGGGTAAGAGCAGTATAATAACCATCTAAAAGTGCATTTTTTGTCCTTAACAAAAGTTATTGTTAATGCAATTAATTGCAGTTCCCTTTCGATACTCCACTTCGTACTGCGTATGGGGAAAAGTCTCCCTTTTTCCCCGTTACTGAAGCCTTTTTCAATAACGCAGTGCAACTGCACCGTCATTGGTTCACTCATAGACAAGTCGTTGAACCAATGACGGCGCGGCACGGCCGCGCNGAACCGAGGTTACGTCAGTAACCGAGTACGTTCTTTATAGTGGAAAAGGGTTCATTAAAATATTCTTCACACTGAGAAAAAAAGTGTTTCTTTTAAGAATTGTTCATTGAAAGGTTCTTATATGGCATCACTGCAAAAAGCCCCTTTTGGCCACCTTTATTTTTAAGAGTGTATAAAAAGCCTGAATTCTCCCCTACTGACATTTTGAAAACAGAGAGAGAGAAAAAAATACTCTCATTTGAATCATATTGCCTTTTCTTGCACTTCTATTTCATCCAGTCTCTATAGCTAAACACAGTGTGACATCCAAGCAGAGCGTATCTTTGATTTCATCGGAAACACAGCAAGCATTTATGTGCAGCAGAGGTGAGAAACGGACAGCTGTGTGGAGCCACAATAGCCATCAAAAGTGACAATAATGTTAAATGGCGCAAAAGGAGGAAATGCTCTGCCAGTTGATAGAATCTAAAATAAACTTATTTTACTAAAATAAAAAGGTTTATGGTACCTGCCAGGCTGGTCTCCCTAGAGACACATCTGAACACACATAAAAGAACAAATGTGTGGGCAAGAATAGTGAAGTTGTTTGTTTTTGCTCATTTGCTACTAACCATGATGTTCATTGCATTCTGAAACGATTTGAAAAGATATATGAATCACTATACAGGGAGTCTTCTTCAGATAAGAAAAGAAAGTCCACCACAAATGTAGTAAGTATGAGTCAGTTGTGATCATCAGCACATCATGCGTCATAATGAGTCAAATCATGGTTTTCTCTGATGTGATCTCATAATACACCTGAGGGACAAAGAAACTGTAATTAATGGCTGTGAAATGCTAACGTATTTAGGACATAAAAAGCCAACACTCAGTTCTTGTTGAATAAATGGGAAAATTTGTCTGAAATTGATATGCTGCTCACAAAACCAGAGGCTAATCACGTGCTAATCGCTAGCAGCTAATCACTCAGGCTAGTTCACTTAAAATATAGGCCTAGGCCTACTTTAAACATTTAATCTAAATGAAAATGTATGGAATATTAAATTTTATGCGAATAAGTAAATTAGCTCACCGGCAACTAGTGTATGGTTGTCATTTTCCTTTTGTAAGTTTTTTTCTAGATGTTTTCCATGTTTTATTTCTCAATGACATGCAAGAAAACATCCAAATAAAGGATTTCAAGAACAAAAAAAAAGGTAATCACTTCCTTCCTGTGACACGAGGCTGTCAACTTCCTACCCCTACTTCCAGGAAGCATAGCGATGGCAAACCCTCCCAAAGAAAAGTAATTTTCATGTTAATATCAAGAATTTTTTGTTGACATATATATATCTACGTAATCATGAGGGGCTCTAGAATCATCCAAACAAAACAAATCTTACAAGAGATCTATAGTTTTTTGTATACTTAGTCAAAAGTGACTTGAAAATGACTTGTAAGTACATATATCATGGGGAAATGGGGTATACTGTNGGTGGGCAAATGACTTGTAAGTACATATATCATGGGGAAATGGGGTATACTGTGTTTAATGGGTTAATAAATCAAGGTTATTGGTCTTATTTAGTGCTTTTTACTTTCATAATATTTTATATTGTTATATATTATATATTGTTATTTGTTAATTAATTTATTTTTTAATTTATTATTATTATTTTTTTGTTTGTTATATGTGACCCTGGACTACAAAACCAGTCATAAAGGTCAATTTTTTTAAAATTAAGATTTATACATCATCTGAAAGCTGAATATATGTAAGATTTCCATTGATGTATGGTTTGTTAGGATAGGACATTTGGCCGAGATACAACTATTTGAAAATCGGGAATCTGAAGGTACAAAAAAAATCGAAATATTGAGAAAATTGCCTTAAAGTTGACTAAATGAAGTCCTTAACAATGTATATCCATTCACAAAAAGATTTTTTTATATATTTACGGTAGAAAATTTACAAAATATCTTAATTGAACATGATCATTACTTAATATCCTAATGATTTTTGGCATTAAAGAAAAAAAATCAATAATTTTGACCCATGCAATGTATTGTTTGCTATTGCTACAAATATACCCGTGCGACTCATGACTGGGTTTGTGGTCCAGGGTCACATATAGATGTAATTTTTTCTAATGAACAATGAAATTTAACATTTTAATTCACAATGCTCTGTTGGAACAACTTAATGGCTGTACTTTGTTCTGCACTATGTTCCACCACTTTAAAACAAATGGATTTGTTGTTTGTTGTGATTTCATATTCAAGAGATTATAAGCTAGATGCAACTTTTTTGTGTTCGCATCTAATGTTCTTCATCTTTGATTGATCTGCTGATCTGTTGAAAGCACTTATTTTTGAGTTATATGCATAAATGTTATCCTCCTATTCAAATTTTACATTGAAGGGGTGCATACAACATATTTGCCCACCGGCTATAGTTGCCGCTCATTCAAACACGTTTTTTAAGAAAAAAAACAAAAACCTGGGGAAAATAAATGCAGAACATGTTCACATAGGACACTATTAACAGAACTATATGCATGAAACCGGTTAGAAAAATTTGGGCACAAATGGGTTAATAGCTACAGTTTGATGAATAAATAAAGTTGTGATGCGATTATATGCTATTGACCAAGTATTCCAGATCAATTTAGCAGATAAAAATAGCTGTCATTACATTTTAGGAAGGAGTTCCTGACAAGGAAAGTGTTATTAAATCTTCTAAAAGGATGGATAACAAATTTATTTATGCCGATATGTTCAGTTGACTGAGAAAGTCGCGTTCGCCTGTTGTGGTAACCATGGCAACAGTGATTTTGAGTTATGTTCCAGGATCTGTTTATTTGTCTCTTGGCTGTAACTCGGAACACAGAAATGCAACAGAAGACGGACTTGAGAAAGCAAGAGGCTAGTTACTAAGTTAAACAATAACTAGGGTTGATTCGGTTTAGCCTACATGTTTAGCAGCGTTCAAAAAGTTCAGTAAATTAGGTTTTAAGCGTTTTCAATAGGTCGATTAAACATGACAAGTACTGTAATTATGCACCAGCTTCTTATATTTACATATCTCAAATATATAAAATGTTTTTTTCGCCTTTTTATTACGCTGTATATTGACGTTTAGCTGCGTCAGTACTGACGATGAATTTCGCGAGACGAACCTCCACAGACCGCGCCTTCAGATTACGCGTTTAAAAGTCATTTTAAATAACCGTCGAAAGTCATTTTATAATTCACACAATATCTGAAAATACGTCAAATGGAGTGATATTGACATGTTTGTCTCATAGGTCATTGAGATATCGTCGGCCATGAAAAAAGTCAAGTCCTGCTGTCAGTGCCGTCCTCGAGCCGTTTTCAGATTACTCGTTAATCTGCATGGGACGTCAAACCCATATTTAAACCAGGAACAGTTTGCAAGGTAGACTTCTTTTTTTTTTCTGTTTGTATGAATTTGATCTGTATCAATGTACAGCAGAATATTATACAACAATATTGCAATGGAATTCATTTTGGGTTCATCTCAAATGCCTGCAATTCATTCAGGCGTTTTTCTAAATTAAAAAAAACAAACCATAGGCCTACACAGGTTGCATTAACTGATTTCTGTAGAAGAAAGAAGATGAATTGTGTGCACTCTTTTCCATTTCATCAAGGACCTCATCACCAACTTCATCCGTCATCCATCCAATTGGCCAGGGACATCAGAAGAAGAAATGGCATGCAGACAATCAAGAACGTTGCTCTCAAGAAACCGATGAGAACATCATGCAGACTCAAAACAAAAACATGGAAATAGAAAATAAGAGTCCTTTCCGTCAGAAGGAACAAAGCCTTTTGAGAAGAGCTATCAGAATCCTATTCATCTGGTTCATTATTTTGGGAGTAATTGTTATTTTCATGATTGCCGGGCAGTATGTTTACTTGGAGGGAGGACGTATCTCAAGGTCATGGGATCTTGACAAATGCATGAATGGCTTTGTAAAACTGCGCTTTGTTGGAATGTACAATCCGCCAATATGAACAAATGAACCCATATTGACTTCAGCACTTAATAAAGCATTTCAAAATGGCCTCTTGTGGTTTGTGTTGAATGGGTGAACATGGAGAGTGACTTGAGCAGATGTGAAGACCCTTGCAATTATCAATACACATTAACCTCTGCACCTCTGCGAGGGCAAAATGACTGAGACAAAGGACCTTTTTATGAAAAGGTGTGGTTGATGTTACAAATCACGTAGCAAGCATCATGTATTTTTGGCAGAAGCAATGAGAAACAATTACACGCTGTGAACATAATGATTTGCAATATATAGAAAAGCATATATTTAGCATTGGTGCATGTTGATTCAGAGTTTGCGTCATCTGAAATCCCTGCAGGATTTGGAGTCGTCGCTTGGTGTTGGTGCATCTGAAGTCTTCGTAAGAGGCTGGATCCAAACTGGAGCTGGTGTAGGATGGGCATGCTGAGATAAAACAGAGAAGCAAATGAAAAATAATTAGCGTAGCTGCTGTTCATAACATTTCAAGCAAAGATCATCATGTGCATTTGATCTGATATAACTGGAGTACAAGATTATGAGATGTATGTGAATGCTTTGCTAAAGAGATGTATCTTTGGGAGAGTGTCTCTGAGTCCCTCCTTTAGTGGACTAAAGGATATCCTACTACCAAAAGTCCAGAGGTTTGTGACCTTAAAGAGCGTGATGGATCATAGGGTGATAGAAGATCGGTTAAACACACAGGAAGTAAACCATTTATGGCCTTATAGGTCAGTAGCTGATCATATTTTCTTGACCTGGTAAAACTCTAGCTGCATTTTGTAGTAATTGTAGCTTGTTTATTGATTTAATAATGATGAAGTAAAGTGCTATGTGTTTCTTTAAAAATGAAAAAATGAACGCTAAAAAATGCTGGGTTAAAAACAACCCAAGTTGGGTTGAAAATGGACAAACAGCAGTTGGGTGAAATGTTTGCCCAATGTGCTGGGCAGTTTTATTTAACCCAATTATTGTTTAAAAATTACTATATGGCTGGTTTAAAATGAACCCAAAATAGGTTGCAAATAAAAAATCAGACACATAATTACTAGAGGCAACAATAATAATCTAAAGGTGAACATTTATTAATAAACAATTTAATTAAACTATTTAAATTTACCTATTAATAAATGTTCATTTATTAAATATACTTCGGAACACAAATTAAGATATTTTTGTTGAAATCCAATGGCTCAGTGAGGTCTGCATAGCCAGCAATGACATTTCCTCTCTCAAGATCCATAAAGGTACTAAAAACATATTTAAATCAGTTCATGTGAGTACAGTGGTTCAATATTAATATTATAAAGCGACCAGAATATTTTTGGTGCGCCAAAAACCCCCCAACTTATTTAGTGATGGTTGATTTCAAAACACTGCATCAGGAAGCTTCGGAATCAGCGTATCGAATCATGATTCGGATTGCGTGTCAAAATCACGTGACATTATGCTCCGATGCTTCCTGAAGCAGTGTTTTGAAATCGGCCATCACTATATAAGTCGTTATTTTGTTTTTTTGGCGCACCAAAAATATTCTCGTCGCTTTATAATATTAATATTGAACCACTGTACTCACATTAACTGATTTAAATATGTTTTTAGTACCTTTATGGATCTTGAGAGAGCAAATGTCATTGCTGGCTATGCAGGCCTCACTGAGCCATCGGATTTCAACTAAAATATCTTAATTTGTGTTCCGAAGATTAACGAAGGTCTTACGGGTGTGGAACGGCATGAGGGTAAGTAATAAATGACAGAATTTTCATTTTTGGGTGAACTAACCCTTTAATTTCAACATATTTTGGGTTCATTTTAAGCAAGCAATACAGTCATTTTTAAACAATAGAGTTCAATAAAACTACCCAGTCAGTTGGGCAAACATTTAACCCAACCGCTGGGTTAAAACAACCAAATCGCTGGGTTTGTCCAACAATTCGGGTTATTTTTAATCCAGCATTTTTTAGAGTGAATGAACTATAAAGGTTTAGTTCACCCAAAAATGAAAATTACTCACCCTCATGCTGTTTCACACCCGTAAGACTTTCGTTCATCTTCGGAACACAAATGAAGATGTTTTTGATGAAATCCGATAGCTGTCTGACTCCTCCATAGACAGCAATTTAGAAAACACCATTAAAATAGTCCGTGATTACAGTGGTACAACCTGAATTTTATGAAGCGATGATAATACTTTTTGTGCGCAAAAACAATGACTTTATTCAACATCTGTTCTGCGTTATTCTCCTACGCTGTTTACATTCAGCTCTTCCAGGTTCTACATCAGAACGCCGGCTCAGTATTGGCCGAAGCTGATCACATGAGCAGCCCGACGCTTACGTGTGATGCTGACGCAGGAGCCAGCCAATAATGTGTCGGCAGAACAGAAGATATTGTTGAATAAAATCATTATTTTTGTTTTGTTTTTGCGCACAAAAAGTATTCTCGTCACTTCTTAAAATAAAGGTTAAACCACTACAGTCACATGGACTAATTTAACAATGTCTTTAGTAGCTTTCTGGACCTTGAAACTGGTTGTTAAATTGCTGTCTATTGAGGAGTCAGACAGCTAATGGATTTTATCAAAAATATCTTAATTTGTGTTCCGAAGATGAACAAAAGACTTACGGGTGTGGAACGACATGAGTAATTAATGACAGATTTTTCACTTTTGGGTGAACTAACCCTTTAATTGCTGATGATCTTTACAACAGAACTGAATCAACACTGAACTGACGTCAGCTGAACAACAGCCGAAATGCATAATTTTCCTGTTATCACTGCAAAGCTGCTTTGAAACAATCTGTATTGTATAAAACGCCATAAATGTGACGACTTGAATACAAAGGTTGCATTTCAAAAACCTTAACGCTTTAGATTTTAAAAAGATTTCTCTGTTTTATCATCTCTGAGATCCTTTTGTTATTGACTCAAATATAAAATGTACTAATTTATTGGTCAACAAAAACATTATGTGGTACATTTCAAGAATATGTGAAGCAAAATAATATTTCAGTTATTGTAAAATGTGAGACTAGCTTATATGCTGACCTGGACATGTCAAACTGGATAATTGTAAAATCCATAATATCGTTTCCTTACATGGTGACAAGTGGTCGAAACGCGTTTTATGATTAAACAATTATCAATAAGACGTTAATCAAATGAACTCATGGACATGAACTCGATTGGTAACTCGCTCTGTCGTCAGTGATGAAGAGACTGTCACCTTTTGACGTAAATACGTCAGAGGTGAGACATTCCCTTTCAATAAAAGGAGGATCAGAGGACCAGGAGCAAGGAAGAAGCAGGAATTTTACTACTCTCCAAAGACCCAACTGATACTCAGGGTAAGTTCTCAGTCTGTTTTCTTTTTGCATGTTTGACTGTGCATGTTCTGTATGTTTTATAATGCTTGTGTTTCAGATGAACAGAAGTGTTGCAGGAGTTTGTGTGTCTCTCGTTGTGTGCGCGTTTCTTACGGAAACACTCGGCATGGTGATTGCGGTAAGAGTGACTTTGATTTAAAATCATTTCATTATTTAATATGCTATGTTTTAATGCAAATTAAATTGACATTCGCGGAAAAGTTGAAAACTGCAGCGATTTCTAAAAGATCTTGGGGTAAATACTGTTATAGGGCAGACCGGGGCAAGTTGTCACTTTCTTTTTTTTTTTACTGTAGTGAATTCTCAGGGTGTGTTTTTCTTTTCAGTCAGTTCTGTTTAAACACATGCCTTAAAGTCTTAAATGTTGTTGCGTATGAAAAAAGAAGTTGTAATGACGGGACATGGGATTATAAATACACATGGTTTTCTGCAAAATTATTAAACAGCATAAATGTAAAATGACAAACAATCGTTTTGGAGAAAAAAATACACTTTTTGAAAACATTTAAAAATCTGCTTTTAAAAAAAAAATATATATATATAATATGATTTTAGATTGGATGACAGATTAAAGGGATAGTTCATCCAAAAATGAAAATTCTGTCATCGTTTACTCCCCTTAAGTTGTTCCAAACCTGTATATATATATATATATATATACCAAGATCTGCTTGGTTTCAAACATTCTTCCAATATCTTCCTTTGTGTACAACAAAACAATTTTACAGAAATGTTTTCAGGTTTGGAACTTCTTGAGGGGAGTAAATGATGACAGAATTTTCATTTTTGGGTGAACTATCCCTTTAAAAAAATCATATTAAGATTATTAAGGACTTTGAACAAACAAACTATTGCTAGAGAAAACAATTATTTGTGTAATTGGAGTTTTATAATTAAATGTGTTTATATATTCTATAAAACAGGCAAAAGAAAAGAGAGGATGGACCCTCAACAGTGCTGGGTATCTCCTCGGTCCTCGTGAGTTCTCCAATACATCTTGACTGTCTTCTCTCTTTATCTTCCCCAAACATGATTTTTTGACTTTTTCTTCATTTGTTTTACTTTTCTTTGAGCGTGCAGGTCTAAACCTTGAAAAAAAAAAACCCTGTTTAGATTCACCATGCAAGCCTGTTTGCTCTCTTTGATGAAATGTTTTGGGGTGCACTGATGTTGGGCGTATTACACCTGTGTAGGTCAGTTACAGAAGCTCCCTGTGTTTCAGGTCGTATTGATCATCTTATACAGATTAAGGATTCTCCCAGTACAAGGGGGAGAGAAGATCTGCTTGGTCAATGTAAGATGGCTCCTGCAGGTTATTGAAGTCAGATGAGGAATTGCTCTGTGATGTTTTGCTCTTTGTGCTTTTTGCTGGTGGTGATGGTTCCATTCATGAATCAAAAAAAGGTCTTTTCACCTAAACTGGAAAGATGGATTCATCATGCTTGGAAATGATTGCTGTGATGCTGTTTGGTATACATAATTTAGATACATATTCTATGCGAGGTATGTGTGCAAATGCATGAAGTATTTTTTTTCATGAACTTTCTAAATACCGTCAAACTTCTAGTCTTAAGTGAAATGAATTAGTACTAACCCATTTATTTGAATAAGTAATATACTGCTTTATTTTTCTTGCATTAAATGGTGAGATTTAGACTATTAAGGGAGATTTCACTCGTTACGTCGTCTGTCTTTTGCTTTACCCTCTGCCTCTGCTTTTCCACTTGCGGTGAGCTCTTGCTGTCATTTTTGCAATCTAAGTGTTTTTTTTTGCATTTGCTGGCATTGTGAAAAAGAAGTACACTTTAGCATACTTTTATCACAGAAATATATACTTTAAAAGAATATACTGAATTGAATAGTTTAAATTTATATTAAATGCAAATAGTTGATCTTAAAAAGTCTGTCATTATTTACTCACTCTCATGTTGTTCTAAACCTGTATGAAGTTCTTCTTTTGTTGAACCCAAAATTAGATATTTTGAAGAATGTTGGTAACCAAACAGTTTATGGTCCCCATTGACTTCCATAGTGTAGAAAAAAAAAATCTATGGAAGTCAATGGGGACCATCAATTTGGTTACCATCATTCTTCAAAACATCATCTTTTGTTTTCAGCAGAAGAAAGAACTTCGTACTTGAGAAGAATAAAAAAGGAAGATAAAGGAGAGGGAGAGTAAATAATGACAGAATTTTCATGAGAGTTTAAGAGTGTTTTATACTTCAAAAGAATATACTTAAGTGCGAACTGAATTTAATGTTTTCGGACACTTGATTGAATGTTATTTGCAATTAAATGAATATGTATTATAGTTTACATTTTTATTAAATACTTAAGAGCGAACTTAAGAGTGCTTTTAGTGCTTCAGTACATCTTTATATGTATTTAAATGTACTGACAAGTATACATGGTAATCTATTGAAAATTGCATATGTATTTAAATATATTTATAATTACCTTTACTTTTAAAATGTATTAACTTTAAACGTAATATTGAACACACCATCAAGTACTTTATACATGTGCTTAGTCAACAGATCAAAATAAGTATACTTCTTTAAAGCACAACAAAAATGATTGAAATACGATGCATTTAAGTGTACTTTAAGGTTTTATTACAAAGTGCACTTTTTAAAAATGAACTCTAAGTACACTTAAGTGGCCTTTTATTTAGGTAATATTATATTACATGCAAGTACAGTAAAGTATACGTCTAAGATTTGAAGTACGCTACAAGTTTCAACACAATTAAGTGCACTTCTTTTTCAAAAGGGTGTGAGTGTGTGCTTCGCATTGCAACAAAAAGCAATTCCATGACTCAAGCCCTGCAGGTTGCACCTCAATCTGTCCCAAAAAACAACAAAAACCAAACAAAAAAGATATTCCTCAGATAATGACTTGTCGCATTAGGAACATATGTGTGCCACAGGCAGGTCTATGAATATCAGCCGGGGAGTCGGGGTCTGGTGGCTCGGGTTCTCAGCGGGTTGTTCAAATGATCAGTGTGATTATGTGTGGTTATGCTTTGTGATCAGATGCCATAGACAGCCACAGGAGTCTTAGTGACAAGCACGGGCTGGCAGGGAAGAGAGAAATGCCCGTAGAGGAAGATTTCAAGACAGGTAAGAATCAAGCACCGCCGGCGTCAAACTGTTAATTAAGATCAGTTTCTATATGGTTTGTTAAAGGCTGGGAAGTGGATTCAGCTATCCATTTGAATGTTCATTAACTTTTAATGTACTTTCACAGATGTTGTAGGCTTTGTAATTAAAAGAATAAATGATAATGACCTTGTAATTACTGTTTTTGCTCTTCAGGAGCTCTGAGGATATCAGATGAGGATGTTGTCCATACTATCATAGACTTTCTTTCTTATCTTAAATTAAAAGGTAAGTGCAATTGTTGTTTTTTGTTTTTTTTAGACATTTAGATTTTGGGGGAAAGGGTTTTGCACAGTAAATAGCACTGATACTCTCTTAAAAAATAGGGTAAATGTACTATATTTATAATTTTTTAATATGGTGTTTTACTTGTATTTAGAATTTTGCACTTCATTGCGTTGTTTTACGGATTTATTCTTTACAGTGTAGTATAGATAAATTATTCCAATTTGAATTGATTTAGCAAAGATGCATAATTATATTTTTTGAAATTCAAATAGCAGGAAGTATAGTTTTTAAATCATAAAATATGGTAACACTTTACAATAAGGTTCATTAGTTAAACATTAGTTAATGTATTAACTAACATGAACTAATACATTTGTTACTGTATTTACTAATCTTCGTTAACATTAGTTAATGAAAATACAGTTGTTCATTGTTCATGTTAGTTCACAGTGCAACTAATGTTAACAAGATTTTAACAATGTATTAGTAAATGTTGAAATTAACATTAACAAAGATTAATAAATGCTGTAGAAGTGCAGTTCATTATTAGTTCATGTTAACTAGTGTTACCTAATAAATATATATATATATATATATATATATATATATATACCATTTGAAAGTTTAGGGTCAGTACAATTTTAAAAGAAATTAATACTTTTATTCAGCAAGGATGCATTAAATTGATCAAAAGTATCAGTAAAGACAAATAAATGCTGTTGTTTTTAACTTTCTATCAAAGAATCCTAAAAAATGTATAACGTTCCCNTAAAATGCTTTCAACCTTGATAATAATAAGAATCATTAATAATTGAGCAGATAACAACTGAGCACCAAATCAGCATATTAGAATGATTTCTGAAAGATCATATGACTGAAAACTGTATTAACTACTAGTAGCTGAAAGCATCAAATTAGCCACAGTATTAATAAACAGACACACAAAGGACAAGAAATGTGTATATCGTGCAAGTTAAGCGGAAATCTGAGCAGTCTGAAAAACATCTGTCGGTTTAGGCAAATAAGAGTAAAAAAAAACCTAATACTGTACATCTTGACTTCAAGGAATTGTTCTAATTTTCCCATTTTTCCATATTTTATCTTGCAGAAATTGGGGCTCTTGACAGTCTGCCTTCCTCTTTCACATCAGAGGAGATAAGCCAACCCTAATTTTGAGCGAATTCATCATTTCATCATCACACCCTGACCTCCACCGCGCCCGACTCTCTCTCTCAGAGACTGTATTAATGTTTGATGTCTTCTCCACCGCACTGTTCTCGACACGCTATTATGTCAATTTTACCATGTTACTGTAATCTGTCAGAATCACTTGACTGCTGATGTGGAGATGGATTGAAAAAATAAAATTCATAAATGGCATTCGATTTATTGTCTCTTATATTTTATTTTATATTCATAGAAAAGGCAATAACCATGAAAGACTATTACTGGCAGGTAGCAAAAATTCTCTATGTATAATATTTTTTATATTTTAAAAGTATAAACACACCCATGTAACCTTTTATACCAATTCACTTCTCCTAAAACCTAAGTTTTTTTTTTTTTTTTTTTTACTTCTTAGTTGGGACACACAGGTGGAAGCATGAATAATTGATCCCGCAGGCTGTTTTTGTGGTCATAGCTCCGCAGTGGTCATCTGGCACTCGGACAATGTGACACACAGTTAACACAATATGTAGATCACCAGGGTAAGCTTTTTCCAGTGTAGTCCACAAATCCACCATGATGTTCCTCCATTAATCCAGAAATGACAGACAACACAGATGATATGCTCTCCTCTGGACTCAAAGGTGCCTGTAAATGGCAAGTAAAAGGAAAGACTGGTTCAAATTAAAGGATTAGTTCACTTCAGAATTCAAATTTCCTGATAATTTACTGACCCCCATGTCATCCAAGATGTTTATGTCTTTCTTTCTTCAGCCGAGAATAAATTAAGGTTTTTGAGGAAAACACTCCAGGATTTTTTCCCGTATAGTGGACTCCAACAGCTACCCAACAGGTTGAAGATCCAAACTCCAGCTTCAAAGAGCTTTACATGATCCCAGCCGGAAAAAAAAAAAAGAAAATTATGCGCATGTGTGGCGCATCGCAGAGCTAGTACAAGACGAGCATTTGTCGTTAAAAAGTATATAATTTACATTTTTTTTAGAAAACGCCAGATCGTTTTGCTAAATAAGATCCTTTTTCCTCGTCTGGGATCATGTAGAGCCCTTTGAAGCTGCACTGAAACTGCAATTTGGACCTTCAAACGTTGGTCTCCATTGAAATCCACTATATGGAGAAAAATCCTGGAATGTTTTCTTCAAAAACCTTAATTTCTTTTCGACTGAAGAAAGAAAGACATAAACATCTTGGATGACATGGGGGTGAGTAAATTATCAGAAGTTTTCATTTTTCCTTTAACTATTCACTATATAACTGGTTCCCTCGAGATTTTATTGGGTTTTTATAATAATGTTTTTCACTTCATGAGTAAAATAAGGTCACTCACAGCCTAAACGTTCTTATCTAGTTTCTTATCTAAGTAACTCAAGTTACTCAAGTTTGTCTCTTATTTTGTTGTTGTTTTTATTGCTGAAGCAAAAATGTTATTGTTAATAACTAACACAATATTGTAATGCATTACTTTTAAAAGTATCATTCGCCAACACTGTAAATTGAGAAACCTCAATATAAAAACCCATAGGAAAATCTCAAGGGAATTAGTCCTCCAGGATTTGACGTCATCCCTACACGAGAGGGGTGCTACAAATAATGTATATTGAAGTTTTGTTCAACCAAGTGAAAACAGGGTAAAAGGTTGAATATTGGGATTTGAGAATCGAGGTCATTCACAATTAGAATTGATTAAAATCGCAAAAATCATATTTTAAATACAAGGCCCTAAAAGTTAATTAATTTGAAAGTGTGTAACTGAAAAACACATTAATACTCACCATTGGCCCACCCATATCAGTGCGAACCCAACCAGGGTGAAGGGCGACACACAAGATCCCCTCAGCTTCCAGATCGGTAGCCAAACACCTTGTAACCATATTCAAGGAACTCTTTATTAAAAAAAAAAAAAATTCAAAAAGCAAAATTAAGTGCTTAATTTGAACTGCAACTGAATCATTTTCCCCACAAAGCAACTAACAGGTGTTTCACCTTAGATGCCCTGTAAGAGTAACTCTTGAAGCTCGCTCCCTCGCCCCAGTTGAGCTGCACAGAACCCAAAACAGACGACACATTGATCACTGCGGCTCTGTGGATTCCCATGTCACTGCCTTCAGCCGCCGCCCTTCTCAACAACGGCAGGAGAGCCTGAAAGGGAATTCAATAGAGGAACCGAGTAAGTTTCCATGAAGTACTTTTGATTTAAATGAATACTGAAAATAAAATATTTATTAGAGAATTAAAGGGTTAGTTCATCCAAAAATGAAATTTCTGTCATTAATTACTCACCCTCATGTCGTTCTACACCTGTAAGACCTTTATTCATCTTCAGAACACAAATTAAGATATTTTTGAAAAAATCAGAGGGATTTCTGACTCTTGATAGACTATGATGATGTAATTACTTTCAAGGCCGAGAAAGGTAGTAAAGACATCGTTAAAATAGTCTATGGTTTGACCTTAATTTCATGGAGTGATGAGAATTTTTTTGTGTGTAAAAAAACTAAAATAACGACTCTATTCAACTATTTCTTCTCGTCGTTCTGACGTAGAACCCGGAAGCGCTGCACTGTGTTGTCTTTAGTACCTTTCTGGGCCTTGAAAGTGATAGTTGTGATGCAGTCGATGGAGGAGTCAGACAGCATTTGGATTTTATCAAAAATATCTTAATTTGTGCTCCGAAGATGAATGAAGGTCTTACGGGTGTGGAACAACATGAGGGTGAGTAATAAATTACAGAATTTTCATTTTTGGGTGAATTAACCCTTTCAAGTTGAATGCCGGTGTATTATTGGTAATTGGTCCAACCATATTACCTTGGTCACAAAAAGAGGAGCCACTGTGTTACTCTCATAGGTTTTCATCATGCCATCTCGAGTGACTGTGTTCAGTTCGGAGGGGATATTAATCGCCGCATTATTAATTAAGCAGTTTAACCCGTCAGCACCCACAATGGATTCCACTGCGTGCACCACTGCATCCACACTGCTGTCACTGGTGACATCTGAAATAAAAAACACAGACCGATTTGTGAACCGCTTTGATCTAATGCATTAAAAAGACATATATAGCCAATGAAATAGTTTGCAGAATGATAAAAGTGATGATGAACTTTCCAAAATAATGAAAGCACATAAAAAAATGACTAAATCTGAAAATATAAAAATAAAAGCCAGTTATAAATATTAATAAATAATATGACAGTAGGTCAATAATAAAAAAATAGCACTTTTCAGGAGTGGGAAATGGATTTAAAAAACAAAAAAAACAGTTATTTTCAAGATTTCCAGAACTGTATGAATCATGCCAATTACATTAATTAAATATAATTTGGACATTATATATAGATTTACAGGGAATATAGAGTTTTATCGGAGCAGTTATACAGTACACTACCCCTTATTATCCTTGTCCTTTGTCTTCCCCTACTGGACATACATAAGAATTGCACTCCACAAGTAATATTTTGGGTGAAGTAAAATAATCGGAAGTGAGCAACCCTATGCCCTACTTTTTTTTAAATATGTTTTATGTGTGTGTCCCTCTTTCCTTCTTTGCTCTTAAAGGGATAGTTTACCCAAAAATGAAAATAATTTCATTTACTCACCCTCAAGATGTTCCAAACCCGTATGAATTTCTTTCTTCTGCTGAACATTTTGAAAATTTTGGTAACCAAACAGTTGATGGACCCCATTGACTTCTGTAGTATTTTTTTTCCATACTATGCAAGTCAATGGGGGGCAATAAACTGTTTGGTCACCCATATTCTTCAAAATATCTTCTTTTGTGTTCAGCAGAAGAAAGAAATTCATACGGGTTTGGAACATCTTGAGGGTGAGTAAATTATGATTTTTGGGTGAACTATCCCTTTAACTTCGCCGTCTCTTCTTTTGACACTTCAGGTAATGTACCAAACATATCTACTACACATTTCTTGCCTATGCAACTTAATATAAAATGCATGACATGGGTAATCAAAAACATAACAAAACCACTTGAATTATGATGTTTACGTTAACTCTAGCTTCAAAATGCTTAGTCACGTGACAGAGTTACTCACCTAGAGGCACAACATGAACGCCTGTATTGGATTTGGCGAGTTCTTGCAGCTCCTGACAATGACAGCAAAGCTCGTTAAGCAACTTGTCCACATATTTATTATTATTGAGCACAGGCGCTGTGGTGCACTGTGATGGCCTACCTCTGCAGCGGGTGGATTCCGGGCGGTTGCAATGATCTTTTGGGGTCTCTCCGGGGTAGCGAGCAGCTGTCTGACCATCTGCAGTCCGAGGCCCCTGCTGGCCCCCGTGATCAGCACCGAGCGACACTTTGTGAAGTTCATCTTCATATTCAAAACGGTGCGAGCACTCATCACGCGCACTCTCTCTTAAAGGGTTTCACAATTTAAGTCAGCTGGAGGCGTGGTTAGTTTCATAAGCGTCCAACCTCCAAACATCTAACCAGATTTAGTGCAATGCATTGGAAATATTTATAATAAAAAAAAATAAATAAATATATATAACGTTATATAACGCGCTTCACTAATGCTTGTATTATTATTTACTTAAAAGTTTACTAGAATAAAAATATCATTAATTCACTTAAATGAATTGTTTACCAAGCCGATTTAGAAAATAAAAAAGATAAGTGTGAAATACAGATTCACGCGATTTCTCGCGTTTTTTACTGTTAGTGCGCGTGAGCTCAAATAACTAAGCTAAAGCGAGCGTATCACCGTCGAGCTGTTTTACAATAACGTCAAAAACATATTAAAACTTTTATATACTCTTATATAAGTCAATTTTGTTATTTTAAACGGTAAAAAAAATCCAGTACGCACTTATTTATCTGGTAAGTATCTCATAATGGTTGTAAATTTGATACTTTTATCAATATCTTGAGGTAAAAGAAATGATTAGCTAAGTCGCTAGCTTAACAAGTTTACTTCAAGGTAAATAAACTAAACTTACAAACAAATAAAATTAAAAATACGTGGTTATCTGTGTATATTTTATATTCGAGCCGAATATTTTTATGCCTGGTTTTACTTTACACAAATGAAATGTTGCCAATTAAATAGTTTACAGAAGAACCATTATATATTCAGGACCAGTGTTGTTGTTCACTAAAACTCGTTATCAGTATAATTGAAATACAAAAAATAGATGAAAAACTTTAAATCCTAATTTTTTTTTTATTAGGAGTGCAAAACATACAACATACGGTGAAAACAAAACACAAAAACAACAATAAAACAGCAATGAAAAATTAAGCAGAAATGACAAGCGGGTAATAGTTTTAGTATTTAAGTAGAAATAGCATGTATAATAATGATAATAATATTTTGTGATGACGGCAACAGTAATATAAATAATAATAATAATAACATTAATAATAATAACAATAGTGATACTAATACTAAAGATGGTGATGATATATTATTTTGTGATGAAACTAAAATAGAAAAGAAATGTTGTTTTGACAACTAACTGAAATATGTTTGTTAAAATAAAAATAGAAATATTTAAAAATATCAAAAACTAATAAATTAACAAAATTACTCAAATGAAAATTGTTATATATATATATATATACAGCTCTGGAAAAAATTAAGAGACCACTCCAAGTTCAGAAATCAATGTTAAGTGGTCTCTTAATTTTTTCCAGAGCTGTATATAAAATATATACATATTTTTAAATATCTGTAGATTAATATGTTTTTCTCATTTATGCCTGTGTGACTACAGCGCCATCTACAGCAGCATTATAATATCAGGAGAATGAATGAGTCGGAGGGGCAAGAGTACAGCTACAGAAGAGACTTATCCGAAGGGTCTCTGGTCCCCTTACACCACAGCCATGGAAGTCCTAGAAATGCAAATCTGTTCAGTCATGGGATGCATTCAGGACCGGGATACTCCAGGATGGAGGAAGCCCTGCAGGAGGATGACTACACTTACAGGATTCTTCATCCTGTAACATGTGATCCTGTGCCTCAAGTAGCCCACTTTAGCTCAGCTTCCTATTCTGAATACTTGCTGCCACCGTCAAGCCATTATCAGCACGCATTAGGCCAACCGTACAGCTCCATTAGAAGCCCATGGCCATCCCAGGAGGCTTTTCATTACGGCATTTCATCAGTGAGTGTGCACAAATTGAAAGTATTTACTATGGGAAATGTGAAATCTCATTTAATGGTCAGAACTGAACGCCTTAAGCATTTCCAGTAAGTAGGTTACATCTCTTAAAACACATTAAATTAGCAAAATGTCTTTGTTTATCTCACAGGGAGAGATCTGTCGAGCTGTCGCCACTATCAGCTCTGATGGTGCAGATGATTACAGTATGGAGGGTTATTCTGCAAACCAAGGATTCATACATGTTAATGTAATGTGCAGTCTGAAGATGTTTGTGTGTACGTGTATGTGAAGCGTACGCTCGGTTCAAAGGGATTTAATGGTTTCTTCATATGTACTTTTTCAGAGAAATCAATCACATGCTCTTCTTGTGTCACCTCATGACCAGCACAAGCTGGTGGAGAAGCTTCCAACTCAGACGTCCAGTATTTGCCAGGTATCATCTCTCTCAAATGCCCTGTTTTTAATTGCTGTAATTGGCAGGTTTTAGGGGCTTATGAATATGAAGTGTGTATTTAAAAAAAAACAAATAATTTCACAAATCCCAGTTAGCCATTTGTAATTCGACTTCCTGAAGTGTGTTTTCAACCTTAGTGTTTTCTTGAGCAGCAAATCAGCATATTAGAATGATTTCTGAAGGATCACGTGACACTGAAGATGTAAAAATAAATTACATTCTAAAATATATTAAAATAGAAAATATTAGTGTTTTTATTGTATCAAATAAATACAGCCTTGGTGAGCATAAGAGACTTCTTTCAAAAACATTGAAAAATTAAAAGAGAGACTTCTAACTTTTGAATGGTACTACATATATATTTGCTTTATATATATAT
>RJVU01006614.1:3790907-3803756 GCA_003731715.1 Anabarilius grahami
TTTGTTGAGAATATCTTAAATCATCTATAGCCGAGAAAAAAAGAAAAGAAAAAAAAAGGTTAATCTGAGACAACCTTGCTTTTGAAGCATTTAACCGTAGTTACGTTTACATGTTTTTTCCATGTTACTTGTTCTGGAATGTTTTTTTGCTGTTCTGAAATTTTATCTCAAATCTCATGTCAGGGAATTTCTGTCAGGTTGTATGTGCAATCATTTCCGTTCATTTGCGTTACAAATTTAGTGGCATTTTCATTTTGTCATTTGCAGTTGTGTTTATGTAATGGACCTGTCACTGTGTTTATGCATCAGTAACTTTTTTCTGTCTGTTACATAAACTGATTGACATCTTGATCTTTTTTTAAATCTTGTTTAATTTTCTCATTTTTAATCTTAACCTTCCCAAATCTGCCAGGCTTATACTCACTTTAAATAACAAAAAGATACATTTTACGTCACATTTCACGCAAGCAACTCATTCAAGCCATTTCAGATTCAAGGTTGAAACACTCTTAAGAAAAACATTAGTGTTTTGCTCATGTGTAGAATTTTAGAGACACAGCTGTAGGGAAAACCTCACCGTATTGATTTTCATTATAGCAGATGCGCATGACGTCAAGCTTTTGTGCAGGTTAATATAGAGAGCGTTTCCATGATAGGACAAGGTGCAAGCAAGTGATGTCTCTCGCAGGGGGTTGTATCGAATCTTGGGTCCTGTTGTTAAAGAAGGACATAAATAGAGGAGTAGGGAACTGGACCGTTCAGATTGGTTTAGATCTTCTCATCAAAAACAATTCTTGATCCAACAAAAATGGTAAATATGCATATAGGTATTTTTATGTGCATACATTAGCATTGAATTACAGATAATGTTTAATTTGTTTTCTCTTTGTAGATATCAAGAATGTGGATTTTATGGACATGCACAGTTGTGATATTTTTACTGGTGAGAGAGTGTCATTGCATTCAAAAGGTATGTTTTTTGAGTTTTATTATAATTATTTATTCTGTTTCTTTTACTTATTTACTGTAAATGTCTTTTATAGACCACGTTATCTAAAAACTGGGGACCACAGTCAATGCTTTATCTAAAGGGAAAACGTGAGTGTTGTCTGGCCTCTTTAATTCACTTTGAGTAGTCAGATCAATTGGCTGCTATCCTGAGTGTTTGTTTTAGCTGGTGATCTTCAGTTTGAAATGAAGTATGAATATATGTGGCCAGATTTTGATTTGCTGCCGTATTTGTATTTCCTTTTTTCCTCCAGATGGAAGACGGTTTGTCCCTGACATTGATGACATTATTTCAAATTCAGGGTTGAAGAGCTGGTACGCAGTTCTCAAAGGTGTGAATCAATAGTTCCTGATTGTTGCAGATACTACAGTTCTTGAGTTGTATTGTCTTTCATTATCTTGACTGTTGTGTTTTCTTCAAGGGTTTCTGAAACTGAAGTCGCTGAATGCAAGAAAACAGTCAGGATTGTTCACAACGCAGAACTTTGTTATCCGTTAATTGGAGTCAAGGGTTTGTGTAAAGTGTGCCATATTTTGTAATGTTTAAGTTTCAAAATAAATCTATTTATGTGAAATATGTTGGGGAAAAGATTTGTTTTTGGGGGGTTTTTTGTCTGCTGCATTGTTCTGACAAACTTTAGATAGGGCTATAGTTGCTTTTTAATGTTCTGAAAATGGTGAGAGTCATGTTTTATAAATAAAAGAAATTAATCATACTTAACATTCACACTAAAGTTGAATTATATCCCTATTTGTGGTCATATGTGGTAATTTTATGCTTCCGCATTTGTTTCAGTTGCTTTACACTTTTAGTTGCACTTTGTCATTGTATGTACATATAGACATAAATCCAAGGCAGCTGAGGTACTTCAGATGACCTTAAATACCTCAGACTCGCAGCCAATTCCAGCAGCTGCAAAAGGAGAGATCAAATCATGTGAGCCAGACGTGTCGCCTGCTCAGAGAGCAATGGCTCCTTTCACTGCCCTCACACACTTCAGTCTTTAATGACTACGTTATGAGAGATATTCTCTTACAATATGTGTTCTGTTTAATAATGTAGAATAAATTTCATTAACAGAAGCACTGCAAAGCAACAAAGTGAATATTTCCAAGTATTTAGCCAGTTTCACTTTCTCAAGGTAACACATAACTTTTCATAGATGCAAACTCCTCACCATTCAGTGACAACTCACCTTTTTGAGATCAAAATAGGTCACTTATGGGATTTGCATAGATCCAATGAGAAAGTGTTTTTATGGGGATGGGGTCTTACAAGAGTACTTGGTTGTTTCCTTTACTCTTACTTTAAAAACAAATGTCTTTAACGGGGAATATTTTATGTATTTGAGGTCTGAGATGTGGGAATGGTAAAGAGAGAGAGAGCAAACAGTTTGCAGTTTAGCTCAGTATTGCCGTCTAATCAGCCAATATTGTCTTAAATATACTGCATTACAGTTTTGGATATATACAGTATTAAAAATAAATTAAAAATACCTTAAAGTAACTACAAATGAGCANAGCTGAGGTACTTCAGATGACCTTAAATACCTCAGACTCGCAGCCAATTCCAGCAGCTGCAAAAGGAGAGATCAGATCATGTGAGCCAGACGTGTCGCCTGCTCAGAGAGCAATGGCTCCTTTTCACCGCAAACAGTTTGCAGTTTAGCTCAGTATTGCCGTCTAATCAGCCAATATTGTCTTAAATATACTGCATTACAGTTTTGGATATATACGGTATTAAAAATAAATTAAAAATACCTTAAAGTTACTACAAATGAGCATGTAAAGCAAAAAAAAACAATAAAAAAAACATAGTGTGAAGCATGCCCCCGCCCCATGCGATGTTCTCACCTTTTTTCCCCCTTACCTGTTTGCATCCCTGACTTTCGCAAACCATTCTGAATATGCTTGGGGTGTAATTTAAGGAAATATTGCACTAAACAGTATAGACTACTTAAATATATTCTCTGGTAAAGCTCAGGCAATTTAACATCAATAATAGCTTGATTATTTAAACAGTGGCAGGAAAACTTGCAGGAAGCACATTAACAGCTAAAGTTGGAGTCAAATGCATCAAAACAGTACAGAAATGTTTGTGCTATTTTCCCACCAAAAATGATGTCACTTCCTGAAGGATGATGTCATTTAAGAACTGACATTAGTTAAAGGGATATTACAAAAGACTATGACAATCAAAATTCACACTTTTGTACACATTATTTTCATTTAACTGATTGTATTTATGAGTTGAAAGCACAAAAGGAAGTTTGAATCCGCCACTAAATAAAAAATAAAAAAGGTAATTGCGACTTTTTATCTCGCAACTCTGACTTTTTCTCAGACTTGATATAAACTCGCATGATATAAACTCGCAAATGCTAGTTAGGCCTATAAAGTCAGAATTGCAAGATATAAACTGGCAATTCAGAGAAATAGTCAGAACTGCAAGTTATATATTTTTTCTCGCAATTCTTGACGTCTTTTCTCAGAACTGTGAGATATAAACTCGCTCTTGTAAAAATGGTAAAAATGTCAGTCTTTTTTTCCTCAGAATTGGACTTTATAACTTACAATTGCAAGTTTATATCTCACAATTCTGAAAAAAAAGAAGTCAGAATTGCCAGATATAAACTTGCAATTGGGAGAAAATAGAATTGCGAGATATAAATTCACAATTGAGTTTGATTGACAAGTGATCTAACTAATAAGAACGCCGAATCCGCCATTTTTTCCGACAAAGCAGTCAGGAGTTAGAAGATTAACCTCGGTGGACTTAAACTTGAAAAATGGTGTGTACTGACGTCTTTCCGCATTTGAAACAACATTCCTTCTCATGTTCATTCATGTTTATTTGATGCTATAAATGAACTAGTAGGAAGAGATGATTGGTTCACGAGCCGCTTGAGCTGAGGCGCTACAGCGATCTGTCATGACACATTAAAGAGCCACAAAACGGTTTTTATTGTTTGAATTTCTTAAAAAACTACACAGTTTGAAAGCTGGGACTTTGTTTAATATCATAAGAAACCTGCTCTGTCTTGTCTGTCGACGTGTTGTCAGTGTCCTCTTTGCTCCGCGATGTATTTTTCACTGTGTGTGGCGTGACAGCGCCTTGGCTTGTCGGACAAAGCAACAGTAACTAAGGGGGGCCGGTCTTTGCGAAGGGTCAATTGCGAGAAAAAAGTCAGAATTGCGAGTTTATATCACACAATTCTTTTACAATTTTTATTCCTGAAACAAGCTTACATACGTGAACGCCACAACAATGTCGTAAATAAGGGGGGACCTCAGGATTTTCTTTAAGCCCCGATCTCTACTAGTTGGGGGCATCAGTGAGAAACATGGTGGATTACCACAATACTTAGCAGTGACATTGTCAGGCCTTTTAATTTACAACAAAATAAGCTAATTGCCTGCACAAAACATAATAGCATTATAACATTATATGTAACGATAAAGATTGTGGCTTCATAAATTAAAACATAAAAAAAGCAAAACACACCTGATGCATATTCTTTTTTCTTAATTTTCTAGAAGTAGAGGTTAAAACCCTTGCTGTATTTAGTTAATTAAAGGCACACTATGTAGTTTTCGCCTCTAGAGGTCGCTTATTCAAAACAAAGGCGTAGCTTGATAACGCCTTGATTTCGTGGAATCATGGGAGGTGTTGTCTTCACGTCTACAGTTGGTGGAAAATAATCAGTCGAGACTCGGACAGAAATCATTTTCATGGATGAGCTAATGTATTAAAGATTTATTAACTGCCGTATGAAGCAGGGTGTGGCTGGAAACCGTTGGAGCGATTGCTAACGAGAGACGAGCGCGACACACGACACGGCTCGAGAGCAGTGGAGCTTTTATTATGCCGCAGTCGCCGCTTCCGCTTCTTCGGGTCGTGAGTATGTGTGGGGAAACGCACGTTTTATCATTAGATACATTTGTGTGTTGAAAGTTGTTATAATGCTACAGCTTTCCTGTAGCTCAGTGGTTAGAGCATGGCACTAGCAATGCCAAGGTCATGGGTTCGATCCCAGGGATTGCACACACTCAGATACAAATGTAGAGTAAAATGCAATGTGAGTCGCTTTGGATAAAAGCGTCTGCCAAATGCATAAATGTAAATGTAAATGTAAATGCTACTCTTTGCATTCGCTCGGAAGCTTCAATGAGACACTTGTTGCACACTGCAGTAAGCTAGATCGATATTAGTCATGGTAAAACATGTTACTCGCGATAAATCAAGAAAACAAGATTTAAACAAGACTTACAGTGTTGAGCTATATAACATGATTAGTTTTCTGTCGATGAATGTATCTATCCATGTGTCCTGGTTAAAATTATTTATTTCTCTGGATTTAAACATCTGGGATAATGTAAGTACACAAGTCAACAAAATATATAACACTGTTCTAGTGGTTTTCGGATTTTAATCCAAATCCAATCCATTTTACATATTGTGCCTTTAAGAGACGTTATAGGCCTACTACACCGTCATCTTGCTACGACGAAAGTGACTTTAACCCTCCTGACGTCCTAAATTCGACTTTTCACGACTTCTCAACTCGTAAATACGAACTTTGGAGTAGGTAAGATTTTGTTAAAGAAGTCTCTTATGCTCACCAAGGCCAAAGACTACTTTGCCAAAGCTACATTTATTTTTTATCAAAAATGCATTCAAAATATTGTGAAATATTAATTTAATTTCTATTTTAATTTCCTGTAATTCCTGTGATGGCAAAGATGAATTTTCAACATCATTACTCCAGACTTCAGAGTCACAAACATGATCCTTCAGAAATCATTCTAGTGCTGATTTTGTGCTCAAGAAACACGTGTCAATGTTGAAAATCTTATTAATTTATTATTATTATTATTCTTTGGTGAATAGAAAATTCAGAAGGACAGCATTTATTTGAAATAGTTTTTAATGCGTCAATCCTTGCGGAATAGAAATCATACAGCTCCATCTTCTGGTACATTATTGGTGAGGCAGAAAGAGGTTAACTGAGGTTAACAGTTCAGTGTTGAACATGTTCAAAAGTGCACTTTCACTTTTACCACTGCAAGTGTTTAATAAGTAGCAATTTTCCGTAGCATAGGCTACATTTTGAAATGCAGGTTAGTGTTTAGTTATTTATTTTTTGTTGTTGTCGCAGTACAATACATAAATACATTTAACACTTAAATGCAAGAAAACAACGTAAACAGTATGGGGAAAATTAAAAGTAAAAAATATGGCTAAAATGGAAAATAATAGAAAACAAGAAGCGTAAAAATACGTACGAAATAGACTGCATTTTTTGCCTTCTAACCTCTGTAGTCCAGTCTTTCCGTTTTAGAGCACCGTAGAGAAGCCCTTAAATTTTAAGACTTCTTGCAGGTTGTGTCCATCTGACTGCAGGCACGAAAACACTCTCCATCTTGCTGCGTCTTCACGCAGACTGCAGCGGGACAGCCAATTAAATATAGCGAGCTTATCACACGCGCAGCGGATTGGCAAACACAGACATTTATTTTTCTTTTTTCCTTACCCTGACCTTAAAGCGGACTTGGCAGGTGGACAATAAATTGCAGCTCTCACTTTTCCTGTAGGGCGTATTACCACTCAAGCCGCGCGCAAGTGGCGCATATACTTCAACGTTTGGATATATCCAATAATCCAGCAACAGGACAATGCCGGCCTTGAATGGCTCTTTCAACTTGCTGAGGGCTGCGATGAGACATCAAATCATCCCTAAAGCCAACATTTCATCCAAACCAGCCAAACATGTGCTGTCCACTGGGGTGAGTATGAGCTGACTTTTATTGCGCACTTTGGCCAGACTAACTGCGCGCGCGAGAGTGTGAAGTTATGGATTCTATCCATTAACTAGTTAAATACATGAATATGTGAAGCTATAAAACTGTTTAGTTCTGTTATGAATACTTGTAGATAACATTTAAGGCAGTATAATTAAGGGTGAGACAGACAAATGTCGATAACGCCATTGATCGTTTTTGCGCGCTCACGTACAGTGTGGAAATGGCGCGCGGCCAGCTTTCTGTCAGGTATACATTTTCATAGTCATAAAATGAAGAAATTAATTTTTTTAAAAGTCTGTAATGAAATTATTGTTTTTAAAGTGCTTCGTGCCCTTATACGTTTGTGGAAAACTGCCAATTTTATGACCTTGTCGGACAAATAAAGTCATCCCTGTTGGGAAAGGCAGGTTAAGATGGTCGCAGTGTTTTGGAGCAGTTGTTTTTCGCAGGTCATTCGCTAGTCAGCCAACTAGACTGTTTCAAACACTGGCTTATTGCTGGTCTACTTGCCTAAAAAACATTTTAGACCAGCTATAAACCAGCTACCATGTCCCAAAGCACAAATACCTCGGATGTATCTCATTTCCCAGCTGGGATAGTTTTCCACTGCCACTTTTTGCCCAAATAGAAGTCACATTATAGTCTCTAAGGAAATACAGCAAGCTTGAGTTTATGGGAAAATAGTTTGGTTAGTCTATCACTAAAAAACATAAAAAAACATTATAGACTAATATAGCTCTGCATCTCACAACTATCACTGCATTCTCGATGCAGGAGCAAGTCTTTGTAATGGCGACCATGTTCGTGACCATCCTGGGCCCCTCTGGATGGATCCTGGCACATTTGGAGGACTACAAGAGCCGTCCTGGTGCAGCCCAAGAATAACTGTCTATCTGTTTTTGAGCATTCCTCCTTACAAAGCCTATTTAACCTTTGAATGTTTTAATAAATGAATGTACTTGAACGCCTCAACTGGTAGCAAATGGTCTGTATCGATTAAAATATTTTCAAATGTACATGGCTATTTTGCTTTACTGTTGCTGTTAGATGATCACGTCAACTAACAGATGGATAATCAATTCTGAAACTAAGATAAGGTGATGAAAGCTTCTAATATTATACCATAAATCAGTGAATCTCAACCTTTTTGGAGTAATGGACCCGTCATATTTGGAACCGTCCTCAAGGACCTCAGAATAAAATTGCCTCATTGGTATCATTAATGTCTTTGTGACGACCAAATGCAATCAAGTATAATTTACTACTACGTTAGTTGACTTGTCCTATATTTAGTCATATCGTCAGTTATATTATACATATATTATCTTCTTTTATGGGAACATGTCAAATGCCAAAATATACAAAAATTCATATTCAGATATTTTATAAGGACCCCCTGGCATTATGTCTAGGTCCACTAGGGGTCCATGGACCCCTGGTTGAGAAACACTGACATAAATGACCAATTCAAAGTAAAGCTGACATTTTAAATTTAAGTTAGTTGCAAAACTAAATTTGAAAGGACACTAATTTCATGCACTTAAGTTGTAGTGTCCATTTATCTTAAATTATATATTTTTCGTACCGAGATGAATCATGTAGTCTAAGATTTTAATTTGAATCTATTTACATACACATATCAGAATAAACAAAGTGTAGGCATGCATGCTGGGTAAACCAGTTGTATGCATAATTCATGCTACACTACATGATAAACAAACCTGGGAAGGAACCCTCCAAAAAATAAAAAGATCGCCTAAAAGTTTTAGAGCGCAGATGAATGACACTGATTCGATATTTGTAACAGATGCATAGAAACCGAAACACAAATGTACCTAGCATCTGATAGTGAGAGTGTTGCTAGGATACAAAATGAATTATAATGTGCAGGAAAAGCATCTCGTCATCTATTCTCAGTAGTGTAAGATGATTTAGACTGCTTTTTTTCCAGCATGGGTCCATTGTTTCAGTGCAGGATGTGGGTGTTACTGCATTTCAAATTAGATTTTAGAGTTCAGCAAGGTCACATTTCCAAAAGCTCTGAAGCAATTTAGGGCTTCAGTTTAACAGTGCTGTTCTAAACAGCCAAAATATATCTATAATGAACAGGCCACTTATTGATCATGATGAGTAGAAAAAAAAAACCTATTCAAAGATCAGATTCAAAATGTTTATGTGATGGTTTACGCAAAAATTCCAAACTTGTCTGCTGCAGAACATAAGATATTTTGAAGATTGTTGGTAGAACTTTAATTTTTTTTGGTTAAACCACCCCTTGAAATTCTGTACTGCATATAAAACTCAAAAGAAGAGTGATTGTGAAAACAAGTTACTTTAATGACATAATGAAGATACTGACACGTATCGCACAAAGAACCGAGGCTTGGGGAGAATGCAACGTAAGTGAACATTTGGATGGGCAAACCAGGGTGAAGAACACTACTAAGTCAGGATGTCCTGAGCCTGGTGTTCCACCAACATAGCCATGTTCTTAACATCCCCACACCATAAGTCCAAACGATCCTTCATGCCCTTAATCTGTGGAGATTGGGGAAAAAAAACAACAACTTAGTGTTGGGCATAGACATAAACATACAGTCAAAAATAACAAAGCAGAAACATAAAGACGCTATATTTAAATGTGTTTAATGGCATCTTTTTACTAAGTACTATGAATGTGAAAGCCAGAATCCCCGGTCCTATACCACTACTGGTTTTGGTTCTCAATTTTAGCCATTCAACATTGCAGTATAACTAAAAACCATAATTTTTACCCTTTAATAGGCTTTAAAAATATATAACAACTTTTAATTTCAGTGAAATTAGAACAATCTTCACAAAATATAAATTGTTTATGCATAAACTAACTTTTTTAAAGCTACAAAAATTATTCAGTCAAGAGCAGTGAGTGATTTTCTTTTTCTTTTGTTCTTTGATCAACATTAAATGGTTAGTTCACCCAAAAATGAAAGTTCTGTCATTAATTACTCACCCTCATGTTTTTCCACTCCTGTAAGACCTTCGTTCATCTTCAGAACACAAATTAAGATATTTTTGATGAAATCCAATGGCTCAGTGAGACCTCCATTGAGAGCAAGATAATTAACACTTTCAATGCCCAAAAAGCTACTAAAGACATATTTAAAACAGTTCATGTGACTACAGTGGCTCAACTTTAATGTTATGAAGCGACGAGAATACTTTTTGTGTGCCAAAAAAACGACTTTATTTCAACAATATCTAGTAATGGGAGATTTCAAAACACTGATTCATGAAGCTTCAAAGGTTTACGAATTTTTGAATCAGTGGTTTGGAACTTGTATCAAACTGCCAAAGTCATGTGAACCATTGAAATTTCAAAACACTTATGACGTAACGAAGCCTCGTTTACTGAAATCACGTGACTTTCACGCTCCTTACCACTGATTCGAAACAAAAGATTCGTAAAGCTTCGAAGCTTCATGAATCAGTGTTTTGAAATCTCCCATCACTAGATATTGTTGAATAAAGTCATTATTTAGTTTTTTTGGCACACAAAAGTTATTCTCGTCGCTTCATAACATTAAGGTTGAACCACTGTAGTCACATGATCTGTTTTAAATATGTCTTTAGTAGCTTTCTGGGCATTGAAAGTGTTCATTATCTTGCTGTCAATGCAGGTCTCACTGAGCCATCGGATTTTATATCTCAATTTATCCAAAAATATCTAAAAATTTGTTTTCTGAAGATGAATGAAGGTCTTACAGGTGTGGAACGACATGAAGGTGAGTAATTAATGACAGAATTTTCATTTTTGGGTGAACTAACCATTTACCAACAGACAGGTTAATTAGGCTGCTGTCACTTTAAGACCTGACGCGGATCTGACACGCATCCGATTTTCTCACAACTCTTTATGTTCACTTGAAACTTTTTTAACTCATTTAAGACTTTGCTTATGAGGATACTCGCCCAAAAAATCTGTTGAAGTGCGGAAGAGAACTCAACGTGGTACTAGAGCGCTGTCTGAGAAGTTGCTTTTAGTGCGCACTGCCGTGTGTGTTGAGTATGTGTTCACAGAGAGCCGCTCCTCAGACAGCACAACAGTACAGATTTTTGCGTCTTATCACACTTGATTGGTTTAAAAGCACTTGAATGAACAATAGAGTGATCATATACTGAACACTAGTCAAAGGATGCCAAGAAAAAAAAAGGATGTGTTAATTGTTTTAAATAATATATATATATATATATTTTTTTTTAAAGATTTATTTTTGGTGTTTTTGCCTTTATTACGATAGGACAGTGATTAGACAGGAAGCGAAGTGGGAGAGAGAGAGGGGGACGGGATCGGGAAAGGACCACATGGTGCAATTTTAAATATTTTTAATGTGTTAAACTGAAAAGCTACTGCATTAATTTTGACAGCACTATATGTGTGTGTGTGTATAAATATTACTATTCATTATTATTATTATTTATTTCCAAACTTTTAGACATTTTGGAGTCTTTAGTTTAGGTGGACATACCNGTGGACATACCTGCTGCAAGTCCAGCACTCTGGGCTGAACCCAGGTCATGTGAACTTTCTTTTCCACCTCATCAATGCTTCCCTTGATCAGTCCGACAGACAGAGCCTTCATCACCAACAGCTCCACCTGTGGGAAAGGATAATGATAAGAATCTCCCAGACACAGATTAACTCTAGTCCTGGATTAAAAACACTTTTATATAGTGACTGGCCAATGAAAACACTTCATTAACACTAGCTTTAATCTGTGCCTGGTAATCTAGTTGTCTGAGGAGTAAACAACTTAGCCAAAAGACAAAGTATTAAAAAGTTTATTAAATCTTAATACTAACAATTCAAAGTAAATTATATAATTATAAGTACTATATATAAATAATAAATTTATCNATAATAAATTTTTTATCAGAATTATATATATATATATATATATTACACATACACACACACACACAGAGAAAAGACAAACCTCATTCACTTGGATTTTGGCACTCTGTGCAATTTCCTGGAACGTCAGCTGCCTGTGATTGGCTGGCCGTGTGAAAGTCATCTATGAAGACAATCAATCATTAACTGTTTTAGCATCGTGTTGCTCACAGTAATATCTTCCCGTGCGACTTAATAATTAATTAGCAAATAATGATGTACTGTTTAACTAAACCATAATATGATTTGGAGTCATTCACAGTTGTAATAAACAGCATTCATACCTCCATGACACAGAGCAGCTGGATCTTCTGCATGAGTTTGACCTCGTGAGCTGCGAGATCGGGCTTTGGAGAGGAAAACAAAAATTCATACAGTTTCACATACTAACATTATAAATGAATTTGTACTGGAAATCCTCTTTAATACATCTGTAGTGAAGGAAAACAACTGGATGGCTTTTCATGTGCATCTAATAACTCATCTGCTCACCTGTTGGCCCCATGCGGTCTTCAGGGCTTGGAATTTCTCCACGTTGCCTGCATTAAATGCGTAGAGCGTGTCTATCAGCCACTGTTTATCTGTGTTCCTCAGAGACTCCAGGACTGGGTGCATCAGCTTTAAACATCAAATTCATGTTGTTAGAACACACAAATCCATCAAGACAAGCAGTTGCCAATGAAGGAGACGTGTGCAGTGTTATTTTTTTACCTCAAATAATAAAAAAATAAATTTTACATAATTTATTATCATTAACTAAAAGTACAAAAACTAAAAAACTTTTATGTTAATTGAATTAAAGCTGAAAAAAACAAAAACAAAAGAAACTAAACAAATTAGAAGTGTTGACTTGGCAATAAACTGAAGTTGAGGCACTAAAATGATTAACTAGAAATAAATAAACACTAAAACAAAACTAAAACTGAAATAAAAAAATAAAAAAAGCAATATTTGCTATAAAAAAAATAATAAAATGACAAATGTACATAATGAGATTACTAAAAATGTATTTAAAGTACAAAAAAAAAAGCTCATTCAAAATATTGATAAAACTAATAAAAATAAAAATAATTAAAGCTAAATAGAATTTGAAAAAAAAAAAT
>RJVU01006614.1:3807921-3836903 GCA_003731715.1 Anabarilius grahami
GAATAAATATCTTTTTATGTATATTTATAATATATAATTATATTTATTGTATATTAAGATCAATTTTAATTATAAATAATTTCATATAAATAACAATCATAACATTATAAAAATATCATTATAAATTTGAACCATCAATAGTGGGTGTATAAAACATTTCAAATGAGACAATGACAAATTCAGCTCTTTTATTATCATCTCACAATAAATTTCTTTTAACACAACGTGATACAAATCATACAACATTCTCTTCAGTCTTTCATACGTAACTACACAGGCCACCAATAACAATATACAGCAATTCCACCCTTTACCACAAAGAACAAAAGAAAAGTTGATCACAGGAGGGTTTATATGCTCCTGCGTACAACCTAAAACTGTTTTCCTCATAAAATATCAACTTTAAAAATTTCCCTGCTCAGCTCAGCTCATCCTAAAACCAAATAAATAAATAAATAAATAAATATCAGTGCTCTATCACTGTCATCATCCAGTGTAATATTTTTTTTTTGTTCTAAGAGCACATAATATCTGTGCTCCCGTGATGTATAATAAGTTGGAGTTCCATTAAATTAATTCTGTTATATTAATAAACTAGCGCTGTGCAAACAAACCATGTTTTCACTGTCATTGTCCGGAAAATATTACCTAAAAACAGGCCAACACAATAAACCTCAAATGAACTGAAATCCCAATCACCAGACGTTTTCCTTGGGATTAAAAACCAAGCATTTAAATCCTAATGTGTCAAAAGACTCAATTCTTTAATATAATTCATTATAGACTTTTGTATTAAAATTAAATAAGCAATCCTATCCATCCTGTTAAAAGACTCAAGACTCATTCTCATTGAATTCGGATTAGTTTGTGTCGCTGTCACTGTCAGAATTATTGGACTCTCCGAACTGTTGGCGGGCTAAATAATGAAGCTCTTGTGGTTGCAATGAAGTCATTTTACCATCAGCTCCAATTTTCATTGGCTGGATCACCTGCTCCCTGAAAGAAAAGCACGTTTACAATTACTTACAGTCAGAGCTGGGGAGTAACGGATTACATGTAATCTGGATTACGTAATCAGATTCCAAAAATCAAGTTCTTGTAATTAGAGTAAACTACTTTTTAAAATACTCGTAATCAGACTAGTTACTTTTTTATGGATTACATGATTACTTATTATTTACACAATGGCAGTAAGTTGTTCACAATTCAATGATTCTCCTAATTTTTCATTTCATTTATATATATTTTTTTCATTATAAACCTGCCGCTTATATACATTTGTTAAATATATATGAAATATATACATGAAATAATAGTAATATAATAATAATAAATAAAATATTTGATGTAGCAGTGATATTGATGTGAATTTCATGTTTTTCAATATTTGTTTTTGTAATGTTGCTGTTTTCTAAATGTACTTAATTTTAAGTAAATATGTTTTAAAATCATAAGATGTGATTTTGTTTTATTCAGTGTTTATATCAGCAAACACTAACAGGTACATTAGTGTCAGTATTTTGAAGTGTCCATACATTACACTTTAAAAAGGATCTGTTGAGGCTCTTGTTGGTGAATAGAATATATTTTTTGGAATATATATTTTTCTTTGTATCTGTCAAAATAGTACAAGATTATCCTACAATATATGTGACATCAAATAAGTTTTAGCACAAAAGTAATCTAAATGTAATCCAAAAGTAGTCAGATTACGTTACCAAAAATGTGTAATCTAAGAGATTATATTACTGATTACAAATTTTGTCATGTAATTTGTAATCAGTAACTGATGACAAATTACAGTTATCGTCATTCTATTTTGAAAACTAGTTTGGGGTTTTCTGACATCGCTTTTTTTTACCTAGAGAGTTTGTCGAACATGTTGACCAGTTTCATGGCTTCGTATTCTTTCTGTTCTTCGGTCATTCCCTCCATCGGGTTGGGCTGCTCCTCCTCCACACGGCCAGTCACTGGATTGATACTGTACAACATAAAGAAACACAAATATATATATATTTTTTTTACTTACAGGTGGCCATTATGGTATCCGATAGGGGCGTAACAGTACAGATTAATGTTCGGTACAGGTTTGGCAAAGCAGGGGGAGAAAACTAAACATAAAATTGCTTTTTTCCCCCCTTTTTATTAAACAGTGGTTTATTGAACAAATTGTGTCTCTGTCTTTAAATAAATTCAATTATAATTAACATTTTCTATCTCAGATAATGCTGTAATCTAATTATAAATAATTTTTCTATTCCAGTTCATTTTTGAAATCTAATCAATTACACAGTTACTGTCATAACTTGTTTTTATGACAAATTTATTTAAACATATGTTAAATAATTAAGACATTACTAACAGGTAAAGTAAATATAATGAATATATAAGCTAATAAAGTGCATATATTTAGTGAAATGCTCCCCTCTAGAGTTCATTTCTCTAGTGAACTAACATGCTGTGGACACTGAATGACTTGCCTGAGGTAAATGTAATGCTACATGAGACATTATTCTCAAGCTGTTTTATTGATGTCTTTCCGTGATTGATACACTGGTTGAGAGACATAAACATATCTATACATAGGCTGCGTTCCACTCCAATTTTAGACACGCACATTTGCAAACTTCCCTAAGCACTTCCCCTCGGGGGAATCCCTGCCGCCATTTTTAAGTGAGTTCCAATACGTGAAGTGGACGAGGGAAGTTTATATGGACAGACCCTCGTCCCCTCGATTTTGACTGAGAGAACGAGTCTACTTTGATGTACACTTCAAGCAGCTTTCTATTCCACAATTCAACTTGATTGTGACGTCACAGCAGATCGCGCTTAACTGAAGTGTATGATATATTAATTATTTTGAGAATTAATCGCATAATACTTGTAGCTACCTTATGTTCACAGTCAAAGTTTATACTATTGATATTTTGTTTCATTTGTGTAATTTTATTTTTCTCCAACAGCTCATATACCTATAGGATTTTATATATTTTCTACATCAACTTATAAGCGAATAGAATGGTGCATAAAACAAGTTTAAATCATAAACCAGCTCTATAGTGAATTACAAGTGATCAAGGCTTAGTGCGTTTCATTTAAACCTTATGCCAGTAGTGGGCACTAGTGCAACGTAAGCAATGACGCACATCCGAGTCCATGAGACGGAGGGAAGTTAGCGAGTGAAGGGCATAAAAATTTGGAGTGGAACGCCACCATAGATCATCTGTTCTTCTTCTTCTGCGCTGGCAGTTAGCAAATTACCGTGTGCGCCCCCTTCTGGATTGGAGTGTTGATCGCCTGTGACTGTATTCATTGTCTGACTGTATACACCGAACCGTGACGTCCGTACTGTAATGGTTCGGGACGAATACATGTACCGTTACACCCCTAGTATCCGACAATTGTGTTAATGACATACTGAGGTTTTGCCTCTCTGTACTCCTCAGTATCGCTGTCCTCATCTTCGGAGTAATGTCCAGGATCTCGGCCGCCTCTCATCAGTCCCCGAGCGGCCAGCAGCCCGGCCGCGTTACCGTAACCCGTGTACTTGATAAACCTGGAAACTGATACACAGTAGATCTAATGACTATTATTTCTCTTCAACTTCTAAATAAATTCATATATACACTACCGTTCAAATGTTTGGTGTCAGAATTTTTTCAGATTTTTAAAGAAATCAATATTTTTATTTAGCAAGGATGCATTAAATTGATCAAAAGTGACAGTAAAGACATTTATAATATTACACACAAAAAAAGAGATCTTCTTTTGAACTTTCTCTTCATCACAAAATCTTGTAAATATATGTATCAGGACCAAAAAACCAAGAGAACTGAACTACAAGTGTGATAATGTAATATGTAACGTACCACTCTCCTTGCACAGTACAAACAGGAACTCAGCTGCACAGTGCTTCACGTCCGTGTCTATGTGTGTCATTAGACGCACTAGCTTGTTCCGTAAAGCGTTACCGACCTCAGGTCTGTTTTTCACATCTCGTAATGGGGGAAGCACCTGCGTAAACACACAAACACACACCTTCATGACCAAAATGAAAATATCTCAATATTTCACAATCAAGTCTTCATCCAATTTCACCTTCATTCGTAAAAACTTCCTGGTCTCTCTGTGGATGCGAGCGCTCTCCGTTAGTAGATTTAATGAGGGCAGCAAGGTTTCCTTCAGCTTGTTTCCCTGGAAATACAACACCAACAGGTGGAGACGGTGAGGAGTTCAATTGTTTCACATTGGAGCTCCAGCTGTGTCCTGGTCTAGAAATCCCTCAAAGATTTCCCATCGCACCCAGCACAATAACAATAACAATCCAGCCAGCACAAACAGGTGTAGAGCAGCTCTCAGGAAAAAAAAAGAGAACAAAAATAACTTAATCGCAGGTGTTTCCCCTCAACCTAAGCAGGTACGACACAGCAAAACGCTAGTCAAGTCAAATTTATTTGTATAGTGCTTTTCACAATAACACTATTTTAAAGCAGCTTTACAGAATATCATGATGTTAATATTTATAATATCTAGAGCTGGGCGATCATATAGTTTACATTTTGTGACAATATAATCAATCAAGCAGTTGAGATTTGCCAAATAACATATGTTACTTCATGTGCGTATACCGTATGTATCCAGGTAAGGTTGGATTAGGGGTGTGTGATATATGACCAAAATCTTATATCACGATATGAATAATATTATTTCACGATAATGATATATCACAATATAGTTATTTTTATGATATTAAAATTGAATTGAAATGTCATAAATCTCATTACCAATTTCAAAATCACATTTTATTATTAGCCTTACATAGCCTAAAAAACTCAAGCTTACTGAAGACAAGTAAACAGTCAGTGATAAAATAGGAACAAAGAAAATAATTACAAGCAATAGGACAAAAACTACAATAGAACAAAGACACAAATGACCGACCAGAACACTTTAAGCACTAGAGATAAAAAACTACAATAAAACAAACATGAAAATGAAATTGACCTACCTGAAAAACTTCAAGCACTAGATAGGCCTATAGAAATAGGCTACTACATATTGTATAAAGTAATCAAATGTACAAAAAACACTGCATAGTCTTCACTGTGTAAATTAAATATGAATGTATTCTTATTAAAATTACAAAAGTGATTCAGTCAAGAGAAGTGAGATTGTTTGATTAACATTAATGGCACAAATGGCAGCAGGTTTATTAGGCTGCCGTCACTTTAAGACCGAATGCACTGATCTAATATACTGATACTCATAAGCTTTCTTTCTCAACTGTTTAAATTCACGTAAGACATAAATGACTGTGTTTACAAAGATACTTGCAAAGACAGGCATTTTGACCCAATAAGGCGCTAAAAAGAACTCAGTCCAGTACTCATGCACTGTATGAGCAGCGGCTTCATGTGCGTACACTCTCTTAGACAGCGCTCGCATATACCGAAATTAGTTCTCTTTAGCTGATTATTGCACTTTAACAGTTTAAAATGACCGCAAGGCTGAAAAACGCATTCAAACGATAATCTTTTCGAGACGTCATGTGAGCGTAACCGCGATAGAGACGAAAGTCCAAAATCTCTACCAGTTGACAAATTTCTACCGCGTTAATCGTGTCTACCGGTATATCGCCCAGCCCTAGGTTATATACTTAGTAGTTATATAGTAGTTGTATAATATGTTATTAATTATAAATAATTGTAATTTATTATTTTATTATTTAATAATCAATTTATTAATATCATTAGTTATTTTATAACAAATATTATTATTTCAAAGTTTTTTGTTTATGTTGGAAAATACTAACTAACTAAATAAAAATCAGATACATGAAAGGGGAAAAAGGAAAAAGCAAGTAAATAATTAGTTTAATTAATTTGTTTATTCGTTAAAATAATATACAAAAATATGTAATGTTTATAATTTATATATTTACAAGGACAGCCAGAAAAAAACATGATGTTTAATATGTAATTAAGAGAGATTTTGGACCAATGAGATTCCACTGTGGGCGGGGCTACCCACCAAATGACCAAGAAAATACCTTTATGTGAGACAACAAGTGCTCAGTTTAACACTGAAGAAATGTGATTTATCTCTTGATGTCTTATTTTGTCTCGTCTGCTGATGAACATTAAACTGCTTTTAATGTGTTTTAACCTTTTTAAAGATTAGTAATAAACTTGTTCAGGTGCTCACCCGGTCGAGTCTTTTCTCCATAAACTCCAGCAGCACCTTCACGGCGTCCATGTTGACGCCCATGTACTCGATAGAGCCCTGCTGGACTTTAGGCATCAGCAAGACGTCAAGACACGGAAGCGGCAGGTTCCCCAGCAGGTTCACCGTGTGGCTGTAATACAAATTCACATCAGATTTAGTTTCCTTTTACAAATTGACTAATTAGTTGAAACTGATGTCCCCCTGGATCTGCTCTAGTTTGTTACGAATCTTTACTAATCAGAGCAAGACACACGGTCGAGAATCTGTGCCAGTGTGTCACTGTGTCAGAAAACTTTACTTGATTCAGTTGTATTTTAATGCATTATTCCGAACCTGTGCTACCTTTCTGTATAAATCGTATGTTATGCAGATAAATTTATCACATTTCAAAAGTAAATTTTTGGACATTTTTTGGTCTCCATGAGGAAAACAGCTTACAAATCATACAGAATGATGTTTTTTTTTTTATGTAAAAATGCAGAAAGTTTTCTGTGAGGGTTGTGTTTAGGCATAGGGTATAGAATATACAGTTTGTACAGTATAAAAATCATAAACCATGGAAACTCAACAAGTGTGTGTGTCCAGGCGCACCTGTGCATCTCCTCCGTGCGCTCCTCTCCCTCTGAGGTGCTCATGATGCAGTGTCTCAGTATGGCACCCAGGTGTCTGTAAGTGGCTGCTTCTTCCTGCATCCCACACACACACACACACACACACACACACCAGGACAACACAAGTCCCATGAAACCGCATTAGATCTGCTTCACTAATTAAACACTGTTATTTACACTGAGAGAACAGATCTAATTGCTGCGGGTGTGTAATGCTTATTCAGCAAGATGTGAGAATGAAAATGACATTCCCATGTGAGGTTATAAGAAATTAGAAAATTAAAGATAACTAATTTCCTTTAACAATATTAAGACGCAAGCATTATAAAATAACCTTTAATCTGCAGCAAGGAATGCACAATATAGCCTATTAGTATTTGTTTGTTCACATCACATCAGTCTCAATAGGCCGATAATAGAAACGAGTGTTGCCAAGTCCACAGCTATCCTGCTGAATTGGGCTACTTTAACACTGTTGCCGCGGGTTGTTTTTCATGTCCGCGGGTTGAAGCGACCCCAAATAACATGATATTTAGCCCCTGAAATGCAAATTTTACCAGGGGAGTCCCCTGAAACGCGATTGAGCTAGTTTTTGGGCTAGTTTTCAGTAGCATTCGGGCGGGTTTTGTTGTGAAAACCTGGCAACCCTGATAGAAACATCATCTTATTTTTTCCCCAGCTCAATATGATATGCATCTTTGCTAGTCTAAAAATTTAGACTAGGATCTTTTCTATTACTCATTACAATGTTTTGATGACTGATTTCACTTGAAGCATTTGTTTGACTTTTTTTTTGCAAATCAGTATAGATTTATAAAATTGGTCATCATATTGGTTATCAGTCAATAACATAAAAATTTATATAAAAATATACTGTAAAAAAGTTTGGGTGTTTTCACAATTGACTAAAAATGGCAGTAAAGACATTTATAATGTTACAAACGATTTCTATTTTAAATAAATGCTGTTCTTTTGAACTTTTTTATCAAAGAATCCTGAAAAAAAGTAGCACAGTTTCCACAAAAATATTAAGCAGTAAAACTGTTTCTTGGGCAGCAATTCAGTATATTAGAATGATTTCTGAAGGATCATGTGACACTGAAGACTGGAGTAATGATGCTGAAAATTCAGCTTTGAATCACAGGAATAAATTACATTTAAAAATATATTAAAACACACACAAAAAAAGTAAAATCAGTAATATAAGTAATATTTTACTGTCTTTTTGATCAAATAAATGCAACCTTGGTGACAGACCGCAAACTTTTGAATGGCAATGTACATGTTATGTATTTTGAAAAATGTTATAGTATATTTTATTATATTATTTTTTGCCTTGTGTTCCATTATTTTCATGAGAATATCCTGAATATCCTGATATATACTGTCTCTTTTGTATTTTAAATAATCCCAGTAGTTTAGGGACACCATAATTGGCTACACCACGTCACACCAGTAGTACTGTAATACAAAGCTTTTAATAATAATTTAATTAATTTTTACTGTATTGCCATAAAATGCGAAAAATTAAGGAAGTGTTGTCTTTATATATATTCTTTCTTTTGACTTTGGTGTGAAATATGGCTGAACAAGGTCTTTACAGGTTTCATGATTATTGCTGCATATAATCAGGGCACTAAAATTTCGGAAACAGCAGCATTGTCACAGTTTAAATACATAATGTTGCCTGACATGATTAAATGTGACAGCAAACACAGTCTCACCTCGTCCACCTTGCGGCGGTTGGAATCAAAGGTGACATTAAAGAGGATCTTCAGGATCTCCATGGCTCGCTCCGTCTCCTGCCTCCCCAGCGGGGGCAGCTCTGAGCAGCCGTCAAAGCCCGCACGGGCCACCTCGTACATGTCAGGCCAGCAGAGGCCGAGCGTGGCGTCTAGAGCCTCCGACAGCAGACTAACACCCCTCAGCTCGCGTGCCAGCTGGGCTCTCACATCCACTCTCAGGGCGGTGATCAAAAACGTGAGGCGCAGGTCAAAGAATCGCACGTCGTGGTTCCACTGCGGCTCGCGGCACTGCTTAAGCCTCTCGGCCAATCCCATGATCAGCTGGAGCTCCGCCCCCACCTCCTGAGCCGCCTCACTGTTGAACACAATGTTGCACAAGCACTTCAGGGCCTCCACGATCACCTCCAGGTCCGGGATCTCAGGCGTGATGCCCTCGCCCTGCCCGAGGCCAGCATGTCGGATCAGGATGTGCATGGCGTGCCGGGTGGCGAAGGGAGCCAGGCTCTTCTTGTCACGGGACAGGATGCGGATGGTTTCCAGGCAAGCCAGCTGACAGGATGGCTGGAGGTCTCTCTCCAGGAAGCCCAACACTAACTCACCCAGACGCTGAGAGACGAGAGAGAGAGAGATACGGTGAACAGCAGCAATTATCTACACCATCACCTTATGGGTCAGCGGTTCTCAACTGGTTATGATTCAAAACCCAGAATCAAAATTGTTTAACCAAATTTTTTTACTACTTAAAAATGACTTTTAAAATTTTAACTATAAAGAATAAAACAATATAAAAACTACAACATATAAAAAAAAATAAATAAAAAATAAATACTAAACATACGTTACAGTTTAAAAGTTTCAGAAGTCTCTTATGCGCACCAATTTTTTTTTTCATTTATTTGATCCAGTAAAAATTTTGAAATATTATTACAATTTAAAATATTTGATTTCTATTTTAATATATTTTGAAATGTAATTTATTTTTGTGATGTCAAAGCTGAATTTTCAGCATCATTACTCCAGTCTTCATTGTCACATGATCCTTCAGCAATCATTCTAATATGCTGATTTATTATTATTATCAATGTTGAAAACAGTCATGCTGCTGAATATTTCTTGTGGAAACTATGATACATTTTTTTCAGGACTCTTTGATGAATAGAAAGTTCAAAAGAACAGCAATTATTTGAAATAGAAATCTTTTGTAGCATTATAAATGTCTTTACTCTCACTTTTGGTCAACTTAATGCATTTTTGCTGAATAAAAGTATTATTTTTTAATTTTTTTTTAATCTTACTGACTCCACATGTTTGAACGGTAGTGTATATATTTTATATTTAATAAAAATAGTTTTATTAAATTATAATTTACAACTTTAAAAGATACAAAATAAAAGATATTGAAAATATACAATATATAAAAATATTTACAAATATATTTCATATAAATAGATTAATTAAAAAATCCATTAAAATTAAATACCTGCGACCCTATCAGAACAGAACCATGACCCATTTTTGTATCACACCCCACCAGTTGAGAAACACTGTTACAGGTCATGTGAGAAAATCTCATGGTTATTTTCATGCGATTCAATGTGGTTAAAAACTTTCAGCTTTGAATTCATGTTTCAAATTAGCAATATAACGTATAAAACGGGCTACTAGTGTGGTGCAGGGATGCTGTCAAATCTCGGAAGACTAATTCGCCAGTATTTCCCTCAAGATTTTCATATGGGGTTTTATAATGAGGTTTTTAAATTTTTTTGTAAAATAAAGTCTGTGGTAAACATAACTTGACAATATTTGCTCTACAACGTAAATTACACACACCTGTATCGAAAATGTTCTCATCTAGTTACTTATTAGACGTAATATTTTTTTAAATTAACATTATTATTTAACTCATACATTGAAAAACCCCATTATAAAAACCCATAGTCAAATCTTGAGGGAACCAGTGGCGAATTAGTCCTCTGGGTTTTGACGTCATCCCTGCACCACTCTATTTAAGTCCCTGAGAGGTATCATTCATTATTGTTACAGTGGACAGCTCGCTATATATAAGGGTGGATGATTGACAACTCCTCAAATTCTCCCTGACTGTGCTTCACTGCCAAGACCTCCGACTGTCTCACTGTAGAGTTTAGCTACCAAATTGGAGTCCAACTGTGACACGTCCTTACATAACCCAGTCAGGCAATGAACAAAACCAGATCTGATCATCTGTTTGAAACCCGTCTGTGACACCACCACACACAGTGATAACCAAATATAGAAGCATCATGGTCTTATAGTTTATAATACAGGTTTATAAACTGGGGTCCACAGAAATTTTTTAGAGAAAAAAACCCTTTGGACCAATTTTATTGTAAAAGTGCTAAAGAAACACATTTTAGATATAATTATTTAGAATTAATATGAATATTTTTCAGGTAACCTTTTAATGAATACTATTGGATTTATTTAATTAAATGAAATGCTAATTATTTCATTTTTTATTAATTTTTACATCTTTGGAGGTCCTTGGCATCATATGGTTTGAAAACCACTGGTTTATACATCTCAAATGCAAATGTAATTTTTTGCAGTTGCACTGCACATTGCACCAGATGGGAATCATGGGACTGCTGTAAAACAATGATTAAAATGATAGGAGTCAGCCTTTATGTCAATGAAGGGTACTGCATGTCAGTTCATATTTGAGACAAAAGCAAAAACGAGGCCAGCAAAAGTGCAGTTTGGGAACAGGATGACTAGAGTGACCACAGAGCTGAACACTACAAATAATGGTAACACTTCACAATAAGGATCCATTTTTAACATTAGTTAACAAACTAACAATACAAAAATACTTATTTTTTTGCTACTGGACTTACTGTTTTGCATGATTTTTTCCCCCCAAACGGTTCAGCGTAAATCCCCGCCCTGCAACCAATTTCATTATCTAAGGTTACAGTGACGGGTAGGTTTAGGGATCGGGGTTGGGTGTAGGCAATCGTTAGTGTAATTTACATGGGCAATGAAATGTTTAGAATCGGCTCCAGGGCGGGATTTTCGGTGAACTGGTTTGGGAAAAAATAAAAATAAAAATCACGCTACTGTTTTGGACTTGCTACTGCCAATACTCACACGACATGCTGCTGTGAGCAAGTAAGACATGCTGCGACTGTACAATATAGCATGCATGAATTACCCGTAGCAGATATAGGTGGAGCTGGGGAAGGTGGAGGGTTTCCGAAAGCGCACTGTTAATGCTAATGCTAGGCAAATGCTGACCAAGTATTTGAAGGCTGAGCAGCGAGCTCATTGGCTACTGATACAGCAGGAACCAATCAGCTGAGCCCTATAGAGAATGATGTGATTGCAAGCAGGTTGAGTTAAAGGGTCATGAAACCCCCGTTTTACCCTGGTCGTTCACACCTCAAAGCTCAAAAAAGTCTGTTAAAATGGGCGTGTAAAGCTCTGGAAAAGTGGGAGTGTAGAGGGGGGGAAGAGGGGAGAGAACAACCAATGAGGCACAGACATAGAATACAGAATAATGAATATTAATAAATGAGCACGGAGAAATGCGAAAGAATATTTAATAGGGCTAATAATAGGCTACTTTGATCACGTTTACGAGCACTGCAGTCTCAAAATCAGTCTTTTGTCTATTAGAATAATCGTGTTGTCGCGTTCAAATAGGCTACACCACTGTATCAGTGTCCAGTTTGCATATATAATTCATTTGAAGAAGACTTGATGAAATATGTGTGCATAACTACACCGTGCTGGTTAATGTTTTGTGCAGGAGAATGTGTGAAATAAAAACTTTAAACACAGATACTTTATTCTGTATGAGCTATGTGCCACGTGGCTAGTGTTGTTAAACACAACGCGAAGCTCCGTGCTGAAACCAATCATATGCGCGCTCCGCGTGTATCATAATAACAATCGTATTTTTCTTGTGTTCGTATTGAAACTCCAGTTCTGACCGCATCGTGGGCAAAAAACAAAACAACACTCATGTGCTGTTGTGCTGAGGGAAACATACACACGGCTCGCGTGTTTGAACGCAGCTAGAGCAGGCAGATGTGAATGAGCCGCACTTTTTTGACATTTGAATTATCCGCTGTAATGCGATCTCATGCAAACATATTTTCCATTTGTGCTGGTAGATTACAGCAAAACTATCCACATGCACCCAAACCTCTGCTCTGGTCGCGTCGCAGGAAAACACATTGTGTTGTAGCACTGAGGAAACGAACACCAACTATATGTCTCTGAATGACAAGAGACCGAGGCGAGAGAAGTAATACTTCCTCATGCATAATACTGCAATCATAATCTTATGCATACTACAGCGCAGTGATTGGATTGAATAAGCTTTAAGTCATGAAGTCAGTTAATAATTTTAGTGCTTCAACTTAAACTTATTTCAGTTTATTGCCAATGCAACAAGTTTTTCAATTAATATTTTTTATTTCAGCCTTATTACAATTAACATAAATGTTTTTAATAGTTTTAGTTAATGATAATAACCTTGCATTAACACTAAAAATGAAAAATAATAAATAGTAATAGTCAAATTTGCACCAAAAATCTCTTTTTAAAAGCCATCCTATTTTTGCATGAATATATGACTAACATTTTATTGTGCATTAAGCATTGATTTTATTCTGAACAGACCTGTGCCATATCCCGTCAGTTGAGAACCACTGGTCCTGATATTAACATTGGCCATTAAAAGACCCATATCGATCAACCATGTGCAGAAATGGGAAAATATTACTGGTGTACTGTAGACAATAAAAAAGAAATGGGACAGCATACAGATTTAATTTCTGAACCACATTGACTCCCATGAAACATTCTCCAACCATCTCAACACAGTGTCATGTTACAAAATCCCAAAGTGTATTTCTTTATATTTTTGGAATGTTCCCATCTTGTGAAATTATAAAACCTTCTTTGTTATGCAGCAAATTCAAACCACCAGATTCATATAGCATTAGCCAATCAGGAATGAGAAATAGGCTTTGGGTTCTATGCTAATGCTATAAACTACATCCAAAACAATGAGCTACCCATATACCTCTTTCAAATGTCCATCCTATCACAAAAGGCAAGCAAAAAAAGTGCACATACAGTCAAAGCAAGGACACATCACAACAGCAGTGCTTTAAGATATGATTCATTTGATATCTGATATAAGCACAAATGCTTTTTATACTTATTGCAAATCAATGAAGACATTTGGCAATGCAATATTAATGAATACATTTTAATGTATCTAAAATGTCTAGACAAAGCATTAAAAAGCTTGTTCTTCAGGGTTGAATTGCTGACCGTTTACATAATGATGTCGGGTAAGGCTTACCTCTCTGTCTTCCTCTTCCCCAGGGGTAAACAAAAAGCACTGTGATTTCTAAAAGAGAAAAAACATCATTCAGAAAACTGTGAAATACAAAGACATACATTTATGCATGAATACAAAGTTGCACCTAATAAACGTTTGCCAACAAATTAAAGGGGCTATTATATAAGAATTTTCATGTATTAATCACTTTTTTTTATAGCCAATGTGTGAACAGCTTGTAACGAAACTTAAAAACAAGACCTTCCCCGACTTCCTAGGTTGCCTATGAAAGGCTGTAGACTGATTTTTATGTTAAAGCTGAAGTCCGTAACTTTTGGCGCTCTAGCGGTTAATAAACAGAACTTTCTTGCGGAAGAGCACTGTAGCCGGAGCTAATTCTCTCTGTTTATGTCCAAGACGAGTCACGCTGGTACTGTGCTACTCCGCAGTGGTACGACCCGAACCAGTCTAAAATAGTCCGATTATAAACACTTATTATAGGTGTACCGTAGTGATTCAGGATAAGACAAAATCACGGTTTGGAAAATGGATTCATGATGTAGCCTACTCGCTCATTATATAATTTTTGAACATTTTGAACACACAGCAGCTTTAAGGTCATTTTTGCCTGGAAAATTAAAAGCGCGTGAAGTTTACGCGCACTCCCGAGAGCCTCTCTTCATTCTGTGACACATGAAAAAAATGCTTATAAAATATTCAGGATAATGCCGAAAAAGCCATTCAATACTGTAAGCGTAATGTCCATGTGTCATCAAAGAAAAGGGATTAATTCAAACTATAGTCTCACATAGCCAGATCTATAGTCCATAGTCTTAAATATACTTTATAATCAAACTATCATCATTTTAATTACCTCATCTGTCGACATGATGCTGGTGGATTGCAGAGCTCGTGCAAACATATCAGATGCTTCTTTAAACTGCTGCTTTCTCACCACTGTCATTTTTGTTGTGGGTTTATTTTGTTGTTGAGAGGAAAGCACGCAGCACATATTTACGTATCTAAAGCGTGGATGCAAAAGTATTTCCAAATTCTTTTTATCCCGCAAAGAACGAAAAAGAAATTCGCCGTGTACTTTACGTGTGCATGAGTGCCAGCACGAGCAGTAAGTCGCTGGCTGCAGTTCACTAAACGGCCACAGGTGTCGCTAATAATACAGGGTTTCTGGATTGCAGCGGCTATTTGCGCAGTGGCTATTTGCACTAAGTTAGATGCTATTTACACTAAGTGAAAATAGCTATATATTCTATTTACACCATGTAAAAGTATCAGTTCTTTCTATGCAATAAGAGTAAATAGTAATTAGATGCTATATATTGGCAGATACTATTTGCACCTCAGTATTTTTGCACATTAACAGGATGCAATAATATCATAGAGTGTAAATGATTATATTTAGTAAAATTATTAAATGGATGCTGCCTTATTTCCCTTCCTACACCTTCCCCTAACTTTACCCAATAAACACTTTTAATATTATTAAACACTCGTTCGCAGTTTATTTCCACTTTTATTGAAACTAAATGCGAGCTCGGCAAAAGGCAGAATCGAACGCGTGTTGATCGCGTTAAAAGCCAGAATTGCGAGCCTTGCTCACTACTGCTGTGCCACTGAAGACGCTGAATTCTAGGTGTTCTTTTTAAAACTTGAGTGGCCCAACAAGACATTGGTGGGCGGAGCTAGTGTAAATAGCATTTGCCAACAAGGGACACTATTTGCACTTGGTGTAAATAGACACTCTGTACTAAATTCCACATTTAAAAAACTAAATATCCAACCAAGTGGCATTTATAAATTTTTTTGCAATACAATCTTTTTTATTAAAACATTATTCTGCTAGAACACCTCTGTGAACTTGTTGTTTAACATTCATCAACAAAAATTATTTTAGGCCTAGTTGGTTAAAATTAACTGAGAACCCCTGAGTACATTTATCCAGAGACCAAACAGCAGCAGAGTGACAAGAGGCTCCTTAAACCAAAACTGTAAAATCCCACCGTACAGAAAATCTTTTGGGCAATCAGCCTTTTCTTACAGGGCTTGTAAACAGTGGAACTCACTGCTTACAGAGATTAAGAACATTTCTGATTTTAAAATGTTCACCTCTAGGCTCAAGGCATGGCTGAAAACAAACTAAAACTATACCCAGCTTTCCTGTAGCTCAGTGGTTAGAGCGTGGCACTAGCAATGCCAAGGTCATGGGTTCGATCCCAGGGATTGCACATACTCCGATACAAATGTATAGTATAATGCAATGTAAGTCGCTTTGGATGAAAGCGTCTGCCAAATGCATAAATGTAAATGTACCCATTTGTAAATGTCTGAGCGTGAATGAGTGAGTTTTGAATATGTAAAGTTGCACTGTGTATTTAAAAAAAAAATTTTTTTAGAATGAGTTTTTAGAATGAGTGAGTTCTGAATATGTAAAATTGCACTGTGTACTTTTTAGAATTGAATATCGATTTATTATGTGTTATTGTAGAAAGGCACATCCAGGGACGGGAGTTGAAAATTAGCACTCGCTATAAACTCTTATGCGCATCACATCGGCTGCAAACTTTGCTTTGTAGCTATGTCTGACTGCATTGTCCCTGTCAAATAAACTAATAAATGAATAAAATAAATAAATAACTGCAAGTTTGATACTTTTAATGCAATGAAACTTGTACATTTGCAAATCTGACTTAATGTGCGAAAAATGGCAATTGTTTGGGTTCACTGTATATTTAAACATACTGTATGTCATGCTGTGAAAAAAAACAAAGAAAAAACATCTAATTGCAGAGGCAATAACAAAAAAAAAAAAAAAGCATCATTCTTGACCAGGCTTTAAATTAAATAATAATAATATTAACTCATAACCTCTTAATACGTATCACTGTCACATCAATTCTGTCCTTAAGCATGATTAGAGCGCTTAACGGCATGAACCTATGTGATATCGGCTCACGAAGCATCAGGATCAGCCTAAGAAATCTATTTGTGTTGCTCTAGTGCTAATCCAGCCGACGTCATGCAAAGTTCTTCAACTCATATGACTTTTTGGATAGGGACTGACATTTACCTACAAACCCATTTCCTATGTGAATCATTTAAGTATTCAAAGGCCTCTTTTTGTTATGATTCTAGGTATAAGATCAACAAAAAAAAGAGTAACAAATTGACAGATTTAGTTAATATCTGGGAATCAAATTGGTTAATACTTATAATAATCATGAGAATGTATTGCTAGAAAGGACTGTTTTTAAGAGGGGTCGAGGGAAGGTCCACATCCATGTTGACAACATCAGAGTCCATCAGCTTCATTTCAAGCTGTTGTAAAGAATTATATAATTGCTTTCTGAATGCCTGTCAGGACAAAAACATAACTGACAACATGAACAAATCCATTTATTGAGTCCATATGGTACTTATTTGAATATGATATTCCTCTCTTTTATTTTAATATTCTGTTCTCCAGATAAACATCTATAAAAATAAATGACACTCATTTTATTTCCCATACTAGTACAATTATCAGGCATTTGCATATATAACATCCCCATTCCCACAAAACCTAATGCATGATCTGACCATGGAAGCTCCTTGTCGATGCTGTTTTTCATGCAATATTTACACAACTGAGCATCTATTAGTGTATCATCCAAATGTCACAGCGCAGCAAACTCTCTCTCTCTCTCTCTTTCTATATATATTATATTATTATTAGTATTAACACTTTCCCTAGGCACAAAACAGACACTTTATTCTAGAACATAGACATGCATCATCTTATAACAGTCCTGATTTACATGTATCCTATCTGATGTACCTCTTTATTATAGGTCTGTAAAGCTGTCAGTGCGGCGTCCTGGTCGCCCGTTTCCATCTTCTCTATTATGGCATTTAAGTCCATTTTCATCGCTGTTCCGCCCTTCAGCCTTCAGGAAGAGGCAAAAATCATGTAAACACAATCAGCTTCAATCCTTCAGCTTTATCCGAGGGATCCAGAATCTCCTGGATGATGCGATTAAAGGAAGATTGCGAAAATCACTGCAGGGAATCATGGGGTTTGTAGTGAAGCCTTCCATACCGACAAGACCTGTATTGTTTGTTGTGGTTGGCGCGGCTGTGTGAACGACGTCTTAGCGGTCCAATCACATACTGCGTGTAAGCGCTCAAACCAGCCAATCATGTCGCAGGAGGCGGGACTTGGTGCGGAGGGTGGTAGGGATATGTAGTCCAGAAAGACAATTAAATTTGTCTAAAACTACCGGAATAAATACATTAATTTGCATTGAGATTTAAAGACAACATGGATTGCATTAAATGTACTTATTATGTGTTACATGACAACGCAATAAAGAAAACGCGTCACAGATGCTGAAACCAAAAGTGTTAGGACACTTTCCTTTGAATGCCATTTGCATGTTTACATTTATTTTTAAGGCACTTATCCTACGTAACAACTTCTTATCTAGAGTGTTTTAGCAAAGGGAAGTGTTTTGTTGAAACGATTGCTGATAAATCACGACAGCTAATCTATTGTTTTTGTTTTCTTGAATAGTTTGAGTAAACTATCTCTGCCTGAACAAGATAAATTTTGCGCCTTAAAAAGCACTTAACCTTCAAAACTTGGTAGGACACATTAACATATTTAACACAAAAGAAAAATAAATGGAAATGTGGAAAATGGTTACTTGTAAATTAAATGAAAAACAACATAGCAAACAAATACGAATAGATCATTTCGATTATAAAATTGTCATGTCTATTTTTTTTTATTTACATGAACTGCTAAAAAAAAAGAGTAAGGGAAATTTCACAATCTGACATATTATCACTATGACCAATCTGTGATTCTTGTGCAGGTTTCTAATTGATTACAGTGTGTTTCTACACTGACCTCTAGTGGATGCAAAAGGAACATCAGCGTAGCTCTCTTCATCTGACCGTCACTGATAAGATTTCTGAAATAGTTCATGACTCTAAATATAATTTTTATGTAACATTGCCAGTAAGTTAAGGAAACTAATTCAAGGGGATCAAGACCATGTTTCCCACTGACATACCCAAACTAATCTGCTTAACCTTAACAAACCACTTCCCCATTCCACAGTAAAGTTTTGCTTACACTAAGATGAACATCTTGCGTGACTAAACGATTCATTCATATTTTGTCATTTGAGGAAGTTAGCTCTAGTTCTCATGGGTCTTTTTACATGTATGACATTGTTAACTGTGTTTCTGGGAGCAGTGCCTGTGATGCAACACCAACAGCACGATCTGTACATGGACATGTCTCAGTCAGTTCAAATCACATAAGAGGTAATGAAACCAGTTTGATTTTGTTCCTAAACACCATATTGTGGGAAAGGCTTCCGTGTAAATGTTTACATGCTTTCAGCAAAAGGTGTATAAAAAGACAAAACAGCCTAGTATCATTTACTCATTGAACACAAAGAAGATATATTGAAGAATGTTGGTATTTTTTATACTATGGAAATCAATGTGGGCCAGCAACTATTTGGATACCAACATTCTTCAAAATATCGTCTTTTGTGTTCAACAGGACAAATAAACTCATAAAGGTTTAGAACATTAAGAGGGTAGTAAATGATGACATAATTTTCATTTTTGGGTGAACTGTGACTTTAAATGGTTAGTTCACCCAAAAATGAAAATTATGTCATTAATTATGTCATTCCACACCCGTAAGACCTTCGTTCATCTTCAGAACACAAATTAAGATATTTTTGATCAAATCCGATGGCTCAGTGAGGCCTCCATTGAGAGCAAGATAATATACACTTTCAGATGTCCAGAAAGCTACTAATGACGTATTTAAAACAGTTTATGTGACTACAGTGGTTCAAACATAATGTTATGAAGTGACGAGAATACTTTTTGTGTGCCAAAAAAACTAAATAACGACTTTATTCAACAATATCTAGTGATGGGCGATTTCAAAACACTGCTTCATGAAGCTTCGAAGCTTTACGAATCTTTTGTTTCGAATCAGTGGTTCGGAATGTGTATCAAACTGCCAAAGTCACGTGAACCATTGAAATTTCGAAACGTTTCGAAACACTTATGACATTACGAAGCCTCGTTTACTGAAATCACGTGACTTTGCCGCTCCGAACCACTGATTCGAAACAAAAGATTCGTAAAGCTTCATGAAGCATGTGTTTTGAAATCGCCCATCACAAGATATTGTTGAATAAAGCCGTTATTTTGTTTTTTTGCACACAAAAGTTATTCTCGTCACTTCATAACATTAAGGTTGATCCACTGTAGTCACATAAACTGATTTAAATACGTCATTAGTAGCTTCCTGAGCATCTGAAAGTGTTAATTATCTTGCTGTCAATGCAGGTCTCACTGAGCCATCGGATTTGATCAAAAATATCTTAATTTGTGTTCCGAAGATGAACGAAGGTCTTACAGGTTTGGAACAACATGAGGGTGAGTAATTAATGACATTATTTTCATTTTTGGGTGAACTAACCCTTTAAGGCATGTGCTTTCACTTGCCTTTATTAATAAAAAAAATACCACTAAAGTGACAAATTGTGAAGAAAAAATGCAACATTTTATAAAATATAGTATCTCAGAAAAGCCTGGCACTCTGGGACTCGTGTTCTTTGGCATTTGTTAGTATTTCTGTGTGAAATAAAGACATATTTGAGTCATCCTGACACCACAAACACAATAAACTGTCCCTTTTTATAACTACTTATGTAAGTATTAAGTTAAATAACAGCCCTTGTCATCTCAAATCTGTTGTGGACAGAAACAGAGAAAAAAATATTTCACACTTTGTCTTCATTCACAGCCAGTGTCTTACATTTTCTTTTCATTATAAACAAATCTCCAATCTCTCATACCGTTTACTGATGTCAAATTGCTGGATTAAGTTGGTCTTTTCTATTGTATAAAGTTCAGCAGAAAGTCAACCTTTGTGTGATTGTCACAAACACTTATGTGACTCACACTTAATATAGTTGTTTCTAGTGTATTATGGTTACAGTCAACTCTGTTTGGGTGTCTAGCTCAAGAATAACAATACAAAAGAGAAACATTGATCCTCTCAATCTCTAAAGTCTTGAGACATTTGATTCTACTCAAAGTTACAGTTTCAGTCGCATTACTGCTTAGCAATACTTCACGTTACACTATTATCAGCCCTTTAGGAAGGAAGACATGTAGGACGACATACATCTGGTCAATTTAGTACTGTCACTTATATTTCTACTTATGTTTAATTATCATTTTTTGATTTTCCCAAAGATTCTGGTCCAGGAAATAAATTAATGAAAATATTTGCATTGTGGTTTAGTGCCTTTGAGCCTAGTATGCAGGGGAAACCCCTCTCAGTGGTATGTGACATAGGACTTTACAGGAAACTACAGCTTCTCTGCACAGGTTTCACCTGTTCAGTGTGTAATCATTTGTCATGAGGAATTAAATTACACAAACATTAGTGTAGATTTTCTTCAGGAATGGGATGTTCTGTCAAAATAAAATCTGCAACAGATATATATGAATAAACTACATGGTGTTGTGTAACTCTATTGTATTGTTTAATAATTTATGTATATAAAAAGCTTCCTGAAATAAAAAATATAATACAAAAAGATTAATTCAACAAGTGATACCGGAGCAGGAAGTATGTCTATAGTTTCACTGTACATTAGATAGGTGAAAAGCATATTTGACATATTAAGTAAATATTACATCAATTCATGGAACAATGGCGCTTAATTACCACTTTTACAGCAGAGCTGCGTCACTCAGCCAGGTCTTAAATATTTTTGTGGCAAGTTTTTATCAAAACAAAATATTTGTTATATTTATATTTCCTTCGAGAGTAAGAATTTGAAAAATGAAGCAGTAAAGAGTGAAAGCGTGCAGTTGTCGTTACTTTAAAGGGGCAGTTCACTCAAATAATTTCCTCACCGTCATGTTATTAGAAACATGTATGAATATTCTTTCGGAGCACTATAAAAGAGAAATTATGAAGAGAAATATGCGCTGGTTGCTTTCTTTCATGCAGTTAAAACGAATGGAAAAGCCTTAAAAGTAATAGTCCGATTTACGAGCTGTAAGGGTCATCTTCGGAACACAAATTAAGATATTTTTGATGAAATCCGATGGCTCAGTGAGGCCTCTATTGCCAGCAATGCCACCGAACTTCTCAAGATTTACGAATCTTTTGTTTCGAATCAGTGGTTCGGATCGCGTAAACGAAGCATCGTTTACTGAAATCATGTGACTTTGGCACTCCGAACCACTGATTCAAAACAAAAGATTCGTAAAGCTTCGAAGCAGTGTTTTGAAATTGCCCATCACTAGATATTGTTGAAAAGTCATTATTTTGCTGTTGTTTTTAGGCGCACAAAAAGTATTCTCGTCGCTTTATATTATTGAGGTTGAGCCACTGTTGTCAAATGAACAGTTTTAAATATGTCTTTAGTACCTTTCTGGATCTTGAGAGGTTCAGTGACATTGCTGGCAATAGAGGCCTCACTGAGACATTGAATTCAAAAATATCTTAATTTGTGTTCCAAAGATCTTACGGGTGTAGAACGACATGAGGGTGAGTAATAAATGACATTATTTTCATTTTTGGGTGAACTAACCCTTTCAGTAACTACGTTTAACTCGAGACGAGAATCGGATCAGTCCAACAGACGAATGAATCAGAGCAGTTTTGCGAAAAGGAACCAGATCAATAAAGATCTGACTCACGATTCGTTCACACCAACGATAACTGTAACTAAAGTTTTAATAATCATAATAAACATAACAGATGAAAGATATCGTTTCAGAATCCCTTTCACAATGTTTTTTTTTTCCCATCTTGATGAAAGATAAAAACTGACAGCCAATCAGAATCCATCCTGCTTTAAAGAGCTAGAGCATTTAAAGCGACAGACAAAAAAACTGCAGCGTGCACTTATAGTAACAGAATGTTATCATCCGTTGGTGTGAATGCAAATATAGTTCTTGTTGTGAACAGGCCGTTAAACTAGTAAACTAAACAGGCAATTTTAACATTGCACAACATGGCTGACACACAAATCTGAGCCCTGCCATCAGCCGAACTAATGCACCTCATTTGAGACCTCAAAGGAGTTTTTGAATGAGAAGCAAAGAGATTAGATGGATCCAGACTTCACAGAACAAACACAAAGCCTCCTCTGATCTGATATCAGCTGATAGTGTCTCGTCTGTTGCCACTGTCTTTATACCTGTCGTTATCTGCCATCATTTCCCTGTTCTGGACCCTGCATCTGATGATCAGCCTGCTTTAAATAATGAACAGTCTGAGTAAAACACACATGGCACATTCAAATAGGTTCATAATCAGTAGTGTCTAGTTCAAGCATGTAAAACAGAAAGCTAATGCTGTCTTTTGCTAAGGATAAAGGTGTATTTGGGGTAAAATTTGATGAGATCTGCAAGTTGCAAGTGTGTTAGCTGCAAAAGTAATTTTTAATCAGAATTATGTCTTGCTTTCCAGTAACAATATCCTTTAATGCAAGATATTTGTGCTTATTTATATAATAATATATACTGAATTAAGTTTTCAAGTAGGTATAAATGCATTAAATTTGATTTAAAGTGAGTCTTTATTTGTATTTAAATCACACACTCTTGCATTGTCATACACAACAACTTTTTTGGCCAAAAATATGAATCTGTCGGGTATGTGGTGCGACCCTCGGCTCAGCTCTGAATTTATTAGCATGTCGGCCTGTGATTTGGCCGAGCAGCATGTTGCGACATGCACCGAACAGCTGGCTGTCTGTCATTTTTACATTTTTTCCTGCTCATTCCAACGCCAGACTGTGTGAAAGATGAAATGCTGTCAGACATACCATTCATTTTCTCTTCCTCAGCCTCTATTCTCTCCATGCCACGACTTTTGAGCATGGTATCCATTGATTTCATGTGGAAAAGTTGTGTTTTATGTGCAGTACCTGGTCTCTTTGTAATGCACTCCTGTTTAAACCAAACGCTCCTTTCAGAACCCGTTCACCAACACCACTATGAGAAAATATACTAGAGAGGAAATAACAATATCATCAACAATAGACCAAATAAAAAGCAGTTCAAGATCTGCTACGCTGCTGCTGCTGAATTGCTGCTGCTGCTGCTGCAGAGCAAGTACAGGAACTTGCTACAGCCAATACATATGCCGATATGCTGATGTGAGTAAGACAAAGTGCTGCTGCACAAATAGCATATATCAATAACCCATAGCAGATCTATACAGGTGGAGCTGGGGAAGGTGGAGGGATTTAGAGGAACTCTGAAGCGCGCTGCAAACTGTGATAGTGAATGTAACCAGCCATTTAAATGTGTGAGCAGCAAGCTCATTGGCTGCAGAGGTGACATGAACCAATCAGCTTGTGCCAAGTAGTTAATGCTGTAATTATCATCAGCTTGCATTAAGGACCCATCAGCCTGCGCCATCTAGAGTTTCATGACTGAACTATGTGTTAAAAGGATTGAGTAAAGGCTCGGATATACTTCAAGAGAAGTTCTTTTTCGTTCTTCGTTTAGGGGTATATATACGTGAGCAGCGATATACTGTAATCGAAACATCTGACGCCGCCCACACTGCTGAGAGCAACGGATAGATGAATATGTAAAAATGTTGTGTGCTTTCCTCTCAGTAACAAAATAAACACAACAAAACTGAGAAACTAGCAAGGATTTTTAATAAAGCATGAGAAAAGCATTTGATCATGGCAACGTGAAGGCGGAGCCTCAGCACCTACCTTACGTAATGGCCATGGGCCAATGGTAGTACGAAGGTGTTGACCAGCCGAAGCAAACTTTTCCAGAAAGTTAGCTTTGGCAAGTTGTTTCAAACTCCAAACGAACTTCGTTTCGGCCTTATTTTGTTCGAAATGACGTCACATCAGTTTCGTTTGAAGTATATCGGGGCCTTAATGTTGGACATGTATTTGTAATTGATAAAAACCCCCAAATTAAACTATAATACACTGTACAACTCAATAAGTTCAGAATACTCAAAACATTTGAGGAAACCTATAACCTCAAAACATTTAAATAAACAAATTTTTTTTAATGAATATAACTTTTTGTGACAAATGGGGCGGGGCCGAGAGCTGTGGAAGCAGAGCAAGGCCATTGTGGTGCACAGGTGTCTCTCATTAACAATCACGTCACCGGCATCCATTCGCTCCCACAGTTCTCAGCCTCGCCCCACTCATCATAATGGTAATTACATAGAGTTCATTTACATAAACATCACATTCAGATCTTGATTAAATGTTAGATAAAAAATAACGCATGCTATTATAACTATCAAAGAGACTGTCAAGTAACATAACAGAAACCCCTGTAAATCCCAACATAACACAACATTAAACTCTAACTTATGTCTCCCTATTTTAATCTTGTGCAAAAACACACAAAATAACACTTAATTTCAACATTTATTTTCCTTATACAGTTTGATTCAAAGCATGCTGGGAATTAGAAATCTGCTGCAACTCAACTCAATCATTTTGAGTTCAGCTTACTACAATCAAATTTTGAGTTTACACAACTTTTTTTCTATTAAGTACAATGAACTTTTGTTACTATTTGAGTAAAAACGAACTAATTTCAATTAATTAATTTCACTGTTCAGTTTTACAGTGTATATCTTAATGATTCAAATAAAAATATTTGAAGAAAATTTTGTCTTTTTGCTGAGGCCATGCAATTCCTTCTCAGACCCCCAGGGGTCCCCAGTTTGAAAGCACTGGGACTAAAGCATTAGTCACAAAATGCTTCAACCAAAGGTTTAGGATTCACGGTTACAGTGTCTTAAGAGGATTATCTTGACATAATGAACTTGTTGACAAGCATTGTTCACTCCAGCAGCAATGCTTCAGTTATTCCCATTTGCAGCTCTGGTGTTTTGTTTTACAGGTCCCCTTCCATGATAGGAGCCCGTTTTCTTTAGTTGGAGATAGGGGCTTGAGAGATAAGACAGCCATTGCAGTAGCAAATTTTGTGGGTGTGGATAAAGATAAGGATTAAATAAATCAAAATATATCCCTGTGAAATCACGTTTATGAAGAGAACCATAATACTCCAGAAAGTGATGGGACAGAGTTGGAAGGTGAGAGAGGGATTTGCCTATGACAAATCAGACAGGAAGACAAAGAGTGAGGCCAGAGAGTGTCAGCGGCTCTTATCTCTTGGAGCAGCAGGGAGCCGTTTATCTATTGTCCGGAGGTGGCAGCACTGTGGCCGTGACACGCACGGTGGAACAATTAACTCGCTGGCATTTCGTCTTATCTAACATAACTCAGCACTGACAACATCTTTTGGCCACAGCTGCTGCAAATCATTAGCTATCACTACCATCCGAGCAACAAAAAAGAAAATAAAAGACTTGCTTGACATCCAGCATTGTCCCTGTGCATGAAGGGATGAGCCGTTCCCAAACACTCACAAACATTATTGGCCTCTGGATCAATCAGGTTGAAATTCATCTTCTATGCGAGTTTAAGTCAAGTCTTTTTTAGAAATAAGAAAGTTCAAATTCTCATTAACTAGTTGTTTATTAGCATCCAAATCACTTGGATATTGGCTGTTTATTAGTACTTATAAAGCACATATTAATGCCTTATTCTACATCCCTTAATCCAAACCAATACCTAAACTTAAAGGGATAGTTCACCCAAAAATTATCCCTTGATTTACTCACCCTCAAGCCATCCTAGGTGTATCTTCTTTCAGACGAACACAATCGGAGATATATTTAAAAAATATCATGGCTCTTCCAAGCTTCATATGGTACTGAATGGGGGACGTGTTTTGAAGCCCGAAAAAAATGCATCCATTGTTCATAAAAACTAATACATACATCTCCAGGGGGTTAATAAAGGCCTTCTGAAACAAAGCGATGGGTTTTTGTAAGAAAAATATCCATATTTAAAACTTTATAAAGTAAAATAACTAGCTTCCGGCAGACGGCCATACGCATCAATTTGCAGCGGTAGAGTAATCTCTGACCTGACTCATGACGAAAGCGGAAGTACAGAGGATAGAGCAAAACAAAACACCGGTCACGAATTAGAAGTCTAAAACAAGAAATTTTAAGAGAAATTTTGGAGGATTTCGATATAAGAGAAGAGGAGCTTGAGCTTACGCTACTCTTACATCCTGCGTCATACATTGCGTCAGAGGTTACTCATTTGGCGCATATTGCGCAGTATTCATACGGTCGTCTGTCGGAAGCTAGTTATTTTACTTTATAAAGTTTTAAATATGGATATTTTTCTTACAAAAATCCATCGCTTCTCTTCAGAAGGCCTTTATTAACACCCTGGAGCCGTATGGATTATATTTATGATGGTTGGATCCATTTATTTTGGGCTTCAAAACAGGCCCCTCGTTCACTACCATTATAAAGCTTGGAAGAGCAAGGATATTTTTAAATATATCTCTGATTGTGTTTGATAATTTTCATTTTTGGGTGAACTATCCCTTTAACAACTACATTAATAACTATTAATAAGCAGTAATAAGGAGTTTGAGGCAAAAGTCATATAGTTAATAGTGAGAATTGGACCCAAAACTAAAGTGTGTCCGTACTCTGTTCAGTCTTACTAAACTCTCTAGGATTCATACACTCTAAAAAATGTTGGGTTAAAAATAACCCAAGTTGGGTTAAATATGGACAAACTAAAAAATGCTGGGTTAAAAACAACCCAAGTTGGGTTGAAAATGGACAAACCCAGCGATTGGGTTGTTTTAACCCAGCGGCTGGGTTAAATGTTTGCCCAACCTGCTGGGTAGTTTTATTTAACCCAAATATTGTTTAAAAATTACTGTATTTCTTGCTTAAAATGAACCCAAAATATGTTGGAAATTAACATTTATTAATATGTTTAATAAACAAACATTTATTAATACTTTTTTTTAATAATATTTAAACAATAAACGTTTATTAAATTTCTTATTAATAAATGCTCATCTTTTTGATTATTATTGTTGCCTCTAGTAATTATGAGTCTGACTTTTAATTTCAAACCTATTTTGGGTTCATTTTAAGCCAGACATATAGTAATTTGTAAGCAATTGTTGGGTTAAATAAAACTACCCAGCAGGTTGGGCAAACATTTAACCCAACTGCTAGGTCAAAACAACCCAATCGCTGGGTTTGTCCATTTTCAACCCAACTTGGGTTATTTTTAACCCAGCATTTTTTAGAGTGCAGTGGTTGGGTTAAATGTTTGACCCAACCTCCAGGTTAGTTTTATTTAACTCAACTATTGTTTAAAATGTACTATATTGCTAGCCTTAAATGAACCCAAAATAGGTTGAAAATAAAACATTTAAATGAACATTTAATTTAATAAATAATTAAATAATAAACATTTATTAAATTGCTTATTAACAAATGTTCACCTTTTGATTATTACAGTTGCCTCTAGTAATTATGGGTCTGATTTTTAATTTTCAACCTATTTTGGGTTAATTTTAAGCCAGCCATATAGTCATTTTTAATTAATAGTTGAGTTAAATAAAACTACCCAGGTTTTTCAAATATTTTCCCCAACTGCTGGGTTAAAACAAATCAATCTCTGGGTTTGTCCATATATTGTGATGTTAATGAATGTTTTCCCCACAAATAAATACAAAATTACTCAATTGAAGGTCCTGTGTTCACCCCGAGAGAGAAAAGAAGAGAGAGAGAGAGAGAGAGAGAGAGCGAGAGAAAAGAAGCTTCATTCAGTGTTTAAAAAATATTTTTATTTGCGTTTTTATAACTTTAATTGTAAAATACACAGTCTATATACAAGCATTAATAAAAACGTGACATTGTCTTTTTGTGGTTCATGATGTATATTGACAGCCATATCAATAAAGATCACAAACTGCGATTGCTAGTGCTTTTTTACATTTTAGTCCTTCATTTCAACTCCTTTGCTGTTTACCAGGGTAAAAGTCTACTCTTAAGAGTTCAATCTACTGGCATCAAGACAAATGAAGCCATTTAAAAGCCAAACTGCAGTTGTCTTT
>RJVU01006614.1:3836968-3847450 GCA_003731715.1 Anabarilius grahami
ATATATATATATATATATATATATATATATATACAAAAATGTTATGTTTCAAATTCAAATTCATACAAAACATTAGTAAATTTTTAATGTAAACAAAGTGTTAAAGAGCATCTAAAAATAAAACAACAAAGTGACAGATGAGTACACAACTATTATAAAACACAAGAGCATAGTCCCATCACTTAAAATGTCATAAATAAAAGTTTCACTTTGAAACTACACGTGAAGACAAAGTTCTTCACTTGTCAGACTCTCTCCAGCCTCGAGCGTTTCGGCCAAACTTATAGACAAGTCTACGTCCATCCACCCGCTCCAGGATCTCTCGTTTATAATAATATCTTTGGAGGTGAAAACAGAGAGAGAAAGAAACATGTAAGAAGCTCAGAATACTGATCAGAATCCTTTAAAAAGTTGCAAAACTCCAGGGAAGATGTTACCTCATTGCTCGACTGAGTTTCTCGTAGGTCATACTGCTGTTATTTTTCTTTTTGCCCCAAAGCTGAGCCACAGCTTCCGACTTAAGGAAGCGGAAAACCCCCTCGGAGCGATCCTCCCATTTGATTAGGCCAGGGTTACGCTCGGGGTTCAGGAGAATGTCTCGGATGAACTCCCATAGGTGCGTCCCACGAGGGTCTGTTGAAATATGAGATTGTGTAAACGTAGTGAAATGAGAAACCAAAGGAATCTAAAGCAGTTTCAAGACTTTCGGTATGTGCTGCTGTCAGGTTCTTCAAAGACAACTGCCAGGTGAAGCTCAGGACAAATTAACAGAAAAAAAAATCTCTTAAGGGAAGTAAGATATTAAAAACCTGTCAACTTACTGTGTCTTTTGACTTGTGACCGTTTGGTATCTGAAACGAGAAAATTGAAATTAAACCATATTTATTAAAGGGACAGCTCACATTTATTTTTGGAACATTTTACGGCTTTCGAAGACTATATATATGATCTGTGCCCGAAAGCTTTAAAAAATGCTGCCTTTGGAAGATGATTACAAGGTAGGAAGGCATCAAGGCATGCCCAGGAGAAAAACAAGTACACTTCTATAATGTCTTAAAGTGCTCTATTTTCACACACTAATTTTGTACTCAATATACTAAAAATTCTTCTTTAGTACTAATTTAGATAATCTTAAGAACATCTAAGTGTACTCAACTGTGCTATTTTGAGACACCATGAAATATGAACTAAAATGTGCTTTTAATATACTATCTCTGTATTTAAATAATATATTTAGTTACCACTTGTAGTACACTATGGGTTCAAATGTACTATAAGTAGTATCTAATAAAAAATGTTAAGCTTTCTGAAACTTTTGTTTCGAATCAGTGGTTCGAAGTGCGTATCAAACTGCCAAAGTCATGTAAACTATTGACATTTCGAAACACTTATGACGTAACGAAGCCTCGTTTACTGAAATCACGTGACTTTGGCACTCTGAACCACTGATTCGAAACAAAAGATTCATAAAGCTTCAAAGCTTCATGAAGCAGTGTTTTGAAATTGGCCATCACTAAATATTGTTGAATAAAGTAGTTATTTTGTTTTTTTTGGCACACAAAAATTATTCTCGTCACTTCATAACATTAAGGTTGAACCACTGTAGTCACATGAACTGTTTTAAATACGTCATTAGTAGCTTTCTGGGCATCTGAAAGTGTTAATTATCTATGGAGGCCTCACTGAGCCATCGGATTTTATCAAAAATATCTTAATTTGTGTTTTGAAGATGAACAAAGGTCTTACAGGAGTGGAACGACATGAGGGTGAGTAATTAATGATTGATGACCTGTCCAGTTATTATTCATTCCAATGTCATTGTATTATAACTATGAATATTTGTCAATAAAAATATTTATTTGTAAGCGAGTTAAAACAGATCTATTTATGCATTTGGCAGACGCTTCTATAAAAAGCAACTTCTAAAAATGTAAAATTATCTTAATGCAGTCACTGGGAATTGAACCCATAACCTTGTTGATACACTAAAAAGATTTTATTGCAGCAGGATTATTTAACAACAAATATAAGCATTCACATTATACCATGATACATGCATAGAGAGGAAGCAATATTGTTTTTAGGATTAGCTTTAGGACAGTTCAAATTAAGATCATTCACCTGGACTTGAGGGAGCCGGTGAGGCCAATATGGTGTTGGGCTGGAATGAGCTTTTGATATCAAACAGTTCTGAGGAAAGAGGAAATATGACACAATAATGTCAAACCATCAGGTTAATATGTGCATAGATAAATAAATGAAAGCACACACATAATCTTGTTTTCATAGGAAAAACGAAAATATGTTAAATCGATTTCATAGGTACCTGAAGTGCTGTAAAAGCTTGGTTCTTCCTTGAAGGCGAGGCCTGAACATGGGAAATCTGCTGAGGAAATGAATGTACATGGTTACAAAATGGTGACATACGAAATGTCTATAATTCTTTAAAGAGAATCTGTAAACTTCTCTGTTTTCAGCAAAAGATATGGCTCAGTGTTAAAAGTCACTGGAATTATGTGAACTTTATGTTAAAAGGATTAAAAAAGCTTTGTGTGTGGTTACTCACCATCTATTTCTGTTTTAATGTCTGCTGGGATAAACATATCTGTTTGACCATACTGACCTGTGAGACATTAAGAAAAAAGAAAATGAGTGTCTAAAAATGTCTCAAAAACAGACTGCATGTTTTGAAATGACTATCATCAGATTTCCAAGTCATTCCCGCATCATGTTGTCTTAAACCAGTTTAACTTGCTGGTATTGCTCTCACATGTCACCTCTGCACATTTTTCTGGATTTTATTAGGTTTAGTAATACACTGTTATGGAAACTGTATAAAAATGATAGCACTGACTGTTTATGAACCTCTGGGTCTTGTTAGCAGCACCCCTCTAGATTCATTATAGCACAGTACATAAAAATGTACAATCCATTTCACATATTTGTTTCTCTAAAAACATGGGAATATCTAAGTGTGAATTTTCCCATCAAAATGACTTTTTAGAAAGAAAAGTGTAAGAAATGGATTGCTCAATTCCCATGTATTATACCATAATGAATCCAAGAGGGACAAACGCTCCATGGCTGGACTTTCCAAGCTCATGCTTGTGAGAGTTCACTATAACAAACAATAATTTTTCCACAAAAGAATGCTTCTAGAGATTAAAACTGGGATCCCCAAACGGCAAGCTCTGACAAGGATACTTGCAACCAATTGTATCACTTCATTTGAAAAGTTTAAAACACACCTTCATACTACTTTTGTAGAAGCAACTTGATAGACATCTTCCTTTACTACCATTCTTTTTAAAGTTACTTTTTGGCCTTTCTGCCTTTATTTTAATAGGGAAATGACTGGATAGGAGAGAGGAGAATGGGATCAGAAAAGGACCACGAGTTGGGACTCACTGTTGCACCCACAAAGCTATGGATCAGACCTGGATTATCAACCTTTATCTATCTTGAAACAACATTCCTATAGCAAACAATCGGAAGCTAAACCCTATCCCTACCCCAAAACCCCTAACCATAACATACTCTTGTGTCAGAGAGAATCAAAGGGAAACTACTGACTGACAAGAAGTCCTAACCCAAAGTCAACCCTTAAACCCAACCGTAACAATCTGATATCTGTTTGATAACACTGTTGGCCCAGGACCAACAACATTGTTGATCCAGGAACATGTTCTACATGACATCTTACCGTTCCACTTGAGGTCAGTCAGGCTCTGGAAAAGTATAGAACCTACGGATCCGGCCGCCCGGGTGAAGTCTTGGAAGCTCATGTTGCACAGTTGCCTCCCGTCAAGGTCAAAGTTCTGGAAGGGAATGCTGGTGGCATCAATTTGGTGCATGTCCAGCGTCTGTTGGAGCCATTCCCACACCTGGTACTTGGTCCAGTTCTGTGGGTGAAGATCCTGAGACCAGAGCCGGCTTGTGTAACTGGATGTTACCATTGAAACTGGGGATGCAAGTTGAAGTAGAAGAGTTTCAAAAGGGTTTAGCAAATGTGTTGATTTCTGGCTGGTCAAGTGGATCAATACAGTCACACATGACCATTTTAGTGAAGTTGGTTGACCAAGAGAAAGACTTTTCAGACATCCCACCCTGCAAAAACTTCCGGGAGATGTCACAACCCCCCCACCATAATAAAGTGATGTAGTTGAGTGTGATGAAAAAAGAGGTGATGGTCTCCAACAAAATCCAAACTCAAGTGGTTATAGAAGATGCATTTGAAATGCGTGAAAATACCAGGTGTAATGGTAATGCTTCATGATTAACCACTTGTGATGCGTTCACCATAAACACATCTTAATACCAGGTGGAAACAAGCTTTATTTTTCTCTCGCTTGCTCAAATTCTGGGATATTGTGCAATTTGCGGGCATCAGGGAGCTGCTATCAATATGCGGGAAACTTCTGAGAGAGGTGGGATGTCTGCTTTCTGGTTTATCTAGAGGGCACCAGATAAGACTAATAACTGGACCAGAATGAAGTGAAAAGGTTCTATGCTGGTTAAGACCTGTTCAAGCTGGAGGACCAGCACAATCATGGTGTTTCCAGCTGAGTTTGATGGTGAAGCTGGTTGACCAGCATGGTCTTTGTTGAAGAAGGTTGACTAAAGAAGTCTTGCTGGTTTAGCTAGAGCAGAGGTCTTCAACACTGCTTCTGGAGACCCACTGTCCTTCAATGTTTATTTCCAACCTGCTTCCACACACCTACCTATGATTTTCAAGCAATCCTGAAGACATTGATTAACTGGTTCAGGTCTGTTTGACTAGGGTTGGAGCCAAACTCTGCAGGATAGTAGGTCTTCGGGAGTTGGGTTGAAGACTTTAGGACACTAGCATCACATGTGAGGGCACCAGATCCAAAACACAATATGCTATTGAACAGCTTAACTAGTCTTTTCAGCAGTGGTGAAACTACTATGTATTGAAGAAGATTCAGTTCCACATTGTAAAATGCGTAAACAAAACTACTGCACATGGTTTCTAGATAAGTATGAATCACTTTCACTATCTGTATAATGGTCCCCTGTGCATGCAACTGATAACCTAGAAACTCCAGCAGTGACTGCTAGAGTAAATGATTAACCTGCCAGAAAGATTAGTGATAAATGAAACCAACAACCTAAGATCTCAACTGGAATTACACTGGATGGCAGAATAATTATAAGTGCACCTTCGTAGACTCCTTAGTTAATGGTGTTTGAGATGAGAAAGAAATTTACCATCAGCACAGTTGTAGTGGGCCGTCCAGGAAGCAGGTAGCTGGTTGTCGACACTCACAGTAGCTGGAATACTCATTACACCACTGGCCTGAAGGACCATGATCCAGTGCTGTTGAATACAGGATATGGAAAAGAAACATTATTTGTTGCCAGACAACCAGAGATGTTCTGCAGCTTTCATCCAATGTAACTTGGGAAGACCAGCATGGACTAGAAGAGTCTATCTTAGCATCAGACATAAAGTTGATGCCTTATAGCTTGTTCCTCATGGGAGTTAACCTAACAACTGATTTTAGCCCAAAGCCTTAAAACTGCCACCATTAAAACTCCCTACAGCACATTCTTGTAATAGTAAACATACAAAATGCATCAAAATGGACATGTAATTGAAGTATAGACGTTACACCAGTTTCCAGGTGTGATCAGTAAAGGAAAACAAAGGTCTTGTATGTTCAGAGGGGTAAAGGGAGGGGGAGAAAGTTGCGTAGGTGTCCTTCGTGCCACGTTCAACCACACATGCAGATACATTTGCACAGGAATGTGTTAGTGTGTCTAACTGCTTTGCATACATAAAGGTCCACCTGTCCTTCAGTTAAACAGTTAGATCAATAGCGCAGTCATACCTTGTATAATATGAACTTGTGTCAGCGCTATACAAAGCACTTTTTAAAATGTGAACGCTACTGCACAAGTATCATTTTGTTTGATTTTGAAGTTTTTGTACATTGGAGCTCAATGAAAAACATGAGCATGATCTAATCCCGATCAAGAATCCTGAAATGTTGATATCTATTCTGATATGATCATTCAAAACCCAGTTTTAAGGCATTATGGTGATGATACATTGGGGCAACTTTTTGAGCAATATTGCCTGGCAATTTTGCAGAGCGATACTGCTTGAGCATTGAGAATGGGCAACAAATTTTGATCTAAATTATCCAGATAGAAATTTGTTACCCATTCTCAATGGAAAAGTGCCCAAGAAATATCGCTTAGCAACACTGCTCAAAATGTTGCCCCGTGTATCATCGCCTTCAAAAGTCCCTGTTCCAAAAGGTAGGCAACTTAATTATGCAGCTTCCTATGATACCTCATAAGTTCAGTAAAAAAATCAAGGATGGTTGATGGCGCAAGAGAAATGTTGATTATAAATACACTTATTATATGAAATATTTGTATATGTTTTGTTTTTTAATGCTTTTATAGTTTATTGCACTGTTAGCTTAGCAATATGCTACTCTAAAACTCAAAAGAAAACAACTTTAAGTCCCATAAGAAGTGCTATTTTTGTAGCGCACTGACTTTCTATTTATGTAGCTGCTACAAATCATTCCTTATGAGGTTCCATGGTGTTGCTTTATGACCCGTTGGATTTTCTAACTTTATTTGTGGCCCCAAATGAGAAAAATAAGATATTTTATTTTCACTACAAGAAGGGATGCACCGATACCATTTTTTAAGGACCGAGGACGAGTACCGATACTTTTTTCTAGTACTCGCCGATACGATGCCTATACATTTATTAATTTCTCTCTCTCTCTCTCTTTTTTTTTTTTTATTGGTGATGTTGCAGTTTTCCAAGCACAAAACAGTGAGACTAATGAATGTAGGACAGCTTCTTTATTATTACTCTAATGAAAAAAGTAATAATTTTTATGTGCTTGTCACAAACTTAAAGAAAAAGAATTTCACAGTGTCCAATAATCTTCAAAGGGCTTAATTACCAATATATATAATTGTTGTTATAAAAAAAGAAATTTACAAACAAATTACAAACAATACAACAAATACTATAGAGATAAAAATTAAATAAACGTATTTTTCAGATACAGTAGGTTTATTTACCATGTATACATTTATTTAACAGATTTTGTTGTTTTATTAACATTAATGACAAATATAGGCTACGGTCCCTTTAAGACCGAATCCATGGATACTGACAGGTATCCTGTTTTCACCCAAATGTTTACATCCACTTATGGACATTTTGACAACTGTGTGTGCATTTGACCATTCAGGCGGAGAACTGATCGCGACCTGTCTGAGAGAACTGGGATCGCGCACAAGAAAGAGAGAGAGCGCTTCTGGTCTGTGTCATTCAGCGCGATTCCGCCTATACTGCCTTCACTAATCGATAACGAATTGTGATTGAAAGCATGCAGTTTGCAATGTGTGGCTTGTCATCATTATATTTCAAGTATTTCCACACCTCTGAGGCTGACACTGTTTCTGCTGCTGCCGCCGGTGTCTCTGTGCAAGGAAAATTCTGTCAGTTACGTCACGTGAGGTATCGGTCTTCGGTATCGGGGGTATTTTTACAAGTACACGAGCTTGGTATCGGCCCGATCCCGATACTAGTATCGGTATCGGTGCATCAGTAACTGTGTTCTTCCTGCAAAAAATTACATTTAATGAATTAACATAACCTACGCTCGACTATAGTATCTCTCATGACATGGATCACGTGAGCTCCACTGATTGTAAATCCATTAGAAGACGAATCAGGACACTACTCGTTTGCATAAAGAGAAGCCTTTGTCAGCTTTGTTGCATTGCTTGACATGCCTGAATCATATCATCAAAGTCAACTTCCACTCAAGTTGTTACATCCGGTCGTTTTGAGTCGCTGTTAGTGTGAACGTCCCCTTAGAAAGCCACCTATAGGTTTTAGAACAGATAATGGTCATATCATACAGAAAATATGTGTGATATGAACATGGGGCACACAACATGTTGAAAAACCTTTTTTTTTGACTTTGTCAAAAATATAAAAAATGTGATGCAGCAGGGCAACAGTAGCAATAACTGTAACCGAGACAACATTATTTACATGGAGCTTATTGACATTCCTGGGAAGGCTTGTAAACCAGTTTAGTTTGATATCTTAGTCAACTGTGGAAAATTCTCGTATACATTAGTGTATAATGATGTACGTGAACAACCTTACCCGTGTTATCTGCTCTGCTAACAGACTTCCTACTTGAAATCTGACCTATATTTGTCTTTTTATAGATCCTAGATCATCATATAAAAGTGGGGGAAGCTATGCTAACAATAGATAATGTTCACACCTAGAGCAAATAAAGGATATTAGAAACTTGCCATTTGTATTGTCCTAAAAACGTTTCAATGTTCCTCCCAGATTAAATTTAAATTAAATGATTGTATTTTTACAGTAAGTTGCTTATGCTTAAATTTAAAAAGTAATTACTAATATGTATGAATTAATTTGTGACACACAGAACTTTAACAGATTCAAGTTTCCAAATATAAATAGACATTCTGCATAATCGCAATTGTCTTTAGTCTAACATAGCGATATGAATCTACTTTTTTTTTTTTCAAAACAAAGGATCATTCATAAATCAAATTACTAATGAATTGCTCTTTGTCTCTTTTAACTGGAAAATCAGGTTGCCAGATTCTTTCCACTATTATGAAACTCATCTGATGTATTCCATCCTAAACCAGTGTGTTACTAATGTGATGTCTACTGTAATGTATGAGGAAAAGCAATCTATAAACGCATCTTTTAGTGTTTATGACATTCCATTCAGTAACTGACCCAACGAGCTGGGCTTCAGCAAGTAAATATTTCCTTCACCTATCATTCATAGAGCAATAGGGGCCATTTACACTCAATTTGGATGTTTTGTAAACAGCATGCAAAGGGTTTCCCAGTTTGTTTGGACACTTAAAAATGTATGAATGTCAATGCATTACATAAAAACAACATATTATGATTTTCATAAAAGTAATTTCACCTTTTAAAGCAATTTTAGCAAACTTTTCCCAATTTAGTGGATGCATAAAGTCAGTTCCACTACATTAGTTTTGATCGCAAAGTGTCAACAGTATATCGTTATTATTATTTTTTTGTATCATTTAAAACCTAAATAATACTTTTCATTAAAAAGATAGTTTACCAAAAAATAGAGAGATAGTTTGAAAAATGTGGGTAAACAAACAGTTTCTGGTCCCCATTGACTTCCATGGTATTTTTTATATCCTACGGAAGTCAGTGGGGCCCATCAACTGTTTGGTCACCCATATTCTTCAAAATATTTTTCTTTTGTGTTCAGCAGAAGAAAGAAATTCATACAGGTTTGGAACAACTTGAGGGTGAGAAAAGGATGACAGAATTTTCATTTTCATGGATGAACTACCTCTTTAAATGTTTGACTTGAGAAGGTCACTTTTGCTTCCTTTTTTAAAAACAATTACTTGACTTCTAATCGTTTGGGTTAATCCCATTATTCAAATAGTTCTTGATTTTGAACCTGTTTAACGTGCATTTTGAAATTTGAGAATGCTGCATTTATGCGAGTTAAAGTATAACATGTTTAAGCGAATGCTGCTTTATTGCTGCCCAGAGTAAAAGCAAGACAAAAGGGCACAAAATTATTTTTAAAATTGTTTTTATACAACTATTGAATGTCACTTGTCAAGCTGAACTGTTTTGCATCATCAATGAAGTGCATCAGTAAATGAAACCTGTCCTGCAGAGATTCAAAGAGAATTAAAGTGTGAAATATTGCTCACCAAAGATGTTGAATGTGATCCAGATGGACTGCTACTGGTTGAAAGTTAAATATTTCTTTCTTTTCTCTCTAAAGTTTTCAGCGTCTGTATGGGAGACAAGATTTCAGTTTAATGGAGCGACTGCGTTGTGTACCTGTGACACGGTTTAGGCCTGCCAAACTTCTGTGACAGAGTGTGACCTCGTTCACCAATGAGGATTTTTATTCCGTCTGCTTCCTGCTGCTTTGATTGGCTTTCATGGCAGGTATTACTGGGTATTTGCATACCGTAAAAAGGTACTGTTGTAGCAAGTCACTTTCACTATGAACACCCTATCAGTCTCTCTCTCTTTCTCTCTCGCCCACACACTCACCCACATGCTTCAGCAATCCTGCCAGTAATTAATCTATTGATGTTTAACAAGAACTGAACTATCCAGTTGTACTTTTTGTTTTTACATTATTTTCTTGTTTTGAGTCTTAAGCTATAAGACTAAAATTATATTTTGTCATTATTTTCATGGCAATTAAGCATATTATCATGCCAAAGATTTCTTTAGAATCATCATACTATAAATTAAATTCACTAAAACTTAATTGTTTTTGGCATTACTGTAATGAGAATGATATTTTTTTTACACAGTACAGTAAAAAAAAAATGCAGTGGTCCTAAACAAAGTTTTTTTCTTTATGCCATTTTTTTCCTTTGTTATGAAATATGATTAACATT
>RJVU01006614.1:3857927-3877589 GCA_003731715.1 Anabarilius grahami
CAGTGGTTCCCAAACCTGTCCTGGAGGACCCCCAGCCCTGCACATTTTGTATGTCGCCCTCATATAACACACCTGATTCAACTCATGTGCTCATTAGTAGAGACAGCAAGACCTGAAATGGTTGTGTCAGAAATAGGGAGACATACAAAATGTGCAGGGCTGGGGGTCCTCCAGGACAGGTTTGGGAACCACTGGCATAGCGAATATAAAATAAAATAAAATAAAATGAGGTTTGGAGGTGTCACTGTTTATATTATACATCATAGTGTGATTTCTAGATTAGTGCACTTATGATCTTATGATGGTGTCTATAAAAAAAACTGTGAAGAATGGATAGAGCAGAGAGGACAGAAAAGAGGACTAGAGTGACAGTGACGGAGAGAGAGGGAGAGAGAACGGGGGTACAATTAGCATTCCTATGGTCGTTTGTTTGACTAATTACATGTGAGTGATGTGACATGTGGCTGCTGGGGTTATTAATGGGATTCCTACTGTTTAATGAACATGTCACACTCCTTTTGTACAAGCAGGAGGAAAGAGACTCCACTGATGACCAGCAGCTATCAGGCTAGCAGGGGTGTGTTTGTGATCACAGACTACTGCATTAGATTGCATTGATATACAATGAAACACTACAAAACGTTAGCTTTTAGGGTTTACATGTTTTCACTTGCCAGATTAAATGCTGCCTGTATATTGCAGAAGTAGTAAGAGCAGTATGCTATTCTGAACATAGCTAGAGGATTAAGTGAATGAAATGAAGTATAATAGTGTATTAAAGGGGACCTATTATGCCCCTTTCACAAAATGTAATATAAGTCTCTGGTGTTCCCAGAATGTGTCTGTGTCATTTATTATAGCTTGTCAAATTTGCCCCTATTTGGGTGTGTTAATTTGATTTTGTGATTTTGTGTGTGTCCCTTTAAATGCAAATGAGCTGCTGCTCCCGGCCCCCTTTCCAGAAGAGGGCGGAGCTTTAACAGCTCGTGCTTCGGTTGCTCAACAACAACAAAGGTGGAGAATCTCACGCAGCCAAAATGAGGATTGTCAGTAACGGTGTTCAGCCTTACATTGTTCAAACCGGAGTCAGACACTGATGGAGAGACTCAGGAAGAAGTTACAACTTTTAGAATGCATCTGGATGTTTCTGAATGGTTAGTGGATACATTTATGTAGTTGCTGTGGAGTTGATTCAACTCATCGACTAGCATGTGACGTCATGTTAATCTTTTGTGCAAATCCCCTTTTCATATTGAACTTTTAGCGTCGTAACTTTGCAGATGTTGTTTATGCTCAAACAGCAACATTACACACTAACTAAAGTTAAAAAAGTAAAATCATAATCAACCACCCCTTTAATAAAAACTATAATAGTATAACTCTAATAGTTATACTAAATAACACTAAGTAGGTAGCACACTAGTTTTTGGAAGAGAGTTCTATTCAGCTACAGTCCCTCATGTAGCTGAATAGACCATCCAGAATTGTGTCAAAATGGAAATAATAATGATCTGTGGGTGTTTTTATTTTGTTTTAGTAGTTAAAAGTCAAGCCTTTCACACACATTTGTTCTTTCCACACACACATGTACAACACAATGGATTTCCGGTCCTCTGTTGAACACAAATAAATTCTCCCCATTGGCTTTTATATGGCATATAATTGAAACCACTAGAGTTTGATTTTGCCCTCTGAGAGTCATTGTATATTTTCAAGTGAGATGCTCCATATTCATGCGTTCATAAATCTAAACGGTCGCACACGCAGAAAACAAGATCATCACGACACCCAATGAGAGCGCCAATGGCTTTCCGTGAACTTGTCCCATCATGTGTCCTTATAGATGATCTGCATCTGTAGGCTAATCTTATGGAATAATGATGCTGTCATACAGCACTACAATAATGATAATGCCGATCGCGATAACGATTATGACTAAAATTGCCATGAATGGTGGATGTCTAAATAAAAAATTATACTGCAATCATGACATTTTGTTTGATGTTGTTTTTACTTTGGAGCCTGCAGTTATGGTGTTTAAAGTTTGATTTATCGATCTCAGCGGTATGCTGATTAGGTTTAGCTTCAGTTCATACATGTAAATCCCCCATGGATTGACTTTTATGAACCCTAAAACACACACACTCTTACCCAGAATTCCTTGCAACAGCAGGAGGCTTCTCCGGCAGTTATGGGGTGATGTACTTTTTTTGACAAGGGCACTCACAGTTTGCCACTTCTCTTTCAGGGTCAGGAACGCAGGAGAAGCCAGACTTCTAGGAGCTATGAGAGGTGTAGAAAAAAAAAGAGATGTTATCACAAAAAACAGACTTCAAGCTTCTAACAGCATTATTCAATGTGTTGATGTAATTTCAACTAAAACAGGAAGACAGGGCGATATATGCACAGCCCTGCCCCTTTTTTAAAATAGCCAATAGCGTTTTGTTTATGTTACAACTCGGCCAGAGCCTTAAGACTCTGTAAAACCTCCATTTCCTTCTAATCTCTAACCATTTCTCCTCCTAATGTCCTTTATTTCGCTTTAAAATACAGCATTCTGTGCAGAATTCAAATGGGTCCGATACCTTTTGTGGTCTGAGTCGACTCGCGCAATGTGATCCACTCTGTGCTCTTGTGTCTTTGGACCAGAGCAGACTGCTCGCGCTGCGGCGGTTCACGCGAAAACAGACTTCATTCGGTCAATGGAAAGCATATTTACACAGTCTGAATCGTTCCCTACTCTCTATATAGTGTACTAAATGCCATTCACCATGTAGAAACTAGTAAATGTGTGAGCAAATGACCGATTTCAGCCGCAGTTCAGTGTATAGTGTAGGATGTAGTGTACTTCAGATTCTAGAGAGCATTTGATTGGACAGAAGATTTGATGAGAAGCTGAAGTGCGATGTGATGTCATGAAAATCCGTTATCCATTTTAGCGGAAGTCAGAGACATGGGCTGCATCCGAAAACTGGAAAATGCTGCCTTCTGAGGACACATTTCAAGGTAGGAAGGCATGAAGGCACGTCCGAATCCAATGTTAGCTTCACTTCCTGTCTCATGAGATATCTTCATCTGATTGATTTTTGAAGGAAGCATGGATGTATCCTTTGATATCCCACAATCCTTTGCTATCCATTCTGTGACAGTTGAGCTAGAAAAATAAAGATGGCGTCCGAAAGTTGCGTTTGCTGCTCAGTTTGTGTATAAATGTCCGATTTTGACCAACATATTTCAATTTTGATATCATTTCTATCGAGAAATCACTACTGTAGTAATGAATTATTTGTTTAGTTCTCACCAAAGCTTGCGCTATTTTGCTGTAGATCATTAAACTGTTACGCTGCCTCAGAAATCTGTCCGAAATCAGTTTCGTGAGGTGCCTTCATGCACAAACGCTGCCGTACAAGTCATTTTCTTATAAGGCAGCGAGGCAGCAAGACAGCTACCTAGGTTTTCGGGCGCAGCCTGTAAGTTTTGAATGCTTGTATCTCCTAAATGCAAATTTTGTCATTGTTTTGGAACACACCAGACTATTTATAACCTTAAGGCTAATATATTCATACTAAAAGCTAAAAAACTTTGATTTCAGGGATACTTCAACATGAAAAATCACAAACACTTCATGATGAGAGAACATCATAAATATACCACTTGAGTACAAAAATCCTTTTTTGGAGTGTTTTCAACTTAAAGGTGAAGCATGTAATTTTGTGCCACTGTAAACAATAAAAGAGTTTTCTCAAATATCCCCCTATTTTTGTTATACTTTTTAAAGAAATTTAAGATTAAAGGCCATTCACACCAAGGACGATAACTATAAAGTTCTAAAAATTGTTCTAAATATAAAAGAATATCAGAGTCCACACCACAAACGATACAGGAATATGGTTGGGTTGAGATCACTTTCAGAACGATTTTTTTCCACTGACAGCCAATCAGAATCTATTAAAATTTAAAATGGCGGATGACATCGTCGAGGTCCAGAAAAATCCACCACTGTTTGACAAGTCAAACCCCCTTTTTCAAGTGTACTTTAAAATGTATATGCAAAACAATCGGTCATACCCTCGGAATAAATGGTGAGAAGTATTAACTGAGATGAGATAATTATGCCAGGCTAGCAAACAAACATTACATTACGTTACCTCAGGTATCCAGCGCTAGTTTCGTTGTCTTGCTTCCTTTGAAGTTGCAGTGAAAAAAGGTGTTGTTTTTATTCCACTATATTGACACGTCAGGTAAATTCCCCGTTACACAGTGTCCTAACCAGACGCGATGCGATAAGATTTGAATGATTATGCTAGCTAGATTCACTGGAAACATAGCGTGCTGAGGACATCTGCTGGTCAAAACCGTGTAAATGCAACAAGAACAGCAAAAACATGTTCAATGACATGTACTTTGAAACCGCAGCGCGTGAGCTTAAAGGTGCTAAATAGGATGTTTTGTTTTATAAATCTTTGCAATATTACTTGAAACTGTCTTTACTAACTGATAAAAGACTATTTATTAGGTGCACTGAAAGGAATATTATTAATATACATCTGTGCACGAGGTGGTAGGGCCTTAAAAACATCAGCCAATCGTTTACGTGATCATCGCATAAACGATTGGCCCTCTGGCTTGTCAATCACTGCCATGACGTTCCTTGTGAGAGACGCGCGGCTGCGCGCTCCAGTAACTTTCCACACTCCACAGGCGCCGCATGCAATGTTTTTGTCAGGAGACAGGAGTAACAACTGCAGATTATGAGTTACCTGCGGTGAGTCCGACATAATGAATCCACTAAGTGTGTGCGCGGCTTTAAGTCGCGCACACACTTAACGATTGTAAGGCCGATTATGAATGTAAATTGATACTTATGACTGATCGCGCTCAAACGCGTCCAGTCAGAGCCAGTTGCTTTCAGTCTGCGATTACAATCGGTATTCAAATTCCATGTGAAAGTATATAAATCTGCTTCAGGAGCAGGAAACAATCGCTGTATGTTGAGCATAGTCTTAGAATGTTTTAGCTAGTCGTTAAATGTGTGCCCGGCTTAATAACACAGCGAATGCCGGTGGTAAACACTCGTGTTCCAATACTCGTGCATGAGTTTTGGGAGGCGTTCCCTCGAAATGGAGGGGGGTTGTTCTTACGCATGCGCTCATTTAAAAAAATCAGTCGACGAAAAGATCCTCTGTACCACCTTTAACAGACCTTTATCTTCATTGGTGCGGACGCAAATATAGCTATCGTTATAGTTATGTTTAGTTATAGTTCTTGGTGTGAACGCGCCTTTTAATTCATCCAATATTTAATTTATGATTAATCTGCTCAAAATGTAACTGTGATGGCGTCAAAATAAATTTGCATAGTGAGGGATTTTCTTTCCCCGATCTGTCTTTTTATCTGAATCTGTGTTTATGACTGGTTTATTCGAATCGTTCATTAGGCTAATTCGTTCAAAAACACAAATTCATTTAGGAGCTAAAAAACTGACTGACTGAATTCAGAATAGCATGTTTTTACTGTTTCTTCAATATAAAGATATGAGAGAAATAATAAAACTAATATTGTAGTATTCTACTTCAAACTCAGCAAATGAGTCGATTTGTTCAAAACACGGATTCATTCAGGAAAAAAAGTGCCTGTCTTCAGTGAGTCAGTGAATCATTCTATCAATTAAATCATTAAAAAAAAACATAATTCAAGGAATGCAACAAATGACTAGCAGAAGATATTTGCGTATAAGTGTAGGCCTATGATTGAATGTTATTCAGACATGGTCTTTATGAGTGAGTCATTAAATAATTCAGTCAGATTCATTAAAAAAACCCAATTCATTTAGAAGCGTCGCTGGAGTCGAAACTTTCTTTTGTAACTATTTTCATTGTCAGAGCAAAAATATACAAAAACTCATAATATTGTGTTTGAGATGTAAGTAACTTTTTGAAAACTGTTTGTAGTTTTGAAACTATTGTAGTACATTTAACCAATATCATAATTGCAAATAGGTTGATTTACTAAATATTAACCAAAAACACAGCCATGCTAATATTTAGACCAACAGCACTCTTTCTCATGTGATAATAATGGTTACGTACAGCTACCATTTTGCCACTTTTAATTTACACAGAGCCAAAACCTGAGCTTACCTAAAATCTTAACACTATTCTTTTGCGAGCACTGGTATTTCCTTCAGGAAATGCAAATCTAGTTTAGACTCATCCCTCAGTTTGTAAAAAATGAAAAAGAAGAGTATTTACAGTAATCCACTTAAAATGTAAGCAAAGCAGGCAAACATGGGAAATAAATCTTTAAAATATGCAACTTTCACATTATTGTAGCACACAGACATTAGGTTGAACCCATTTAATGAGTGTTGTTTCTGTTCCAGGAAGTGCTTATGGGGATATTTCATGCCTTAAGCAAATGTCAAATAACACTTTGCCTTGTCATCCTCAATTAGGGCTCAAAAAGGTTGTGGCAAACCACAGTGCACTTAAACGTGAGTGTGTTTCTTTCCCAGCTGGTGGTCAATGATTCCTTTAACAGATCGCTGAGGGGAAAGGCAACTCACCAAAACAAGCTGCTCTGTCTCTTTTTACAGCTCTTCCTTCGTCCCCTACACCAAACACACACATATCTATTTTACTCTTCATTAGGGGTGAAGAGTAAACTTAATTTCTGCAGCTAATCAAGGAGAAATGAGGAGAGGCGCTGAGGTGAGACAGCAGATATTACCACCGCTGGTTTCCCAGCACTCCCCTCTCGCTCCCTCCACAGGGCTGTTTTACATTCACACCACATCATTTATAGCAGAAGAAGCACTAGTCATGTTATGAGTAAGGCGAACCTCTCTTTCTCTCACACACACACAGACAGAATATGAAGGAAATTGGCAATAAAATGCATGAGTGTGTACACACTTAGGTTAAGCAGAAAAACCTCTTCATATCGAGAAACATTTTTTTGCTGTATAGGGTACGGTTCTTTTAAAAATTAAAAGAAAAGGAGGTCTTGATGTTACAGGTTCTTCAGATCAGCATATTGATTCTAGGTATCAATATGTGAACTGAGGAAAAGTAAAGCGCTCCTGGGTTCTTTGAAGCACCAAAACATATTTGGCTTTCTAAAGTTCTTAAGGTTATAAAAGGTTCAGCATCAAAGGAAGTTTCTTGTACAGCATCATAGGAACTTAGAAAAACCTTTTCCATGTTTCCACCAATTTCTATGATGCTTTAGATGAAACTTTATTTGACTTCATTGCAGGGCCGTAACCACCACAGACATTGAGGGGGACAACTCTCCCCAATAATTAAAAATGTCCATATTGTCCTCCCCACTTTTTGAAATTATTGGACTGCTCTGCTGCACTCCATTACACAGGGCTCTGTATGTTGTTAGGATGACAAAAAGGTTTAAAGGTTACAATTTTAATGCGGTCTGCCTCAGCGGTAACCATGCTTGTAAGTGTCAAAATGATTGAGATGACCAATCAAATCAAAGTAGGCAGGGTTTACTGTTCACAGAAGTAGAGCGTGAATTCCAGCGCGAAGTGTCAGTTTAACATTGAAAGAGAGTGAGGTAAAATATAAATAGTGGAACATTTAATACGTTAACTGTTTTGCTATAGAAAAGTTTAACGACTGACAGTAACATCCAGTGATGTGAACTACTAAATTTTAATGCAAATATTATTTGCAAATAGTTCAAAATGAATACTTACCAACTAGAATTAGACCTAGAATTTCCTTCACTGTTCTGTTTCTTTATGCTTTATAAAAAATTGGTCCCCCCCAATGTTCAAAACATGGTTACGGCATTGCTTCATTGGAACTTATAAGGATTCTATGGCAACATTAGAGCTTAGAACCCTTATAAGTTCCAGTGAAGTCACTGAAGAACCTTTTTAAATTCCTGTGGTGCTATTGAACATTTATATGTTCCCATAGAGGAATCATTATCTGACATCATTTAGGAACTCATAAAAGTTCTTCTAGCTTTGTGGGAAATTATTAAGGTCAAAGTCCCTTTAAGACAAGTAATTTCACTCGGTGGCCATCTTTGAAATGCCTCTCGGGCATGCAAGTGCAGCTCCTATCTCTTTGAATGGAGAAACATCAAATTCTCCAAAGCTGTTTGCCAAGCTTTTGATTGAATTTAATATTTGAAATCACCAATGTAATCTGACAACAACTGTCTCATAAATTTTGTTTCTAAATGCTTGAATCATGACAAAAAGCTGTATTTTTCAGGCTGGGTCAAGCTAATACAGATGCGCGTCTCTTGTGTCTCGTTTTGGAGACGCGCGTCTGACTGTTTCTATAGGAACAGGAGCTTCTAACGGCCACTGCAGTGACGTGATGACTTTACCAGTCGGCGATTGGCTCTTATTTAGAAGGCGGGACTTATTTCGCCATATTGTGCGTTGCACTTTCTCCCATTCAAGTTTCGCGTCTTGTGTTATTCTATAGTCTTTGTTAAGGTTCTGTGGCTTCATTGGAGCTTAGAACATTAGAGGAACCTTGTTAAATTCCTCTGGTTCAGTGGTTCTCAAACTTGTTTTTGGTAAGGCCCCTTTAAACCTTTTAAATACCCCCCCACCTCTGACAGCCAAATAATTTCACTAAAAATTATAAAAATTGAAAGTTTTTTTTAAATTGGAAAAGCGTGCAATAAAAAACAACATAGTTTCACCTTGTAATTTCGTTAAATAATTCATATATTGAATACATGAACTTATGAAGGTTCTATGGCTTCACTGTAACTTAGAAACATAATATGTTTCTTTTTTAAGTTCTTGTGGTGCCACAGAACCTGAATATTTTCCCATAATGCCATATAACACACATTATGTAACATCATAGGAACTTATGAAGGTTCATATGTTAAGGTGATGATACACGGGGCAACTTTTTGAGCAATATTGCCGAGCAACGTTGCTTGGGCACTTTCCCACTGAGAATGAGCAACAAATATATATCTGGATACGTTAGATCGGTCGTGGGCAATTTTTTGAGATCCTCCAATCAGAATGTTAGCAGCCGATCACGTGACCGGTTCGGAGATTTCAGAAAAAATTCAAACAAGATGGCGGCCTCTCAGCGGCAGTGGAGCGGAGAAAAGGAGTGTGAACTTTTATCTTTTTACGCTAGTAAGTTGTCATGCGTCAACCCAAAACAGCTTAAAATACCAACAACTGTCCGAAGTAATGTGTGTATTCTGTAATGAAGCCATTGAATGATTTCAGTTAAATACTAAAAAGACAGGATTCTTTTTGATGTCTGTAGTAGCGTAGGCTGTAGGGCGTTTGACATAAGAAAAGCTTTTGATGCGATCGACGCGGGTTCGAATCCGCCTTTTGCTGAACTCGCTCTTCTCCCTTTTCCTGTCACAAATCAGAAGGAAAGGCATTTATTTTTAATAAAAATGAAGAAAATATTTAAAAAGTTGAAATAAAGGGCCTAACAAGTGTTTATAATAAAGTATTTATTGAGTTGGCAATAGATTTGCTCCTCTCTGATTAGTTGCTGCCAACTGTCTGTTGCCCTAATTAGTTGCCCTGTGTCTCATCAGGTTGCCCGTTGACGGCAACATTGCTCAAAAAGTTGCCCTGTGTATCATCACCTTTAGGGATCTCCAAACTTAGTCAGAGTTTTCCTCCAACCCCAATTAAACACACCTGAACCAGCAAATCAAGGTCTAACTATGCATACTTCCAGGCAGGAGTGTTGAAGCAAGTTAGAGCTAAACTCTGTAGGACCGAGTTTGGAGACCCCTGCTCTATGGCATCAAACTTGGTTCTTTGTTCTATGGCTTCAATGGAGCTTAGAACCTTTATAAGTTCCAATGAAGCTATAGAAGAACCTTTTTAAGTTCCAACAATAGAATAATTATTATATGACATCATATAGGAACTTTATAGGTCTATGGTACCAGAGGAACTTAAAAAGGTTATTCTATATGGCCTCATAGGGATGGGTTCTATTGAAGGTTCTATTGCATTAAAGCAACTTTTGAAAGTTCTTCTATAACATCAAACTATAAATCTCTTTTCAAGACCTTTATTTTTATATGTCTGGTAAAGTTTCTGTGAGTGCAGCAAACTAAAACTCACATCTTCTCTTTCAAATGCACCAAATAAATTACCATGATGTTTTCAAATAGTTCATTTTCAGATGCAAGAACACTCAGTTGCTTTTCATCATCAAAACCTCTGAGCTTGAGGGAGGCGAGCAGGGCTCTCGAGCTTTGTTTATACTGCAGTATACTTTGATCACGCGGCTTTGTTTGGGTTGATTGCGCTGGTGAGGGCAGATCCCACAGAGATGTATCTGCTCCATGGGGCTAAAGGAGAAAAGACACAGAGCTGGACTGACCGGATAACAGAAACACATTAATTGTCCGGGTTCTGCTGGCTGTGGGGGTTTTATGGATCTGAGCTTAAGAGAAAAAGTCATTTCAGTACTGAGGTTAGCCACACACCATGTGGTGCTGTGAAAACATGTTCATACCCTGTTTCTTACCATTGTTATGTGGTATTCTCTTTTTGTTCCCACTCTTTCGCCATCTCTATCCATCATACATTATTGCTGCCTTTCTCTCATCCTTTGTGACTCTTTTCCCTGGCAGCAATTCCAATGATGCAACTAAAAACGCAGATTGGCATGGCGTAACATTAGATTTGAAAACTTTGAAAGGGAGAAACAGAGAGAGGTGGACATTTTAGCAAGACAAAATTGAAAGACTTTTGAAGTTAGATTAATGAGAACCCCTCAGAGGCCCTGTTTACACTTGGTATTAAGATGCGTTTTGGTTGATCGGATCACAAGCAGACAATGCTAAATACAAGTGTAAAACGTTTTGAGCTTGTCCACTTTCGACCATTTCCAGGGGTAGTCAAAAACGAATTGCTTTCATAGTGTAGATGGTCATGTGGTCGAATGAGTTCAAACAGCCACAAAAGACCGTTGTAGTAGAAGTCTACTCTCCGTCTACTGACTTAATGTGTAAACATTATGGGAAGCGCTCTAGCCAGATGGGATTTAAACTTTGTCGGTTGAAGACACGTTTGGTTTGAAGACGAAAAACTTACAAAACACAATGTTCTCTCACCATTCCTGATCCAGAAACGAAAGCTGCTGCTCTCTATATGTTTTTCCGTCGTCTCCATATGCGTTCATATGTAAATTGCAGCTTATTTCGGCCATTAAATTGAAAGATCTGAAAAAATCCATACATTTACCCACCCACAGACCCTCCCGTTGAAGAAATCAAGACTGAAGTGGTCAAAAGTAGACATAAGATACGGATTAAAACACCAGGTGTAAACGGGTATGTGTCTGCCTCGTCTACTTGTGATCCGATCGACCAAAAGCATCTTAATACCAGGGCCAAAGATGCTTTGGTTTTTACACCAGATAACATTCACCCTAAGATAACCCAGCTAGATTTTGGTTTCCAGAAAGTTCTGGGAACAAACATCTAACACTCTCTGTTGGTCACCCTGGAAAAGTTTTGATATTTTGGTAACACTTTACAATAAAGTTCCATTTTTTTACTTTAATTACATTGGTTAACATGAACTAACACTTCAAAATATTTCTAAAGCATTTATAAATCTTAGTTAAAGGATTAGTTCACTTACAAATGAAAATTACCCCAAGATTTACTCACCCTAAAGACATCCTATACGACTTTCTTCTTTCTGATGAACACAATCTGAGTTATATTAATAAGTATCCTGATGCATCCAAGCTTTATAATGGCAGTGAACGGGACCAAGCTCAAGAAAGTGCATTCATCCATTGTAAATGTACTCCACACGGCTCCGGGGGGTTAATAAAGGCCTTCTGAAGCGAAACAATGTGTTTGTGTAAGAAAAATATCCATATTTAACAAGTTATGAAGTAAAATATCAAGCTTCCGCCTGCCATATTCAACTTAGGAAGAAAGCTTAACTGGCGTAGCGTCAGTTTTTTTTTGTAAGTTGAATAGGACGTTGTGCAAGATTTTTGAACTGCGAGAGGCATTACAGTTTCTTCGTAAGTTGAATACGGAAGGCGGTCTGGTGGAAGCTAGATATTTTACTTTATTAAACTTTATACACAAACGCATCGCTTTGTTCTATATATATATATATTAGAGATGCACTGACACTAAATTTCTCCACTAATACCGATAGCCGATTATTCAGAGTGATATCTACAGATACCGATAATGATACCAATAATTTTGGGGGTTCTGCATTTTACACCTTATATAATTAATAATTAATCATTATATTTTGAATGAAATGCAAATAAAAACGTTATTTTATCAACTTGTTTCAGAGTAACTGGTATCAGTTATAAACAAACAAATTAATATTAACACAAATTCTGAAGATTTTCTGAATGTTATTAATTCACATTATTACTATTAATATTAATATTGAACATCAAACTGGTGCATTTTCTTTACACAAATCCCAAATGCAGTGCATTTTCCTGCCCTCTTTTGATTGACAGGATATTTTGGCCCTGACTATCGGCTGTTTTTAAACTATCGGCAGATAGTGTGAAAATGTGCTTTTATCGGCTGATACCGACTATTGGCCGATATATCGGTGCATCTGTGATATATATAGTTAAATATTAACATATTAGTCAAACATTAATTATATCATAGCCCTAAACCATGCCCTCAGAAAGCTAATGATATTTTGGAGCAGAACATGATTTAGCCAATATATGAGGCGTTCAAATAGTGAAATCAACTTTAAAGTCATTTTTTTTGACACGTTCTATTATATTTGTGTAGACATTTAAAAAAATTCACAAACCTGTCCACACACATACCGTGACACACAAACATTACCACCTCCTTCACAGCTGCAGGCCTTGAAGCTGATCAACTGTTCTGACCCAACAATGACAGCCTCCTCTCTCCCTCTTTTAGCAGATCGCTTCTCGCCTTGTCTCTCCATATCAAATCTCTCTTGTGTGGCCACAGGCTGAAAGAGGTTCAGATGGTTTAAATGCTTCATTATCTTTTATTTTAACTGAGATTAGAGCGAGCCTGCGGTGGAAAGTGCTGCCTGTCGGGTCCGTTCTGCACAGCTTCATTAAACGTCAGCAACTCTCCCCTATAAATACAACATGCCTGCAGAGGACCAACCAGCAGAGATCGGCTCCTCCTGAGTCGTGATGTCACAATAAAGTTGTAATGGAGGATGATTGACAGTGTGATCTCTGCATGGAAAAAAGTCCCATGAAACTTTAAGACAGGTTAAAGTTGTCTGAGAGATAGATTTTCAGTGAATAACAAATTAAATGTATACATTTTTTGGGTGAACTATCACTTTAAGTGTGAGGTATTATATGCATTTTGCTCACCTGCAAATCTCAGATCTTTTGCTCATTTCCTCTAAAAGGAACTCTTAGGCTTAAGTCCTGGAAAATCCAAGGAAAGGCGGCAAATCTTTTGGGAGGAACAGAAAATGGAGGAGATTAAGTTTTTTTTTTTCAATCAATCATTGCAGAGACATCATCAAAACATACAGCACTTAAAATCACCCTAAACAACAAGTGCCGTCTGATTGGGTCCTTGTTAATGCTCGAGCTCTCCTGGGATTTCACCGTAGCACTTCCCCACCTGTTTTCCTGAAATAATGGGTCTTGAAATCAATGGGAAACCAACTGTGAGATGTTGTACACCTGTGGAACAAATGCACATCCTATTGCTTTCACTGCACTGCACAGATACAGTATCTCTAATTTACAAAACAAACCAGTCATTCAACAAACATACAATCTATTGTCAGTTGCAATCCCTGATAGCAACTACAACAACAAGGTGCCTAGATGTGTCTCGTTTCATATGAAAGTCAATTTCAGGGCATTTGCTTATTTGTGATAGATTGCCGGAACATTCTGTTTGATGTTACAACTATTCAGCATGATGCTTTAGACAAATATTTACATATATATATATTTATCTATCTATCGGACAAATATTTACATATATATATATTTATCTATCTATCGATCTATCGNCTCTTCCGATCTTATCACATGTTTTTCAGTCAGGACTGCCACTGGTGCCACCTCTAAAATAAACTAAACTAAACTAAACTAAATAAAATAATAAACTAAACTAAACTAAACTAAAATAAAATAAAACAAAATATAATAAAAAAAATATTTTTTTATTTTTTTTAAATAATAATCTATCTATCTATCTATCTATAGCTTGTTTTTAATCCAGGGGTGCCACCTCTAAAATCAAATCAAATCATCCATCCATCCATCCATCCATCCATCCATCCATCATCACTTGTTTTTAAGCCAAGACTGCCACTGGTGCCACCTCTAAAATAAATAAAATAAAATACAATTTAAAATAAAAGTTGCAAAATTATTGTTGGTAAAAAGTGTTTATCTAAAACATAAAATTAAATACAAGTAAATCAATTTAAATAAGCAAGGATGGTCACTGGTGCCACCTCTAAATAAATAAATTTAAAAAGTGAAAAGATTGCCTGAAACAATCAAATATTATCCACACAAAAATTATGCTTAATATACAATGCTTTCCAGATACACAATAATTCAGTCAAAAACAAATATATACCGTTTTGAAATTTCAAAGAAAAATGTCACATGCCATTATAAAGCATCTGGAATAAAGAACAAGCCCTGGAAAGTGTTTCAGAATGAGGGTATACAAGCTGTATCGTTTGGAATTTGTTGGAAGGAGGCTGAGAAAAATGAAGTTTTCTCCCAGTGTGCATGCTGGGATATCCAGCTGTCTGTCAATGCCACATCCTCCCTGTGATTAATGTCCGCGTGCTGTGGGGAAAACCGGGGCGGAAGGCAGAAAGGAACGGCACTATGTCTTTGTCTCCGAAGCCGCAAGACTGCACATCACCAGGGCTGTTTGTACACTCTGTATCCTGCACAGATTTCCATACAAAGAACATTGAATGATGATTTTTGAAGGAGCTTTCTGAACTAGATCCTTTCATGGGAGGAAATTACTCGTTGTGTGAGACAGGGCTGGGATCATGTCATAATTATGACCCACGGAGAAGCTCGTAATTCATTAAAAACTAGAAATACCTGGAACGAGACGTGTAATCTTGCCACATCTCATAAGGGAAAGATTCAAAGATCTTCACTTTGTGATGTTTATTTTTGTTTTCTGAAGTGTCAGCACACAAACAAACAGGAACATGTGAGCGGTGTATTTTCTTAGCCTGGCTAATCTTTTTCCTAGAAAGGCAGATACGAGCCTATTCAGTGGCACGGATAAAAGCCGTGCTTTTGTGTAGCAAGATAACGTGGAGACTGAGCTGACGCGTTATCAGCCTCCTCTGTGGCTATAGCCTTCATTCCTGGGTTCTTACACTTAAGCCGTAGATTATTTAGGTGCCGTTCAATGTGTTCATTCACATCTCTTCTCTCCCACCATCATCTCCAATGCAGAGCGGGAAAATAAAGCTCAGTGTTAAAAATGAAAGCCCCTTTGAAAACGTCTCACCAGCCAATTGTGAGTGTGGAACGGTGCAAATGAAAACAGCCTTGACACAGCAAATCACATTTTAAATGCTGAGTCTTTCTACAATTACACTTCTTAAAATGAGTCTGAGTGCAACTAAATAATGGTGAAAAAAACATTTATTATAGTTTTGTGATTCAGTTTCATTCACCTTCACAGCTTGTACTGGGATTAATTATTCATATGGATTCATTGTTTTGTTTTTTACATTGTTGTTGTTGATTTGGTCATAATTTCAGCAACTTATTGTTTGTCCTGCTCAAAAAACTTGTTTAAACCAGCCTAAGTTGGTTTGCTGGTCTAGGATGGTGGCCCTAGCCTGGCCAAACTGGTGTTTAGCTGGTTTAGCTTGGGAGACCGGCTGATTTTCCAGCCTGACTGGCTAAAAAAGTGTCCAAAACCTTGTTAAAACCAGCCAACTGAACACCTAAGACTAGAAAACAAGCCTAAGTGCCCAAAACCCCTCTAAAACCAGCCAATGGACCACCTAGAATACCAGTTAGCTATAGGACAGGCCAGCCCTGTATTTGTGTTTACGTGCATCTGTCTCAAACAGAAGCATTTCTCACACTCTTAGTCTTCAAGTTAGCTTATTTAAGAGTCCCTCTGTTCAAAAAACTTGTTTAAACCAGCCTAAGTTGGTTTGCTGTTCTAAGATGGTGACCCTAGCCTGGCCAAAGTGGTGTTTAGCGGGTTTAGCTTGGGCGACCAGCTGATTTTCCAGCCTGACTAGCTGAAAAATGTCCAAAACCTTGTTAAAACTAGCCAACCAACCACCTAAGACTAGAAAACAAGCCCAATCATATTTGCTAGTCTAAGATGGTGTCCCAGCATGGCCAAACTGATGTTTAGCTGGTTTAGCTTGGGCGGTCAGCTGCTTCCTCTGCCTGCAGGTGCCCAGAACCCTTCTAAAACCAGCCAACAGAATACTAGTTAGCTATAGGACAGATCAACCCTGTATTTGTGTTTATGTACATCTGTCTCAAAACAGAAGCATTTCTCACACTCTTGGTCTGGCTAGCTCATATAAAGGAGTTCTGGAGCTCAGGCTCTCCCTGTGGCCTCTCTCTAGGCCCAAAAGGAGGATATGTAATATTATTAGTGGGCATCTGGAAAGGTTACCTCGTTAGAGAGATGGAGAGAAATTTAATTCAGGAAAGCTGTGTTATTAGCACAAAAGCCAGCCACTAAAGGGCATAGCAGAGTCCCTTTGGGGCCAATAGAAAGTACCTTATGACTTTTATAGGGTTCAGATGATCAGAATGTTCCAGAATCGTATGTATGGCTCTGTGTTTAGCAAGCACATGTGGCTAACGTGTTAGCATAATAAAACTGGAAAGAACTGTGCTATAGTTTCCTTTTTTTAGGCAATTTCTGATAGTTAGCATCTAATATTAGCAATTCGGGTAACAAAAAGAACAATAAACTTTCAAACTTGTTAATTTTCTTGATGCTGTAATCTTAATTTATGCTACAACAGTTGTTCCAGCAGTAGGGAAGACCGGGGCAAGTTGTCACACTGTTTAGTGTTTACTCTAGTAAATATTTCTCAGGATAAGTTTGTTTCAAAGAAAAATAAAAGTATAACATTTGTAGTATTCACCACTGTTCAAATGTTTGGGGTCAGTAAGATTTTAAAATGTAGTAAAATACAGTAAAAACAGTAATATTGTGAAGTATTACCACAATTTAAAAGAACATTTTTCTACTGTAAAATATTTTAAAATGTAATGTGTTCCTGTGATAGCAAAGCTGAATTTTCAGAATTTTCACAATCAATTAATAAACAACAAAAATGATCTAAATATAAACTTGCTATGAACTTACTGAGTCATGTTATATCAAGAAAGTGAGCAATTGTAGATGTCCTAATGTTCCTGCAAATTGACCCAGGATCATGACTGGAATAAAAGACTCCTTTTCCCCTCATCTCTTTGTGGCGGAAAGTATTTGCATATGCAAACAGCTCTGATATCAGCTGTGCAATCTAACAGCGCACACTGAGCCAGAATTCAGCGTTTGATGACATATTTTAGTGTTATGCTTTACCACAGACGATTTAATGGTACCTACAGCCTTTTTTACTGACACCTACCAACCACTCCGATACTTGATCGGGTTGCTGTGGAGATGGTTCTATCATCATAGAGATGATGTTATCACCGTGGCAATGGTGCTATCTGTGGCGCCCATCTCTCTCGGTGGCTCCTGGTAATCAAATGAAAAATATGTGCTCGATGGAGCTTTGTGAGATTAAGCTTTAAATGTAAGAAGAGTTTTAGAGTAGGGTGGAGAGAGAGCCGGGGGGACGGCGTATAGATTACGAAACCTCTGATCAGGTATAAAGAGATGTGCATGCATCTCTAAACATGCATAGTGGGGTCCAAAAGTCAGAGTCCACAATGAAAATCTAAGATTCAGAATCAGAATTAAAATACATAGTTTTAGGATTCTGAACATTTTAAAATAAAGACAAATTTTGGTTACATTTTACATAAAGCCTTTATGTATAATGCATTATAAAAGTATTTTTAATACATTAATTATGCCTTGTAATGCCCCTTATAATGCATTGTATGCCCTCATGAATTGTTATAATACAGTTATAATATTTATTAATTGAACACACCTTTAGAAAGTATAATGCATTAAAACACGTCGAACAAGTCTGTGCCGAGTTCGATTCCCATCTCGAGGTCCTTTGCCGTTCCTGCCCCACTCTCTCTGCCCAGTGCTTTCCTGTCTGCTCTCTACTGTCCTTTCCGAATAAAGGCACAAAAGCCCATAAATATAACTTAAAAAAACAAAAACAAACAAACAAACAAACAAAAAAACCATGTGAAACAACTCATTTCAGATGTAAGAAGGAATCTGCAAATATAATGCGTTTTAACTTTGGTTACAATTCTTTATGATAAGATATAACATTATAATGTACATTATAAATACCTTTATAATGCATTATACAGAAAAGGTATTTTTTTAAATAAAATGAGTATGAAATATTTAGGTCACTAATCAAATAAATAAATAATGTTTATTTATAAAGCGCCTTTCCAAGTTCAAGTTTGATGTACAGAGGTTTAATATGATCAAAATATTTTTTTTTTCTGAAAATACAATTTTCATAAAATTATTTTTCCCCCTTAAATTATATCATTATTCAATTATGTCATATTCATTATTTAGGCACTTTTACTCGCAGTAAAATAGCATCTAATTTTAGTCCACAAAAATGAAACTTTAGTCCAAAAGTGCAAAATTAAACACAATATTCATATATATATATATATATTTTCCTTCCATAATTTGTAATTATGTTTTTTTTTTAAATGAAAAACCCAATATTCATGCACTGTAAACCCTAACGCTCAAAATAATGAATTGGTTTGAGTAGGACAAACTCAAATTGAACAGATCAAATGTTAAATCAAATGAACTTTTACGAGTAATTAGAACTTATTTTTCTTCATGAGTTCATTAAAATGGACACATTTTAAGTTATCTGAATCGTTTAATTTGTTTTGAGTTTTATAAACTTGTTTCTTTAAATTTAGACAAACTTAAATTGACCTGAAACTGGGCTGGAATTTCTATTTCCCAGCATGCTTTGCCAAGACACTCGAAAGGGAGAATAAATGCTTTATTTTGTGCAAGATTAATGTTAAGTAGGGGATTTAGTAGTGTTTAATGCTTTGCTAACCAAATTTAGAAGAGTTTCTGTTATGTGTTTTTTGGGGGTTTTTTGGGGGTGGGGTGGTTACCATGGTTACGAGTGGAGCATGGGCTTAGTTTGAGAACAGGTATTTCATAAATGTTTTATATTGCCGTAATCATTCAGCAATTCCTTTGATATGCTAATGTTATCAAAGCATTGTGTTACCAATTAGCATTTCCTGAATTAGCTAATTATAGCCACCCAAATTTCCACTACTAAAAATATAAGTTGAGATTACATGATGATTTTAAGTTTAATATATGAATTAGTTAAGAGCAATTAAAATGTATGCGTGCAAAATAGGAATCTAGTTCTGCTAACTTAAACTTTGAATTTCTTTACTCAAAAAATTTGATGTAACTGAATTTTTTGAGTTTTGCCAATTTATTCGGGTTTACAGTGTGTATAGACACTCA
>RJVU01006614.1:3880424-3936747 GCA_003731715.1 Anabarilius grahami
TTATATCTATTTAATATTTAATTGTAATTATTTAGAATATTATTATATAATTATTTTAATTACTTTATTTTATTTTAATTAATTTCATTTTAATTTTAATCATTACTTTTTAAAATAGTAAAGTCGGTAGCAGTTACCATTTAAAAGTTTCAGGTCAGTAAGAACTAAATGTTGAACTTTTAATTCAAAGAATCCTGAAGAAGAATGTATCTGTCACGGTCACCGTCTGTCTTGCCTTTACTGAACTCCATTTCCCATAATCCCTCCTTCGGGGCAGTCGTGGCCTAATGGACAGAGAGTCGGACTTGTAACCCAAAGGTCATGGGTTCGAGTCTCAGGTCCGGCAGGGATTGTCGGTGAGGGGAGTGAATGTCCAGCGCTCTCCCCACCTTCAATACCATGACTGAGGTGAGACCCTTGAGCAAGGCACCGTACCCCCAACTGCTCCCCGGGCGCCGCAGCAATGGCTGCCCACTGCTCCGGGTGTGTGTTCACTGCTGTGTGTGTGCACTTGGATGGGTTAAATGCAGAGCACAAATTCCGAGTATGGGTCACCATACTTGGCCACATGTCACTTCACTTTCACTTTCACTTCACTTTCAACTCACCTGCTCACACTCAGCAATCACCTGCACCTGTTCATCATCACCTCATCACACAAGCTGCACTTAAGAACACTCCTCACCTCACCAGAGATTGTATATAATAGGGGGATAAGAGGGTCAGTATCTCTTACCATTGGAGAAAGCGTAACAGCTAACTTAATCACGTGTGGCACACGCTCAGCCTATCATGTAATGGCAGTGACATCAGTCGCAACATCCCCTAGTCTGCCTTCTCTTAAAAAAATACATTTTTATCAAGCTAAAATCTACAAATAGTTCCCAACGAAAGTATTGTTTAGTGTTAAACATGCTGAAGATTAGCAAACAGGCTGTCGATTAATTAAATGATTAGCTATTTCCCCACAAAAGCAGTTTAATCAGCATAGTGAAGCCTCTCATCCATTGACATCCATTCAAAAAACAGCCTCTGGTCTCCTTCCCTGCGTACCGCCAGGGGCGGAGTGTTAGCATTAGCCGTTACGTTTTTTTGGCTAAAGGTTGCAGGCTTGCCTTCCAGTGGCTTTGACCTCACTCCAGTGTCCGACCTCATTTGAATGTAGAGGACCTTCTCCTTGTGTGTTTCCAGCGATCTTCTACAAATCCTCCTTGTGATTATCTCCTATGTTTCCCGGTACTGTTCTCCAATGATCCTTCAGTGTGTTCTCCTCGTCTGTGTGTTCCTGTGTCTTCGTGTGACAACTTACCTCCAGTTGAGTGTGTGTGTGCTTCCGTCCGTCATCCATCCACCCACGACCTCCTGCACCTGTAAGAAATGTATCATCATTACATCTGCACATCCCTTCATCCAGTTTACTCACCCGCATCGTTGTATTCACCCTGTTGTTGTACATAAACACTCTTTGTGATATACCTATTCTCCTGAGTATATGTCTGTAACAGTATCACAGTTTCCACAAAAATATTAACTTTTTTCAACATTGATAATCATAAGAAATTTTTCTTGAGCACCAAATCAGCATATAGAATGATATCTGAATGGTCATGTGACACTGAAGACTGGACTAATGATGCTGAAAATTCAGCTTTGCCATCACAGGAATAAATTTCACTTTAAAATATATTAAAACAGAAAACAGTTCTTTTAAATTGTAGTAATATTTCACAATATAATGGTTTTTACTAATTTTCAATCAAATAATTGAGACTTTCAAAAACATTAATTTCTTACAGACCCCAAACCTTTGAACAGTAGTGTATATCCTTAACATTGTGATTTAGAAAATACGAACCTCTGATGGTGTGTTTAATTACAAAGCATTTCTATTTTTAATTCTGTGTCCTTGGGAGAATCCTTCCAATTTGAGCCACACACATTCACACTCTGGATGCGTTCACCTCTCACCAAGAGCCTCCTCTGTGGTTGACAGTGTATCCTCGAGTGGTTACTTCCTCTTGTTATTTAAAGAAAACTCACAGCACACACTGAGCCACTGACAACTGCAAGAAAAGGCCATTTGATCTCAGTTCCTTGGAGAAAACACATACACAATCATGTTCACACATACTCACCATAACAAGAAGGTGACCACAGACTTCATTTGTATCTGAGAGTGCGGATATGGGGGTCCGTCTTGTTGGTCGAGATGTGTGGCGTCTCCTGTCCGCTGTCACTGGGGGTCAGCAGAAGGATCTAATTAGGTCCATGGTGGCAGTGACTGTATGATTCTGTTGCTGTGGTCACCTTCAACTCGCAACTGTCATCAAGTAGTCCCACGACAACCTATTAGAAGACACATGCAGAGACAAGTGGTTGAAACCGTCTGTCACCTATCTGTCATCATCTCTGTTCCTCTGCTATCAACCGCTTCAGACGCATTAAAGTCAACATTATTTTAAAGTAAACAGACCTCAGTTACATCTGGTATTATTGTGTGTGATTCATCTGTGCATAGTTTTTCAAATTAAAATATAAAAATAACCCATTTTAGTGCAATTTATGCTTTAAAAAAAAAGGATAATGAGCTTAGAAAAGAGGGTTATTAACAAAAAGGGAAGGTTTATCACTGAAAATTGTATCCTACTTTAACAGCATTACAGTAAAAATGAAACACTATGGCAACAGCTTTCTTATCTGTACAAGACGGGGTTTTGCTTCGGGGGGTTGGGTGGAACTGACAAAAGGGTGGTTTCTTTCAGTTTTCCCCCTCTGTTTGGCCTAAAACAGAGGGGGAAATCGTGGTCATCCAGTCTGAAATGTTGACTCCAAACAGAGGTTTTTCAGATATTCCGTTGCGGCGTTCTCTCCATATTCACGATTCTTTACAATCTTTAGCCACTGCCTACAATGCACTGGATCCTTCAGTGGAAACCGAAAGTAACTCACTCCTGCTAAACTTTTACTTTTGAATACAAGTCGACACCATCATGACTAAAAGTTTGCTAAGAAGTATTTCCTACTAAAGCAAGCTGGTATTTGACTCTCGTCAAGTGTATCCATAGCAGACTGGTGGGAATGGCTTTGGATGGCAACATGCCCAGTGCAGTATGGGTGTTGAAGTTTTCCTACCTATTTGGCAAAAGGGAGGACAATATCCATTTTTCTGTTTTCTCTGGTCAAGGAACAATATCTTCACTACATAAAAAAAAAGAAGACGACATTATTTGGAGCTGAAAGGGTTCACCCAAAATTGAAATTTCTGTCATTAAGTACTCATCCTCATGTTGTCCCAAACCCGTAAGACCTTCATTCATCCTCTGAACGCAAATTAAGTTAAGTTTCTGAACTACACATTGGCACTGGCAGCAACATCATTGCACCTTTTGAGGTCCAGAAAGGTAGTTAAAACATAATAGTCCACGTAACTACAGTGGTTCAACCTTAATGTTTTTGGTTTTTTTAACCTTAATGTTATGAAGTGATGAGAATACTTTTTGTGTGCAAAAACAAAACAAAAATAACGACTTAATGACAGAAATGTAATTTTTGGGTAAACCAACCCTTGAATAGATCAAAGCCCAAGCCAAGACACCAAAGCAATGTCTGATTTATGAATGAATCTTTTTGAGCAGATTAATTTCAACTCGGTTCTTCCGAGTCTCATGAAACACTTCATGAATTGTATTGAATGATTCATTTGCGAAATTGGACTCATCCGACTGAGGGGCCATTTACACAATACTATTTTCAACTTGAAAACTTTTTATGCTTTTTGGCTATTCATTTACACAAAAACAGCATTTTGGAGGTCTGAAAACACAAACTTTTGAAAACAAAGAGCAAGTTTTTGAAAACGATACCATTATCGCCTCAGTGACATCGCCACCTACTGGCCTGGCAGCAGAATACAGCGTTTTTAGTTGTTCTCATGTTAAATATACCCTGAATCTGTTTTCGAGTCTGCAGTTGAATTAAAACAAAGCACTGAATTATTCATGTTTGAATGAGCGATGGAGCAGGAGTAATAAAATACTCAAAGCTTGTGTGTGTGCGTTAACACTAAGTTACTAAAGCAGAATTGTAGTCTTGTTTATTGCAAATGAAGTGAAGTTCACAACGTAATTTCGAGAGGAGTGAACCCATCTAATCTTTCAATTAGTGAAATTCAAACATAATTTCAAGAGGAGGGAACCCTAATCTTTCAATTAATGACCAGAGCATATAAGCTGCTACTCACCCTGCTCTGGCATCAGTTGTTTCGATATCCCTCCACCTCCCCAACTCCACCACATAATTTAGGCATCTCATCTATCGTACTCCTCTTCCAGGCACTAGTAGTCCCTGGGGAGTATATCCAAGCTCGAGTTGAAGCTGCTTCCTCGAGCCCCTCCACAGCGCACAGCAAGCCAAATACGCTTAACCTTATTAGCTTAAAGATTTTATGAGGAAACAAACTCGTGAAACTCCTATTTAGGTTTGTGATGAGCAGGGCTGGGCGAGAGCCGCGAGGGAATGGTGCGAGGCCGGTGACGCGAGTGATAACGAGCGTCAGCTGAGCGTTGCACCGGTCTCGTATCTCTCACAGAGGAGCTCCGGAAGCATAAAAGGAGGAGCGACGACAGTGAAGGACAAGAGAGGACCAGGCCTGGATTTTACTTTATGTTTTGTTATGTTTTTGTGGTCAGCAGTTGTCCGTGAGGAACTGCCAGCGTTTTACTTTCGTTTTGTTGTTTGTTTATTTGATAATTATATTAAAGTTGTGTTTAACGTTCGCCGGTTCCCGCTTTTTTTGACAGCCGTTGTCAGAATAAATGTTAAAATCTTTGACATTTTGATTGCAGCCTTTAGGCACGATAACTATACTGATAACTATGCTGTATTTGTGTCCACACCAATGCACAATATAGATCTGTTTATTATAAGCATGCGCTGCAGTTTTGTCATCTGCGGCTTCAAATGTTCAATCTCTTAAAAGCAGGATTGATTCTGATTGGCTGTCAATGTTTTTATCAATCATCAGCTGGAGAAAATCCTTGTGAAAGTGATTCCAACGATATCGTTTCTGTGTTGTTATCGTTATAGTTGTGGTGTGGACTCTGCTATTCTTTTTCATTTAGAACAGTTTTTAAGTTATTGACCTTAGTTTGAACCAGCCTTTAAACCGCAAATCTGAGCAGTGTGACATATATAAAATTATGGTGTTTTTCTCCATTTTATCTCATTACTGTCAGGAACATCTTACAAGATATCTCATTTGTAATTTTCTTCTCAAAATTCACACACATACATGCACACTGCATCTGACCATGCAACAATCACGCAGCTGGGAATCGAACAGGATAGGAGCAATTTCCCTAAACAGCCAAAAAGCCCAAATACGGGTCATTATTGCTTAGCGTGATGTGTCATTTTAGACTTGGCGGTAAGTTCGTCAGAAAAAAAGAGTGGAAATCAGGCGGAAAGATTACTTGAAAGGTTGCTCAAGTCAGCCTATCACACTACATTATTAATACGTGACAAATGACATCCATTTTGAAACTTGCATTTCCTTCTGCGACCATTAAATACAGATCTCGACCTCTGTCAATCAAAACGGTGTAAAATTAGGAGGTGAGAGTGTTATGATCACGGAAATCATTTTAATTCACTACAAAGTGGTAGGGATAGTGCAGTGATGTGATAGAAAATTATCATAATATCATACAATTATGTCGTTGTTTTATCACTGAAGAGCGACTTCAGTCCCACCTGAAAGAAAAGCACAGAGAAAACGTGTGTGAATCAGATCAAAAGGCAAACACCTTCATTGGTGGTCTCCATAATTTAGTAGCTATTGCCGGGGTCAGATTTGAGCCGTGAACATGGAGATGCATCTTTAATACAGCCCTTCCACAAAATAATTATAGAGTCAGCCATGAGGAACGTCCATTTGTGTGTCTAAGAGAGAAATATTCAGAGAGATACAGAGAGAGCAGAGGATATATTGAGAAAAGGAGACACAAATGGCGGTGGGAGTTTCTCAGAGGGACTTTTGTGATCTGAGCAGGACGGTGAGAGAACAAGCCCCTTCACACTACTCAAACATTTACAAGTAGGATTTAATGAGGAAAGAGAGGTGTAACTGTGGTACTAGACATTGCTTTCAGAAATAACATTTTGGTCCCGCTGCTCGCTCCCTTCATATATTATGTAATGGACCTTCTCTACTGTTCTCTAGATTTTGAATACGGGTGCTGAACCCAAGAACTGAGGGATAGTTCACCCCAAAAATAAAATTCTGTCATCATTCAGGTCTACTCACCCTCACGTTGTGGAGCACAAATGAAGAAATAATATAAGAGAGTTTATGACGAGAAATGTGAGAGAACATTGGTTTTCAATGGTTGTTGTTTTTAGCCACATTAAGGGGATAGTTCACCCAAAAATGAAAATTCTCCCATGATTTACTCACCCTCAAGCCATCCTAGGTGTATATGACTATCTTCTTTCAGATTAACAAAATCGGGGAAATATTAATAAATATCCCGGCTCTCCAAAGATTTATAATGGTAGTGAACGTGTTTTGAAGTCCAAAATAAATGCATTCATCCATCATAAAAAATAATAGTTAATAAAGACCTTCTGAAATGAAGCAATGGGTTTTTGTAAGAAAAATATCCATATTTAAAACTTTATAATGTAAAATAACTAGCTTCTGGCAGACTGCTGTATGCATTGATTTGCGGCGGCAGAGTAACCCCTGACCCGACGCATGACGTAATGGCGAACGCAGAAGCGCAGAGGATAGAGCAAAACAAAACACTCATCATGAATTAGAAGTCTAAAACAAGAAATTTTAAAGAGAAATGTCGGAGGATATTGATATAAGAGAAGAGGAGCACCAGGAGCTTTTCTGAGTAGGTCCTAAATTTAGGGGATATAACATGAATATCTGACTTTTTCCATGTTTAAGTGCTATAATCGGGTCCCCGGTGCATCTACCAACCCAGAAAACGTGAAAAAGGACAACCCAGTAACTTTGTTTTGGTAAGCCTTTCTCTGCAAGCATGTGAAAAAATGAGATTTTGCTCCCCCTGTGAGATAGGAAGGGGAACTTATTATAATATTACCACCCTTTAATATGCACGTTTCCACCCATGATGCCGCCATTTTGTTTTCGCAAGAAACAACGGTGTACCAAGTTCTAACGCCATGGCAAAAGTTCAAGCAAAGCATGCTAACTGTTCTGTCGTTGTCTGCACAGATGAGCACAGAACACTATTTAGAGTCTCGTAAGCTTGGATAGCCTACAAGTTGACCCTGGCGAGCTTGATTGCTAAAAAAGGGGGGTTTCTGTCCTAGTGATATTTTGGAAAAAATATGAGACAATTCACAGCATTTGATAGCAATCATAAAAGTTAGCCTGGTGTGTATGGCTCTGTTTGGCAAACAGGTACGCTATAGTGGGCATCCATACGGGTTTTGCACAAAAGATTAACATGACGGCACATGCTAGTCGATGAGTTGAATCAATGCTACAGCAACTACATAAATTTATCCACTAACCATTCAGAAATGTCCAGTTACATTCTAAAATTTGTAACTTCTTCCTGAATCTCTCCATCAGTGTCCGACTCCGGTTTGAACAATGTAAGGCTGAACACCGTTACTGACAATTGTCATTTTGGCTGCTTGAGATTCTCCAGCTTTGTTGTTGAGCAACCGAAGTGCGAGTTGTTAAAGCTCCGCCCTCTTCTGGAAAGGGGGCCGGGAGCAGCAGCTCATTTGCATTTAAAGGAACACACACAAAAAAAGCTTGTTTTTGACAAATTTGACAAGCTATAATAAATGATCTGTGGGGTATTTTGAGCAGAAACTTCACAGACACATTCTGGGGACACCATAGTCTTACATCACATCTTGTGAAAAGGGGCATAATAGGTCCCCTTTAAATGCAAACATGCTTGCTCTGTGAAAATGTTCACACACGGTTTGTGCATAACATTGTATTATCCATTCAGTTAAGGAACATAATAAGCCAATGTCATTTTTGTTTTACCAATAAAGAAAACAAAACAGTCTATTATCAGTTCTGACAAACTCTTGGGGCCAGTTTTGATAATGTAATTCAGTTGTTGCATCAAAGTCGCCAGATAAAATGCCCACCCTGAGAATATGAGGTTGCCTTGTCCCATTGTGTGTGTTACTCAGGCAAACATTAACTGTTCACTGATGGCAGAAAATTGAGCGTATACCGAGCTCAGCTCCACGCCTCTAGAGCCCCAGATCACTAATCATTTGATGCTGAAAGCAGCCGCTCCCTCTGCCGCAGGAATGAAGGGTCAAACGCATGTTAGAAGCGAGCTGCTTCTTACGCAGGACACGTCTCTCCCCACGTGCCTTGAAGCAGCAGGGGACCCCATCAAGAGCGGGAAGAGAGCAGTAGAGGAGAGGAATGAAATAATTTCATCTCCTGCACTGTAATGCTCCCTCTTAAATCAGCCTGTGAGGAGTGTGGCAAGGCTCAGGGAACAGGAGGGAGGCAAGAAAAGCTGGAAAGAGAGACAACGGTAATATCGGCCCTGCTTTGATGAAAGATCTCAGGCAGTGGACACACAGAAACAGATCTATAAACAAGTGGACGATGGGAATAGGGAGCAGGAGGGAAAGAGAGAGAAAGGGATGGAGAAAAGCTAGAAGAAGAGATTAAGAATGTGATTGGAGAGATATTTTGTCGGTCGCATTTTTTTTCTGCAAAAACATTCTCATTTACATTTATGCATTCATCAAATGCTTTTATCCAAGCGATTACAAACGAGGGACATCACAAGCAATTTGTCAAAGGATCTCAAATTATGTAATTGTTGTTTGATAACATTCATTTCCTCCAAAGAATGTTATCAAATATATAAATAATTTATAAATTAATTTAAATATACGTACACACACAGTACTGTGAAAAAGTCTTAGGTACGTTAGTATTTTCACAGAAAAAGGTTTTAAGCCAGTTATTATATCTTTTGCTCTAGTGTGTCAGAAGGAAATATCAGTTTACATTTCAATCATTCATTTTTACATTAATTGTAAGAATCCAGTGAGATTTTTGTATGCACAAGGAGTCTGACAACAGCCGGTATAAAGTTCATAAAGTGATCGTAAAACTAATCTACATGAATTGAGTGGTTTAGTCCAAATTTTCTGAAGAGAAATTATCACTTTATACGCTGATAACAGATTTAATTTAGGCTTTCATTCATATATTAACATTCATCAACACACATCAGTTGTGGTAAATGGAAGCTCAAGCGTGTCCGCTTTACGCGCGAGAACCAATGAGGTTCATTCTCATGTGTTAAGGTCTTTGCACACTGAGTCTGAAATTTTCGCACGTTAAAAAATAAATACGACCTCACGTTGTGTCAATCACGTTTACACAATGCCTCCGAAACTTTCGTCCGTCATAAAAAAATTCATTTTCAGCATACGTGGCAAGCATTTTGAGAGACGTTTTGACAATTCAGAGCCACCGTACAAGCGAACGCCAAAATCCTGAATGCCATCTGACAAATTGATACACGTTGTCTACAGCACAAAGCAGTCGCACTGAATGACAAACAAAGTGTGGAATACAAAGAGACAGAATATAAAGACAGATTGTGCCAGTATCGCTAGCAAAGCATCAAATTGAGCCACGGACATCTTGAAGTAAACTTTGAAACGCTCGGGATAATCCCGCAGCTCCTTGATGAGGTGGAACTCTCCTTCCTCTTTACGCAATCTCGGGATTGGATGGACCTATATTTCCTCTTTCTTTTTCTCTTTTTAAGAAGAGAGAGGACAACTAAATCATGGTCACTGCTTGAAGACTCCATTTTGTATTGTTTTGCGAATTTTTTCGTAACGGATTCATTAATACGCTTCGGACTCAGTGTGCAAGGTCTCTGTGCGTGACGAATTTTTAGGAACACGAATACGAAAAAATGCATGCGAAAATTTCGGACTTAGTGTGCAAAGGCCTTTACACAGCATGTTTGAGCTTCTGCAAGAACCAATGCGGTTTGTTCTCAAGAGTCAAGCAGGTTCGGTTGACCTTCTGTTTAAGTTTGCTGATCAAAAACTACAAAAAAATCTTATATCCTTTACGGACCATTCAGAAACGTCCAGTCGCATTCTAAAATTTGTAACCTCTTCCTGAATCTCTCGATCAGTGTCCGACTCTGTTCGAACATGTAAGGCTGATAACTGCTTTTGGACATTTTGGCTGCGTGAGATTATCCAGTTTTGTTGTTGCTGAAGCTGTTAGAGCTGTTAAAGCTCCACCCTCTTCTGGAAAGTGGCCGAGGACAGCAGCTCATTCTGGCGTGTTTTTCCTCACACAGGCGTGTTTTTCCTCATACCCAAATAGGGGCAAATTTGACAAGCTATAATAAATGATCTGTGGGGTATTTTGAGCAGAAAATTCACAGACACATTTTGGGGACACCAGAGACTTATATTACATATTGTGAAAAGGAGCATAATAGGTCCCCTTTTAGGTAAAGTCAAGGACAATAAAATACATAAAATAATACAAAAAGGAGTTAAGTTTTAATAGGAAAAAGGTTAAATCTGCTTGTATTAACAAAAATAAACTCCTGGGATACAAAAGTGCTTGAAGTTCGAGAAACAGCCACTTAGCACAAGTTGTTAATCCCAAACAAGCTTGCATGTTTAACCTGGGGTACTAACAAGTATTCCTTCCAGGAAAGTCTCTCTAAAGGCCTGTTCCAACCAAATATCTTCCAATCTAAAATTTTGGCCTGAAAAACATCACTACATACTCCTTCACACTAAAATATTGTGACATTGCAATCCACATTATTATATTGCAATAACATGACATTTGATTAAAAATCTAGTGCTGATTTTTTAATTGTCTGGATACTGAACAATTCTTTCAGGGATCTGAGCCTATTCCAGGAAACTGGAATTGAATTTGTTGTGTGTTTCAGTGCGGAAAATAGTGAATATTTAATACTTTCCTGTTGTTTAGTCACATCACGCTGTGACCAATACGTTCCCCTGGGCCAATGAGATTACGTATGTGAACAAAAGATAGCCCACACATCTTGATGCAGTTTGGCACAAGTATGTAACCTTAAAAAACAGACATGGTCAGATGCATCTGCCCTTCTTTCGGGGGTCTGATTCCGTTGGCCTGCCTGAGCCGAAAGTGGGTCACTGAGAGCTGGGAGAAGGTGCTGGCATGCTGCTCACTTGGACCCAAATGAGCTGTAAAATGGCAGTAAATGGGCTTGAGAGAGGGAGTGGGAAACTGGAGCCTCTCTACACACACCAACCAACAAATAAGACAGAAAAACAGACAGCGAGAAAGAGATGGAAAGCTCTACCAGCACCCCAGCAGGGTCTCTGCAGCCATTCCTAATCTGGCTCTTTTATCCGGTCCCTGCGGTCAGTGCCATCTGTGTGAAGTCCCAAATCAACTTCCTCCAAACCAACACACATACTTTGAGGAGCAAACAACCTCCCAGCCTGCAGATCTCTGGTTTCTTAGAGAGCTTTTGGAACTTGCTTCTCAGTTAAAAGAAAATAGATGGCTCACTGAGGCAGAAGGGCTGGCAGACTCTGACTAGTTATCCACCACATCAAAGCACCCATCCACAGCCTCTTCCACTTAACTTGAGATTTCAAGATGTTTTTTGGGCGCTGTGTGTGGAAAAATTCAACACGTCACCTTTGAAATCCAGAGATTGTGCTATAAACGGACTCCTGTGCCCTGGTCAATACTGGTGACAATCCTTTAAACCCCAACAATGCATTTTTTAACAGCTTGTTTGGATTAATTTCCTGCCCGATCAATCAATTACAGGTGACCTGCATAATCAATAATCTCTCACTTGTGGTACATATAAAAACAGACAGGTTTGAAACTAAGGCTCTAATCCAGCACTGCTTAACAGCACTGCTCAACTGTTTTGTGACAACCACAACTGCAATAGCAACAAACATATCGTCTAACCAAGTTAATAAGAAGCAAGACTGAAAGGTACAGTATGACTGTATCAGATAATGGTAGAAATGTGTAGAGACTCTGCTTTAACAATATGATTTAAATTTTTTTTACAATAAGCAGTAAAAGATAACATACACTTCAGAGTTTATCTGTAACAGTTGTTGTCAGTTGCCAAGGAACATCACAACTTAATTGTGTATTAATATAGAATGTATTATTCATTACATCAAAATTTAATAAACAATAAAAATGCACATTGAATTCTATATTAACGCACATTAATGTAATTTAATTCCATTATAGTGTACACAAAAATCTATAGTATTGATCATTTTATGAACATTCAATTTTATATTAAAGGTGCAGTAGGCGATTTGTAAGAAACACTGTTGATATTTGAAATCACCAAAACAAACGGGCCCCTACCCAAAAGCATCAAACCCCTATTTTGATAGCTCCACCCCCAAATTAACAAACACGCTATGCAACACAGGCACCTCCCCCTCATGAGCGGATACGCCCCCCACTGCTGATTGGCTACAAGTGTGTTGTGGTGCTCTGTCTGATCCATTTTCAACAGCGTTTCTCAGAAACTGCTTACTGCATCTTTAATGCAAATTGTATTACCATCATTAAATAACTGCGCATGAATGTCCATTGAAATGCACATTAAATTCAATAATAATAATATTAATCTATATGAATTTAATATGACCCACTATAGAATTTAAAGTACATTAATGTGCATTAAATTGAATTTTATGTGCATTAATGTGTGCTAATATAGAATTTCATGCACATTAGTATTTAATTCAATGTGCATTATTTAATTCTTAATTACATGACAATAACAATAACATTAAATTCTATATTAATATATATATCTTGTATATATATAATATCATTTTGACATTAATGTCATTTAAAGAATTCAAAAAAACTAATTTAGTGCACATTTAGTTTAACTGTGTTAATATACTGTAGAATTAGATGTGTAAAATACAAAATAAAAAGGATTTTAAAAAGTACTCTTCATTTGTATTGTCAAAAAATAGGAAGTTTTAGTTTAATTTTAGTTTACATTAGTTTAACTGTGTGTTAATGTGCTAATATACTGTAGAATTTGATGTGTAAAATACAAAATAAAAAGTATTTATAAAAGTACTCTTCATTTGTATTGTCAAAAAATAGGAAGTACTATGCAACAAAGAAATAATTTTTGTTGAATTTTCAATAAAAAAAAATCTTTTTAAAAATTAAATATGAAAATCTCAGGTCCTAAAAAACATTCTGCTCTGCGGCCCCTGACCTTTCCAAAGTTAAGTAGCCCTGCTGCGATCTCCGCATTGTTGATTTTGCACCATACAGTATTCATCTGTAATGCTGAGTCCTATTCTAATTTAGTCTATCCATTCAGCTCTTTATGAGAAAGGAATATTGAGCAGCTGAACACATAAAAATAGGCCATACGTACACACGTGCAGAATGGGTTGCGGGGAGGAGGAAAGTGAGAAGGGAGGGAGAGGTGGGCTATCGGTTCTCGTTCAGCACGGGCATAAGCATCTCACGCCATCACAGCTCATTCGCTCAGCACACCTCATTACCGAGCCACATCGACTCGAGCTGATTGGCTGAAACCAATCAGATGGTGAAATGAGTATCTAAAGGGGGGGGGAAAAAACATTTCTCTCTCTCCTCACTTTTATTCCAGTCCCTCTATCTTATTCCCATTCCTGGTGCAATGAAAAATTAACTTGCCCTGTATGGCGTCCTGGAAAAATTGCAGATGCTGTGCACAAAAAGGCAGTGCATGAGTGCCATTACCTCAACTTAATCTGGGCTATTTTCTCCGTTTCCGTTCGCCTCTCTCACCTGCAGGAAAAACACCAAATCAGGCCGATCTAAAATATGAACAGATGGAAATTCATATGGATTAGCTGGAGCTTCCTGGAGGGGCTGAAATCCTCGTATGAGATTTGGCTAATGCATCATCAAAGCCTCACTGATGAAGTCTTCAGGGGCTGGAGGACAAACGGCCCTTGACCTGCCACTAATAGATGTAAAATTCAGTGAAACAACAGCCTGTGCTTTACCATGATAACAGTACTATAATGACATTACTGCTATTACGAAATGACATCTATAATATTAGCAGCTACAGTTACTAATACTACCACCAGTGAGCGGGTCGAGTAGGACTGGTTACATTTGGTGCCGTGACCCAGATGGGAGTGAGGTTTAGGGGGGGTGAGTGTAACGGAGGCAAGCTAGTAAGAGCTGTGCGTGTAAACCTCACTCCCCTGGCCTCAAGAGGCACTCTAGCGACTGACGTTAGAGACTGTGGTCTTTAGCATCCTTGTTAGCACGCTCGCCTCCCATGCTAGTTCGAATCCCGCTCGGAGCGGGTCGAGTGGGACTGGTTACATTTGGTGCCGTGACCCGGATAGGAGTGAGGTTTAGGGGGGTGAGTGTAACAGAAGCAAGCTAGTAAGAGCTGTGTGTGTAAACCTCACTTCCCTGGTCTCAAGAGGTGAAATAGAAACTGACGCTATTTAGCATTAGGTATTTAACGCGGCCACCTCGCATGCCAGAGATGCCTGTTTGAATCCCACTCGGAGCAGGTCGAGTAGGACCGGTTACATTTAGTATTTTTGTGAGTCCCTGACATGGTTTCTCTCCTACTTTAATGGATTTCTGTCATTTAGAAACAATTTTATCAATATTTTAGTATGACTACCAGTAAATAGTTTAAAGTACTATGTATATGTTAAAGTAAATTGCTGTATATTCAGTCAGTAAAACTATATATTCATTGAGAAAAAAAAAAGGCAGGCAGGAAGTAATTCAATCGATTGGTAATTGATTGGATGGTAAAAAGTGGGCATTACATACCAGAATGGAATCAGACTGAATGGGAGTATGCAAAAATAATGTTTAAGTAGCTATTTGGCTATTGGTTAACATTATTTACTAGCCTAAGTGACATCATTGAAAAACGAGAGTCATTTTCTGAAATGTACAAGAGCAAATTACTACTTACATATGAAAAAAGCACAAAAAAGCAAAAATGTTACAAAAGATTTTCACCAAAGTATCCTGAAAAATGTATCATGGCTTCTACAAAAATATTAAGCGACACAACTGTTTTAAACATTGATAATATTAAAAAATATTTCTTGAGCAGCAAAACAGCATATTAGAATGATTTCTGAAGGATCATGTGACACTGAAGACTGGAGTAATGATGCTGACAATTACAAGAATAAATTATATTTTAAAATATATTCATATAGAAAAAAAGGTACTTTAAATTGTAATAATATTTCACAGTATCACAGATTTTACTGTATTTTTGGTCAAAAAAATAAAGTCTTAGTGAGCATATGAGATCATACTGGCCCCAAAACTTTTGAATAGCATTTTATATGTAACTGTCAATTTGGTTATAGCTTGTACTAGCAATGCTAATATTCTAATGCTACTAGAGCTATTTCCTCGTTGTTTCTTTTTAAATGGCCAAAAAAAAAAAAAAAAAGATACAACAATCCATGTTCTATCTGTGTAAATACAGCCATTAAAGAGCACACACACTGATATCAGGTTTCGACACAGGAACAAAGAGGGAAATATTTCATACTGAGACAGACGAAGGCTATTCTCACAGATGATTGCAATCACACACTTTAATAGACTCCCTCCATGTACTAAACCCAAAACCCGTCTTCCAACAGTCACCTGCTTTCTCACCTCTTTCTGATTGAACATTCTCAGAAAAGTGCTGCTTTACTACTTGAAAGAAAGATAGAGATAGTAAGGGAGTAATAGAAAGATGGGAACAGGAGAAGAAAGGCAAAAGAGAATGGAAAGCAGAGAATAAAAGTCTTGGTTGCTTTGCACTACAAGGCTTATCAGAGGGCAAATAACATAAGAAACCGCTAGCGCCCGGCGCTCTGTTTCACACAGTTCCCTTCCCTCCCTCCCTCCACCCCTATTATCTTGTTCATCTCACACTAATGCCTCTCCCCCGTTCCAACAAGAACCCTCACTGAGATGCTGAGCCTTCAAAGGATTATTAGAATTCATTTGTTGACGGTAGGTGAGAGACTGTTAAAGCATACCACGCATAAAAGATGTGAGAAAATCATGAGATTAACAGCCTTCCTTCTAATATTTCACACATGTACACACAAACGGATCTTAATTCATCATGCCATTATGGCCTCTGCGCCTTCATCTTCCTCTCCTGCTATTCGTTATGGACTTCGATGCTGATGAATTACAGTGCACTCTTCACAACGGTGTTGACAGTGCCGTTGATTCCACCATTTGTGAACTCTTGGACTGCGGGATAACCTTATTCTGGAGCTCTGAGATCAGTTGTCACGTCTTCTCGAGTTGCTTTTTGGTCCTTGATCATTGTTAAGGGATGTCTTCCCCTACACAAAAATATTAAGCAACAACTCTTGATAATAATAAGTGGTGTTCTTGAGCACTACAGCACATTTAGATGCTTTCTGAAGGATCATCATACCATGCATAAAAGATGTGAGAAATTCATGAGGTTAACAGCCTGGCATTTAATATTTCACACACGCACACACAAACAGATCTTAATTCATGGTGCCGTTATGATCTTCTTCTTTCTTCTTCTGGATATTCGTTACGATCTGAATTATCGACATTGATTAGTTGATTAGTTAGTTGTGGCCTAATGGTTAGAGAGTTGGATTTGTAACCCGGAAGTCTATTTTACTTTTTTACAATGGTGTTGAAAGTGCCGTTGGTTCCACAATTTATGAACTCTCGGACTGTGAGACTGCAGCTCCGAGATCAGTTGTTCCAACTTCTAGAGTTGCTTTTTGGTCCTTGATCAGTTTCAAGGGTCATCTTCCCTTCTGTCACACAAGTTGAAGCCATTAGCAAGAGTTTCCCCACAGGCTCTGCAGTTTCGAGGATCAAGGGTATGACCTAGCTTGCCTTGCCCTTACGAAAGCACTCCGGCGTCAATGCCGGCCCAGCAGGACCCCCCTTTGACCGGAAAGTGAGAGATGCACCCGCGGTGGTGAGAGTGTTGTTTTAAAAGAGCAAAGGTTAAGAAGTTCACAAATAAACACATCTCAAACCTACTTCATCACAAGGACTTCCCATGGACACAGTCAGAAAGAAAGAGTTCACGGAATACAAACCCGTGTTTTACCGTTGAAGCGGTGTTCTCTAGAAATTCAGGCTATTAACATTCTGTCAACGTCAAAACCTGTCCATGTGCCCATGTCAGAAAAGTATGAATTAGTGATATGTCAAGGCGACCCAATAATAATGGTTTTTTCGCATTGATTCTGAGTCACACTGGAGTGGACCAGATGACTCAAGGATTGATGGAGCTCTGGTTGAAGTTCATTCATGCACTTGTTCGGTCTATGTCAACCCATCAGTTGCTATCAAATAAAACTAAAAACTTGAACTGGCTCACACAAGCTCTATAAATTCTCTTGCTTTTGAAAGGCATACAGCAAAATGGTCACATTGAGAAGTGTAAAGACTAAAATGATGTCTTCACAGCGATTGTTCTCTCAACTTCTCAGCTGCTGGTGAACTTGATTTAGCACCAGAGGCTCCATGGGAAATGTAATCTCTCGAGGGGCGTGTGCCATTGGGAGATCCCTTCTGAATGCTTTTACAAGGTTGCTGGATGGGAAAAGAATGGCTTTGAGAACATCACAAGTACAATCTTTTCTACTATTTTCAGTTCTTGAACATGTTAGGTAACAGTACGAATTAAAAAACACAAGTTTTTTAATCAATAATGCTTGTCAGATTAATTACAACTTCTAAACTGATGGTGAAATTGTCATCTCTTAAATGCCATTGAAGAATCCCTTCTGAAAGTTTTCTGAAGGTTGAAAGAACATTGTTGCTTCAGAGAAACCACATTTCATTACATAGTAAATATAGACAGTTTGGTTTGGTTGGCCTTGCCTTCTATGTTTGAATCTTGACTATGTTCACATTTATAAAGTAGACAGAAACGCTCCAATATAAAAATATGACCCTGGACCACAAATCCAGTCATAAGTCGCACGGGTATATTTGTAGCAATAGTCAACAATACATTGTATGGGTCAAAATTATAGATTTTTCTTGCCAAAAATAACTAGGATTTTAAGTAAAGATCATGTTCCATGAAGATATTTTGTAAATTTCCTACCGTAACTTTATTTTTGTGTGTGGATACGCATTGCTAAGGACTTCATTTGGACAACTTTGGTGATTTTCTCAATATTTTGCACCCTCAGATTACAGATTTTCAAATAGTTGTATCTCGGCCAAATATTGTTCTATCCTAACAATTATTTAACTTATTTATTCGGCTTTTAGATGATCTCAATTTAAAAAAATTTACCCTTATTACTGGTTTTGTGGTCCTGGGTCACAAATGGTTTTCTGACTAATTCCTACTTCTTAAATGCTGGTGAACTTGATTTTGCAGGCTCCATGCGAACTGTCATCTCTTGAGAGCTGTTGAGGAATCCCTTCTGAAGGTTTGAAGAGCAATGTTATATTAGCGAAAACAAATTTCATAATATCATAAATATAGACAATCAAGTTGGACTTACCTGCTGTGTTTGAATCTCATCAATGTCCATGTCAAGGAACTTCTTTTGAAATAAAGACAAAACTGTTCAGTCATCCCAATAATAATGATTTTCCTATTAATTAATCTTGTCAGTTGCCAGTGAACTTGAGGCTACATGAGAGAAAATATCTCACAATTGCTGTTAAGAAATCCCTTCTGAAGGTTTTCTGAAAGAACACTGTTGCATTTTGAAAGAGCGTATGTCATAAGATCATGAATATACAAAGTCAAGTATGGTTGGCCTTACCTGCTATGTTTGGATGTCAGCCTTGAGCCGACCTATCAATAAAATAAACCTCAGAATGCACTCTAGCTGTGTCTTGCTTAGAGGTGCATAAGCATGCTTGTGTTTGTGAGGTAAAAATCAATCCATTTGAATCACTTTGCAGCATTGGATTTTGCCGGCGTTCGAGACTTTTTCTCAAACAAGATGCATGGATGAGGGTATTGTCAAAAGAGTGATTTATTTTCTTGGATGTCCCTCTTTAGCTCAGCCACACAAATGCCATTCGATTCTGATGCCGTTCTCAACCCGTCCAGCAGAGGGAAACATAGCGCTTCTGTTTTACAAAGCCAGTGGGAAGAGAGCCTGATGCTGTCTCACCACACACATAACAAAGAGTGTTCCAAATCAACAAAGCGTGACTGTGTGGAGCCTTAGTTCAGCCACCAACTCATTTCAATCCTCAACGGGGGAAATTACGATTATTCCGTTATTATTGTTTGTTTTGTCTAAGGCGATCGAAAAACAGAAGCATGTGTGCTCATCAGATGGTAGGGAGAACAATGTGGAGGGAGAGCCGTTTAATACTTCAAAGCTGGGTATTATTGTATTTTTACGGAAGTTTATTACAACAATAAGAGGAATCTCATGAGAGCGCAAGGCTCAACTGTCTCTTTGTGACGGAGCTTTTCTCCTCTAACATATTAACATGGCCTTTCAGGCCCTGCATATACGCCGATGCTCTTTGTAACAAGGGAGCACTTACTATAACATGCCGGCGGCCCTCGTAGAACAGACAGAGTCCCATCTGTTAGGAACAGAGTCCGTGCGTATGTGTATGCGCTCTTTTCCGCTTTCCAGGCAGTGTCACGGTACTTACACTTAAATGAAGACCTGGTTCAGACAGGGAGTGGTCACTTTTGAGAGTCGAGTAACTTGTTGCGACAGATGCCAATGCTCATCATATCATTGTGGATGTATGCAAGATTGCAGTGTGGACAGCTTCTCCATCTTCTACACAGACTCCTGGGACGCTAAAGATGAGCTGACTGACTATTTACTGTTGACAGGGTAAAAGGTATCCAGGTATGACAGGGTATCCATCTGTGGCTCATGCTACTGAATGCAATGATACGCACTTGGTGTTGAGCTTTTAATCTCACTGAGATCATAGCTGTGAAGTTATAAAACTATTTATGGTTTTATCTGTCGTTTTTCAAGAATTAACATTTGAAATTTACAGCAAATTAATCAGGAGGTGTAACACTGAATCACTGTTGCCAGACGTACGATAATTATCATATTTGTATGATAATTTTGACCTCTGTACGATGATCAAAAATCCCATAATGTACGATAATTTCTGAATTTTGTGACACTTCAAATGATGGTCGTTATAATTGGCTTATAATCATTGATCTAGCTGTGGATCCTCTACGTCATGATTGTAAGTAGAACATGAATGTTGTGTTAATAGGCATGTCTTCCATCTCATCTTATGTTACGTCTTCTCGGCCAATCATCGTGGAGAATGACTCTCTCTCACGAGCACAAGTTAACGTTCCTGCCGCAGCGCTTTTAGGTCAGTTGTTTCCCACTAAGGTACGCCTATTGTGGTAATTTGCAGGTCATCTCAAAAAGTTGCTGGTCTAGATAAATAGCTGTATTCTATACGTTTGACTCGTCAAGTCACCTTTATTAATATAGCGCTTTTTTGAGTTTTTGTCCTAACCAGCCGCGACAGCGACGCGATGATTCTATTTTAGAAACGGTTTCTATTCCTCTGCGACGTCACGGCTGGAACAGCAACACAAAGTATGGCTATGATAACATAAGTTACTGTTTACTTTAAATAATGTTTAAATAGTGTAATTTATGAATTTTACTATGTACTTACCATTTCATTGTGTCTGCTGTGCTCTTGCCAAGAGAGCCCGCCCACACGCTCTTCTGATTGGCTGATTGGTTTTTGATTAATTTTGTCGCATCCCATGGTCGTGTTGTGTTTAGTGTGGACAGTCAAAATGCTTGTTGCTGGAATCTTATCGCATCGCGAGTAGTTAGGACACGTGTAAGACATGCTGCTGCTGTACAACATAACAAACATGAATTACCCGTAGCAGATCTATACAGGTGGAGCTGGGGAAGGTGGAGAGTTTCTGAAAGCACACTGCACTGCTACAGCAAAGGCTGACCAAGTATTTGAAGGTTGAGCAGCGAGCTCATTAGCTACTGATACAGCAGGAACCAATCAGCTGCACCCTATAGAGAATGATGTGATTGTAAGCAGATTGAGTTAAGGAACTATTAGCCTACGAGTTTCATGACAGAACTTTGTATACAATCATTTATGAAAACACTGATATCAAAAGCCTTAAAATAATTTTTATGTGATATGCTGTGCTTAATGTTACTATTAATATATACATACATGCCCCTAAACAACCTGTCTGGCTCTCTCTACTGAAAACCTCTGCTCTAGAGTTGCATGTCCTCATGAATGTAGGTCGATTTCAGGACCATGGACAGCACTGCTGGCCGTACCTTCCATTAGTCAACTGCATAATATAGCTCAACTCCTTATTTTTAACGAATAAATGCTGTTTTTTTTTCCTCCATTACCTTCACTTGGAAGGTGAAATTCTCATTAAGCCCTACTGATGGGAACAACCACATGTAAAACTTGCGCTGTTTTGCATTTCACAGGTTTGTTTGATGTTTTCATTTTTACCCATTCATTTTCTCCCTCTCTCCACGTTTGGATGATTGTAGCAGCAGAGAGAGTGAAAACCATATGTAGGTTTAAAACAGTCTCTGCATGGTACAGATAGCACAGAGAATTAACGCCCATTTCACGGCGTCGCAGCCGCGGCTGGACAGGGCCGGAGAGGTGCGCCTCAGCCTGCCAATGAGGACGGGAGAGGCCAGCCGCCCCCGAGACACTCAGTAATTGTGCTGCTATGAAGTGCAGGTAGGTGTGCAAATTACCAAATGTGGCGTGTAAGCCCATTCGCCGGGGCTCCATCATTGTCATGCGTGTCCAAGTTTGCAACGTTTGGCGACAGAATATTATGTCCATTTTGTGGTTTTGCTTTGGCATGGATGGTCACAGCATAAGCTTTTAGAACAGGTGCAACCTCCCCACAAAAACACCCTCAGCCAGCTGGAAGAATTTTTTCCTAAGCTATCACGTCATGGAAACTGGTAATGTTTTGCTGTTTCATGACTCATTAAAATCCTTAAGTTTCAAAATCTAGCAGAATCACTGGAGCCAAATATCTCTGCATTAAGGCAACTCTGAGAAGTACTTATTCTTGGACTGTTTTTTTTTATTTTAATTTTTTTTTTACCATTAATGTAATCAAGACCATATAAAAAGCACATGGATAATCAAATTCGACATTATACACTTGGAAAATTAAGTCCTACCTCAAATTGTTCTCCTTCACTTGCATGAAAGAGCGCTCAGTCAACTTGGTTGCTACTATGGTTGAATACAGAGATGCACTACATATTAGTTCCTTATATCAAATATTAGCAAATTTATATGTACTTTGTATATATATATTTTAGGGGTTGATTTGATTTAATTCTACCTGGCAGCGTCTCTCTACTAATAGTGAAGCTGTGGGTTTTAGTTACTAAGAAATATATGCTAGAACTTTTAAGTTTCTAAGCTATTTTATTGAGAAATTACAGAACAGGGTTGACAATACATTTCCGCACAACTGAATAATTCTGCTGTACGAGTCTACGAGCTATACTGTATGTGAGCGTTACAGTGCATCACGCCTTAGTTTAGAACAGCAATTAACTTACCTGTACAATAAGCTGTTTGAAAACGTGCATTCTCCCATTCAATTTCGAGCATCCAGATGGTATAATCACGTGTCTTGTGGAGAGCTCTCAGAGTATGCATTTATTTGTCATTTTGGGAATGGAGCGTAAACGTGGACTTCAAAGATTTCTTACGCTGTTGCGCTCTCTATAGGACCAGCGACTAGTCGAAGTCAAGCTTAAAGCATCATGGCCAGTGTTGCCAAATCTGCAGTTTTACTGCGGAATTGGGCTACTTTAACACTGTTTCCGCAGGTTGTTTTTCATGTCCGCTGGTTGAAGCAACCCCAAATAACATGATATTTAGCCCCTGGAATGCGATTTTTACCAGGGAAGCCCCGCCAAAAAAAAAAAAAAAACGTGGGNGAGCCGACTAGTCGACGTCCAGCCTAAAGCGTCATGGCCAGTGTTGCCAAGTCTGCGGTTTTCCTACGGAATTGGGCTACTTTAACACTGTTGCCGCAGGTTGTTTTTCATGTCCACTGGTTGAGGCGACCCCAAAAAACATAATGAATATACATTTGAATTTGAGATATATCCACTATTGACCAATACCTTTATACCACAATGTCCAGTCTCTTGGAGTCTTGATTTTCCCATGCCACTTTTTTCACTGCTCTTTTTGAGTCATTAGCCCCATTCTCTCCCTCTCTTTAACTGACACCTTTCCTTCCTGTGATGCATTGCCTTTATTTAAGAATGTGGCACAACGCCGTCCACATGAAAGATTGCAGCATGTCAGGTTGAAGCCGAAGGGCTGGCGAAAAATACCCACTGTACTGACTAGGTTTCCCTTGCCACCACAGGGAGTGCCTGCCTGGGCCGAGCAGAGGGGTGAGAAAAATTACCCGCTGCTTGACATATATAATGGCATTGAAGGAAACGGAGATACAAAGACAAAGGAAGTAATGTCCTTTGATCCCCCCCTAGGCCCCTTTCTTTGGCATGTCACGATCTTGGCTCGTCACATGGGTTAGACTCACCTGGACTTACCGAAGCTTGTAGGTCTGGAATGTCGACAGGTTTGTGCCGCCAACACATCAGCCTAAAAGGGAACAAGATGACAGACAGAGTGAAAGAAGTGTTATTGAGATCATTTTTTATTTGTTATATTGCTGTAGAACGTCACACTTTCTCACAAAATATGAAGTGCATTTAGCATGTTTGCTTTCAACATCCATTTCTAAGGAAAGGAAAGGAAATATCTGAGAAAAAAAAAAGAAAAAAAAAAACTCCAAATGAAGGCAATTCAGTGTTCAGACATTGCCAATGTATTACAGAAATCCCTGAGCCAAGTTTCAGACCATCTCTTCTTAAGATCCCCGTCCAACAATTGATTGTTGGAATTTAAGATTCAAGGAGTCTCCTTAAAGTTGCATTAAGTTATGAGGACCTACCTCTCGCCAGTTTGATTGAATGAAAAATGGAAAACCATATATCAAATAGCCAATACTGTAAGATCCGTTTGTGCACTTTATATCTGAAGTGCTCTGTTTCGCTGCAAAGAAAGACATGGTAGAAGACACGTTTACCAGGACTTAGATATTGCAGGCACATTTCCACAAGGTTACAGTTATCAGTTTGCCAATTGTCAACGTATTACCCTTATGCTTCCATCTATTTAGAGGAAAACTATATGTGACTGGAATAATAGCATCATAACTGTCGTTTCGGATGACATACGTCTCACATTACAATTCTGTCTGCTTTGACATTGGAAAAAAAAATTAAAAACACACTTGTCATGACAATCTGTTATATGCGCTGTCACATTGAAAAGATGGATGCCTCCAAGGTAATGATTCTGACAGCAGAGGTGTAAAAGAGAAAAAATAAAACAAATACTTTCTGACACCATCTCGGCCTGGGTCAGAGCCCGTCAGCGAGGCACGTCTATCTGAAACCCAGTCCAATATGGCAGCAAACGCAGCTCAGCTGTGAAATTAGAGCCCACACTGTCCCGAGAACTCCTGTGCTGCAAACCGTCCATCTTTTTTCGGTCGACCTTCCTGAAAATCACAGTCCTGTCCTTCTCTCATACGGAGAGGGATGTCAGTCATGCAATCGGAATTGAAAGAGCACCGCTGGGGCCACCTGTGGATGCTGTGTATCAAAAGATGTCAAGATCTCTATTTCTTCCATGGCGGGCTGGTATGACGTGGAAGTGAATTCTGCACCCTGTTGGTTTTGAGATTTGATAGAGTGCTTGTACACACTCAGAGCTGTCTTATAGTCTCCTCAAATACTGTACAGCATTTGTTTGTTTTCAGCATGCGAGTGGTACTCGTCGCGCCTGATGTATGAAAACAAAGACGCAGGGGTAGGTGGAAGAAGAGCAGATTTGTTAGCGTGTCTTAAAGTTTGACGAAAGGACTAAAAAAAAGGCTTGCTTCACCCAAAAATGAAAATTCTGTCATCATTTACTTACCCTCATGTCGTTCAAAATCTGTATGACTCTTTCTTCTGTTGAAACACATAGATATTTTGAAAACATTTTTTTTTTTCGTCCATACAATTAAAGTCAATGTTGTTTTGATGAGCAAAAACAAAAACATTCTTCAAAATATTAAAATCAAAGCTAATCAGAACATACCTGTTGCTTAGTATTAAGTGCAAATGTGTAATGTGGCAGAAATAGGACTTATTGTGTATTGTTTCATCCATCTCAGAACATAATTCGAGGGGAGGCTGGTATTCTCACAATCCAGCAATCGTCAAATCGTGCTACATTCAGTTTTGCCAAGAACATATAATAGGACTGACACCGCAGATCCTCATCTTCCTGTGAAAAAACGTTACAAAAAAGGTTAATTTATGTTCATACATGCCAGATTTACTAATAGCCTGCATCAGCGCAAACCCTCTTTTGGCATTAAAAAGCTACTGTCAGGATTTAGTAAATACACGCAGTGAAAAATAAGGCATAGACACAGTTATTTTTGTGGCTGATCTTATTGCATATGCATTTGTAGGAATTTCCCTTTTAGATGCAAGATTTATGAGAGGAGAGTATTTAAATGAATCATGCAAAATTATTTACTAAGGTTTACGCTAGTCAATTTACTGGTATTTGCACCATTATTTACCACCCAAAATAAGCATGTCTTAAACCAGATGCTTATTTGTGTTGCTCTTGGTAGATTGTGTTGGTCATTATGGAAATGATCCGGCTGCGTCTGTTCTTTAATTTGCGCATCATCAGATCACTCGCAGATCTTACCACTCCCATTAGCACTTTTTTTGGGGAATTGCGCTCTCACGCTAATTTGCCCTGTTTAGTAAATCTGGCCCTAAAAGTACTTAAACATGGAAACTAGTTAGCATTTTTTAACTTCTGGTTCCATCGTCCTGGAGTAAATGGGAAATAATGTCTGTGGTGAACACAAGCTCAAGATATTTTCACATATTATTCTACAACATCAGTAATACCCACTTGTGACTTTTTTTTTTTTTTAGAAAAAGGTGGTTGCTAACAAGTGGCAGTTGGAGACATTAAACGTCAACACACCGAACAGATAAACTCATCTACTCACTAGTTTTTTAGACTTTTCCACTTGTAGATTTTAATTAAAGGAAGCTTAGTGCTGTTGAAATTGAAGTCAGGTGAATGTGGTGTAGTTCGTTTATAGCCTAGCTTTAGCTTTTCACTTCAACCGATTGCATTTAGGTTTCAAAAGTCATAAAAGTTGTTCATTTGTGAAGATTATTTTGATGTAAGAATCACATGTTTTGTTGATCACAGAGCTTATTTTCCACAATAATCCAAAAGCCAATGGAAAAATCCTATTGGCTTTTTGTCAAGGGATCCTGGGTCATGCTAACATCAGGGTCGGCCAACAAAAATATGTTATGTACTTTTTCTTTTACATAACTGAGTCAAAAACAATAACAAAAGAAGAATTTCAATATTTTCCCCCATATAGAGTAAAAAATTTAGCCACTTGATAGTTCAAATGGGGGTTTCACGGGTTGCCGATCTTTCCAAAACACTGATAATGTTTAAACTTCAAGTTAAAGGGCCCTATAATACACCCGGTGTAATGCGTCAGCAGGTGCGACTTATCATTTTCATATCCAGTGCCCTCGTTGTTTAAATAGCAAATGCACTCGCGACCATCTGTTCGCCCATGGGCGTGCTGGTCTGAAAATGAGGTGTGTTCAGGCGCATTGTTGGCGTGTTGCTATTTTGAGGCAACTGAAAACAACTGCGCCATTGTACACAGATTGTACAATGTAAAAGATTATTATTGTTTACATAAAAATAAAAATGCCTACATATCATAATTGCATGTATCAGAATTATATTTGCAGTAATTACGAATGAAATTGGCTAATTATTTGACCAGTCGTGGCAATACACACATGTAATTAAACTGACTCGTCAGGTTGAGGGTGTCTATATTTCTCCCTGTAAATAGCAGTCCGCCACCTGGATTTTAAAGGGAATGGCAGATGACACTCTGATTTGTTTATTGCACGTTACGCCCAAAACACACCCATGACTCATTAAGAGACTAGTTACCGACCATTTTTTCCATCGTTAAACTAGCAAAAGTGGATTCGGACACGCCCCAAAGAGCACCTGCGCCATGCACTTCAGACCATGCACTTATATCGTTAAAATAGGGCCCAAAATCTGTTTCATTCAATATTCAGAAAACAAACTACTGAAATCCAGCAGTTTGAGATTAACCTTTCAATTTTCCAACCTCATTTGTGGAAAAACAGTGTGCAGGTCCACTAAACACGATCAGCACCTGTAGATTGGAAAGCTTAATCCATATATACGTTATCTAAATAACGAAGCCCTGAGCAATGTTTCAACAGAATTATTCTGGCTAAGCCTTGCTTAATGGCTAAATCGATGGATAGAGCTTTACTGTCATCATTTTTTTTGGTGGTAGGAGCAAAGGGAAGAGAGCATGGCCCCTTCAAAACACAGCCACAAGTCGAAACTTGATTAATAAAATATTGGCGAGGGTTAGAGATATGAAGGCAGGAAATTAAACACACTAATGCCAGGGAGAGAGGACAGGGTGATCAGGACTTAATTAAGGACTTTGCGAAGGCCACGGTTCCAGGCGATGGATATACTGTCTTGCTGACAACAGTGATGAGACAGGGGATTATGGGGGCACGATGACCGAGAGGGAATTGGAGACCCCTGCACTCCGCAAACCCTCCATTATGAAGTACGGCTTCAGAGACTGATAATTAGCAATGCCCTCATGTTGACGCATTGTAAGTGCTTTACCTCGGCCATATACGGCCTGGAATACCAATAACGGCGTAATTGGGTAAATGGCGGTACTAGAACTCGCAATGAGAAATAAGATCTACATAATTTCTTCCTGCTTGGCAGATGGGAGAGTGTTGCGGCAGAGTCTCAAGTTGGCTCTGACCTCAAGAGGAAAGTAGTTGGAAGAGTTTCTGAAGGAGTCTTGGAGGGGGTGATCCATTTTTTTGTGGCAAGATACCACTTGGTGGTTTTTTTAGCCTGGTTTGTAATATCCGTTTCTTTTCATGAAAAATACCTCCTGTACAATTAAAAGCACGTTATAGCACGATGAAAAATATAGCACATTATATTTAGCTAAGACAAAATAGCGAGGTCTCTGCGTCGCATCTCCTCTCAGTTCAGTTGCGGATCTCTCCGGAGACCTGTAGAGAGAAATTGTTCAACACTGCCGTACATCTATGCTGAGCTATTTAGTCTCACATTTATAGCACAGCGGTGTCAAGGTTAGTCCTTAAACAACGGTTACTCCAGAATCTTTACACACATTTCTCACATTTGTGCTCGGCACTTGCTCCACTCAAAACTCATTTTTGCCAAGATGAAGTACCTCAGTTCGCTGGCTAGCCCATCTATCTGTATTTCCTAGCAACAGAATAGTTGTATTGGCCATAGACTTTGTTCCCCTGAACTTTTTCTAAATGAAATATAGACTATAAAGATCAGAAAGAACCAGCAATGCATTGTAGATTGTTATTTTTGCTCTCTATCTCTCCATTCTCTCTATACTAATCAGGGTCATAACCACCATAGACATTTAGGGGGACAAGTCTCCCCTAATAATTAGAAATGGCTACAGCGCTCAGAATGAGTGAACTGACCAATCAAATAAAAGAAGGCGGGGCCTACTGTTAACAGAATACGAGTGCGAATTCCAATGCGATGCTTTCGTTATAGCAGTAAAAGAGTAGCCTATGTGGTAAAACATTTAATATTTTATGACTGTTTTGATTTAAATATTCAGTGTCTGACAGTAATATCCAGTAATATCAACATTTTAATGCTATTATTTGATTAATATGATATGGTTAATGTAATTCATTGCTGAATGTGATGAGTTATTTACTCGAAATAATTACAATGTAATTATTTAATTCCTTTTAATAATAATAATAATAATAATAAAAAAAATTACCCAATAACACCCCCCCACCCCACCCAAAAAAAAAAATGATCAACATGAACATGTTCAAGACATGGTTACGGCCTTATATACATATTTACTTAATTGAGTCATAAATGGTAATGAAAAGCAGAATTTAAATATTTTGCAACTAAAAAGATGACCTAATTGGTTGATTTAAGGTCAGAACAAGCTGATCTACTAGAGTGAAACAGACTTTCCAATACTACGTATGATTTAAAAAAAAAAAAAACGAATNAAAACGAATTTCTTGACTGAACCTTAATTATCAAGTTGGCATGACATAAAATCTGCCATCAGTTTTACAATTACCTATTTAGATTCAGACTTTCAAAATAAATTGTTTCTCATTTTTTACGTTTTTAAATTAGATAATATTAAAGTCATTAGGTTACTAAACATGACAACAAAATGGAACATCTACTGTACAAATGCCAGCCGATCAAAGGATGCAACCACATTAATTATTCATTCCCCAGGGCATGCTGGGAAGAGCGAGAATGAGACCACAAAACTATGTTTTTCAGTTTAGGTATTTGAACTTGCATGAAAAATGCATTAATCCATTAATCGCTGTGCCTTTTGGGTCAACTTTAAAATCAGAGTATATCGTCAGAAAAGCTGTGTCTAGATGCATACTTATGTTCCTGAAAAAGAACAAAACAAAACAGCTTTTTGGATATTTCTCTCTTTTTTTTAATCTAAAAACATGTTTACTAAATTCTAGTTTACTAGCTGACATATATTGAGCTTATGCCAATACATATTTAAAAGAGACAATGTTCTTGGTTTGGCACGATTGTTCAACAAATCTCTCATCAGCCTTCATTTTCCTCGTCGTCTTTGGACAATTTGTGTGCCATTGTCTCTGTTCTTGCTGTTGTCATCTTTCTGACTTTCTTTTCATTCTATTCCACTCAGACTTTCCCTTTATTTTCTCTCTCTTGCGCTCTCTCTCCAACAGCCCCTCTCTCAAGGATGTGAGGTTGATAAATGGAGCTAATTGTTGTAGTGGCGGGCTCCTCTGATGCAGGTGGTCTAATCAGACTGAATAGGAAAGGCCTTAGGGAGGCTATTACCCTTCCTATTGTCTGAGAGGACAGCGGGACACAGCGGCGAGCCCGCTCTCTCCCGGGGGGCTGGAATCACTCTCTGACACTGTCCTCGGGCTTCCGGAGAATATCAGACGGCACCATGTGATCCACAGGTCTCCTTGTGACTCACTGCGCTCAGATCAGCCTTTGACCTTACTGCGCCCCATAATAGCTGAAAAGGAAGAAAAAGCACCCTGGGCCCTTTCACCATGCCGTTTTGCTAGGAATCATGGGAATTGTCTATTTCAATCAGATGTATTTTTAGCAGGGGGCTGGTGATGTGTAATTTCATCACTGAATCTGTCAAGATTCGCAGTGTTAACCTTGATTACGAGAATTCGTTTGACTGGTCCAGTTCGCTTCTTTTTGTGACCTTGTGTAGTCTTTGTATGTTTTAATGGCTGGTTTGAGTGCTGATGTAAGGAAAACACATTAAATTGCAATTTATGTGACAAAACAAGCTGAAAATTATGGGCCTCAAACCACTTATAAATAGTCCATAATCATCTGTCTGCACAATAACTATTATCATCTACATCCTTTTTAACCAGAGGATTCTAAATAGTCAAACAAATGTTGCCTTTTATATTACAGTGTTTAAAATTTATGTCAATAATTACTAAGCAATATTAACAATCAACATGCTTATAATGAAATTATTTAGTGGAACTGCATGTGTTTGCTAATTTCTTCCTTCCCTGCTATTGTAATGAATTATGTTGCAGAAAATTAGACATTTATATGAACACTATAATAAAACTTATTGTAACTTAAAGGGATATTTAACCAAAAATTGAAAATTTTGTCATTATTTACTCACCATCAAGCATTTCCAAAAGCACATGCTGTTTTGTTTGTGAAACATAATTAGTGACAGTTTATAGTGGAAAAATAACCAAATAGTTCAGTCAACGAAACATTTACTCACCCTCATGTTGTTCCAAATGCGTATAGAGTTACAGTATTTTTATCTTCAGCAGTTCATAATGATGAAAAGTCCAAAAAGGCCCCAAAACACCATAAAAAAATAACCAAAAAAATTAGTCCATATGACTTGTGTGCTAAACACCATATCTTTTGAAGTCATACGGTATCTATTTGTAAAGAAATGTAATTTATTAAAGGTGCAATATGTAGGATTTTTGCTGTAAAATATCCAAAAACCACTAGGCCAGTGTTATATATTTTGTTCACTTGAGTACTTACAATATCCCAAATGTTTCCAACTATTTGTAAATCGTGAGAAAATTGCAATTTTAACCAAGGCTCCGGGACGTGTGAGGAGTCGCCTGTCAATTGCGTCATACCCGCGTTAACCCTCGGTCTGCCTCGGTTTGCGGTTTTATTTTGTAAACCATGGAAACACCAAAGACGCTTTAATATATTACACGTTTTAATAGACAAGGGAACAACTGTTTTGATATATTTATAGACAGAAAACTAATTGTTGTTATATAGCTCAACACGTTTAGTCTTATTAAGTAGCTAACATAGCATAATCAGATGCAGCTTAGCATAATCAAATGCATACATTTCCTTAATAACACATGCTTATTTATATTTCAATTTGCACACATCATAACTGTACATACAAATTGTCTATATTATATATTGTGTTTTGCACTTTGTCCATCTTGCATATTTGTATATTCTTCTATTCTTTATATTATCTGTGTCTTGTCTTATCACTGTTACTCTGTGGAGCTTCTGTCACTAAAACAAATTCCTAGTATGTGTAAACATACCTGGCAATAAAGCTCTTTCTGATTCTGATTCTGATTATTTTTAGTAACAGTAATACAGAATTTAATATGATATTCTAAAATGGATCTATCTTACTGCAGTGTGCAACAAGTGTCTCACAGCAGCCACCGAGCGAACGCACAGAGTAACGTTATAACATCATTTTCAACACTCTCAAATGTATCTAATATGATAAACAGAGCTGCGTTACCTCATACTCATGACTCGGTCCTGCGCTGCTTCATACTACAATAACGTTAATAATCGCATCCATGAACATGATTTCTACCCGAGTCCTATCCCTATTCTTTTGCACCATCTGTTGAGGTGAAGACCACATGTCCTAAGATTCCTTGCTCAAACTTGGCATCATCAAGCTACGCCTTTGTTTTGAATAGTCCTCTAGCGACCTCTAGCGGACAGAAATCCTACATACTGCACCATTAACTGAGATTCTGTCATGATAACTCTGGCATGGTAATTGAGATTGGCATGGTAATGGATATGACAATGTTAATGTCTAGGTCTTGGCTACTCTGCTGCTGCTGCAGAGCAAGTACCGAGACTTGCTGCTGCCAATACATTCACAGACATTGCAGTGAGCATGTAAGACATGCTGCTGCTGCTTCACATGTAACATACATTAATTAACCCCCGTAGCAGATTTACACAGGTGGAGCTGAGGGAGGAGAAGGGTTCTGAAAGCGCACTGCAGACTGCTAACAGTAAACAACACCAAGTATTTGAATGTTTGAGCAGCAAGCTCATTGTCCGCTGATGCAACAGGAACCAATCAGCTGTGCTGTGTAGATAATGATGTGATCACTACCAAATGAGTTAAAGATCTATCAGCCTGCACTGTCTAGAGTTTCATGGCAGAACTAGGTAAATATTCCCTTCCGCTGCAGCTCTCGAATATCATTTTTGAACTGCTCGTCAAGTTCGCTTTCAACACACATAAATCAATGAGCTTTTGGTATCATTGACGTCAATTCTGGCACAAATTCTGAAGCTAGAAATCTTGATTGAGATTTCTAAGTCAAAGTAGCAAAAGGGCATGCAATTTCTTTAAACACTATTAAAGATGACATTGAATCGATGCATAAGACTAGACACAAAATCAATGGGGAAAAATAATCACTCAAGCCCAAAATTTAAAGCTCTAAATGACCTTGCAAACATATTTTTTTTTGTGTGTGTTTGTTGTTTTGGAAAGCTAGTTCTTGTGCCTGCAAAGCAAACAGCAATGAATAACTGTGACCGGCAGCATTGAGGCAGAAAATGTGCATACTAAACTACATAAATCTGCAAGTCGGTGAGCATTACAGGGTAATTGGATTTATCTATACTGTGTTCATGCTAATCCAGCTATTAGCATTATGAGTTACTGTCATCATGTTTTGCTTTTATGCCATGACCCGTTCCTTCCACCTTCCACGCACACAAATCCTTCCCTAAAGTATTAATTTAAAACACTAAATCACATACGCTCATAAGAGGCGTTCTGTTAAGCAGATACGTCCGTTTAAAATCACCACGATAGCGCCATCCGCATGCATCGGGAGTCCTGCCACATCTGTATGGCCTGCTTTGCTTTAAAGGGCAAACATGAGGGTGGGACTGTCACACTGACTGTTGTTTATTGTCTGTGTATTGAACAAACACGTTTGGAGGCGAACGGGAGACCTCTAAAGTAATGAACTGTGGGGGCTTTGAGAGTTTTCAGCCATCTGTCCCATCTTTATATAAATACTGCGACTCAGCACCAACTGTTTTTATTGGGCCACCCAAGCTTAGCCCCCCATAGTCCAATCATGTGAATGATTGGTCATAGTTCATTGGTTTCACAACGCCGGCTCATATGATAGAGGTTATTAAGTTGGTCTGCAATCAGGACAGGATGGTTATGCTTCACGCTTCGGTCATGTTCGCTTAATGCCACCACGACTTGCGGTTCTCCAACATTCCATAAGGGACAAAAGGACAAGAAGAGCTATCTACAGACTAGTCAAACAAAAGACGTAAACATTAATAAAACAAGACGAAATGAGAGGTTGACATCTGTCGTTGCGGAGTCAGTATGAGAATAGAACCTCGTTCTTAACTCCTTTCGAATATGTGCCAGCTTGACGTATATTGATGACTTTGACAAATGATAATGACACCAGTTAAATGTCCCGGCAGGGTTGCTTCTCAAATGTCTTGACTGGCTTCTCCAGATCACAATAGTCGCTTGAGAGGACGTGGTGCAGTTAGTTGTCTGACAATGGGAGAACAGCTCACCAACCTGTAAAGGAGATTCATTTGTAACCCTACGGGCATTTTGTGCATTGTGCAAGGAATCGAATTGGCGTAACATTGAATCCGAGGGCAAGAAAAACAAATTACAGACACATTTTGTGAAGTGCCAATCACCAAAATTAGACCGATTCTGGACGAACCGTTTATGAATTACCATTTTAAACGCTTCTGTTATTGGGGCGCACTTGTTAATTATTGATGTGGAAAGTCACGCCGTCAAAACATCTGACAATCTGGCCACGCTGACGGATGGATTGCTGAGCTTTGCATTCACAGAGCTGTGGATATTGAACAATGGCTGAAATGTGGGTCCCATGGCTTATGCTGGAAAGTGTTTTTTGTAATTATATTGTATGTACAACGTCAGCCAATGTCCCACAGCGTTCTGACAGCTATACTTCACATCAGCAGTTCTCAATGACGACACACAAAAAAAATGGGTAAAATACACTTCTGATGTTGTTTATGCAGTTGGAAACTTGATGGAAACGCTTGATGGTAAACCAGGGTTGTGCACCATTCAGTATTGAAATTCCAATTCAGTTCCTGAATTTGAACTGTGCAGGACACAGAGATGAAATTCAAATTCAAATGTAACAAAGTAGAAAAATTTGTAGTTAGTATAAGTACTTAGTATAAGTACACTCAAAAAATATTTCAGGTTAAACATAAGTTTTATGTAATTGAATTACTTATACAATTTCCATCCATTTGGATTACAAACTAATAAACTTAATGTGATTCATATTTGTAAGTCATATGTAAATGAAATAGGTAAGATTTATCTAATAGTATGTCCAGGCTATATAACACTGCTTAGTGTTCATGTGTTTGCACACTATTGAGTTAAAGTACCATTGAAGCAGTGTCAGAGTTCATGAGATAATTAAGTGATTAATTGAGTGATGATTGACCATTATTGAAGACACCTGATGATAACAAGCAGAATCACTAAAGGAGAAAATCAAAATTTTTAAGCTACCATCATGGAGATGAGGGTTTGCTTTAGTTGGGCTCTTGACCCTTGACTCTTTAAAATTAGATTTTGTTTTGACTGTTGTAACAGCTAGTCAAGTAAATGGAAAAGATGATTATGTAGTGTTCGTTATATTTCCACATAATCATTATTTGATCTGAATCACTGAACTCATTTAGAGCCCAATCTCTGAGTTAGATTTGCATTATAGCAGCACATCAGTTTCTCAATATAATCTGAAGAACTTCTTAAAAGTTCTGATGAAAAAAGAAAAGGTGATGCATTTAGAGACAGACATCAAGAATCAGCCTGTGAATCTCAACAGTGGTGACCATCAAAAAGCATGTTGCAGTGCATTCTGGGGGCCACCAATCAAAATTCATCCATGGCTCCCATCATGCATTGCTGCATGAATAAATTATGAGCTGAATTCTCTTAGTAATTTCCTTTATTGTCACTATTTTTTTCTGTTTTTATGTGACTTTTTAGTAGCTTGTTTTCTAATGTTCAGAGTTTATATGTTGATCAGAATATGTTGCTTGTCACCGTCATTGAGATTCACAGGCTGATACTTGATTTCTGTGTGTGCCTAAAACAAAGATTTTAATATTTTATTCAGAACAACTTTTGAGAATAACTTGGCATTATATCGAATCACAGTGTTGCTGCAATCATGTAAATTTATCTCAGAGATTGAGCTCTAAATTAGTTCAGTTATTCACACAAATAATGATTATGTGGAAACATAACCAACACCTGATCAACTTTTTTTCTTTGCTTGACCAGCTGTTACAACAGCCCAAACAAAAATCTAATATTGAAAAGACAAGGGTCAAGAGCCCAACTAAAGCAAACCCTCATCTCCACGATGGTGGCTTAAAAATTGTGATTTTCTCCTTTGGTGATTCTGCTTGTTATCATCAGGTGTCTTCAATAATGGTCAATCATCACTCAATTAATCACTTCATTATCTCATTAACTCTGACACTGCTTCAATGGTACTTTACCTCAGTAGTGCCCAAACACATGAACACTAAGCAGTGTTATATAGCCTGGGCATACTATTAGATAAATATTACCTATTTCATTTACATATGACTTACAAATATGAATCACATTAAGTTTATTAGTTTGTTTATGTAAAAACTATGTAATCCAAATGGATGGAAATTTTATATGTAATTCAATTACATAAAACTTATGTTTAACCTGAAATAGTTTAAATAAGTTGAATTCAAAGAAAATCATATAACTAATTTTTAATTAGAGATTTCAAGACAAAGCCTTTAAACTTTCAAGCCTTGAAGGAAGGAAGGAAAGATGGAAGGACGGATGGATGGATGGAAGGATATAGATAGAATGACAGCTTGTCAAGACAAAGCCTTGTTTGAAAGTTTCAAGCCTTGAAGGAAGGAAGGAAGGAAGGATGGATGGATGGATGGATGGATGGAATGACAGCTAGACAGATAGAATGATACAACTGATAGACAGACAGATAATTACCCAGAATGCATTACCTGTGTTGAATTTCTTTGAATAACAGTTCAGTAAATTTCTCTTCCTCACGTGGCCAATTCAATTCAAATTTACTCTCAAGAATTGACAAGGAGCCAATTCTGTCTTTTGAAACACCTTGTTTGAAACATTGCTTTGCATTTCATAGGTTTAATTCTACATCAATGTCTTCTCTTATTGCCCTGAGTGTTGACCGGACACAATTCTCGAAGTCAGAGGCATTTTATATTGACGCTAACTTTCTCCAGTCTTATTAATGAGAGAGCACAAGGCTGCCGGCATCTTTCCCAGGCCTGCTTGGGGAGAAACCTTGCACGGTAATTGCTATCGACAGTACCATGAAAGTAAACCTCAGCAGAAATCCCTCAGGAGTCAGGGGTCCATCCTTTCTCTTCCTCATCCAAACGCGCATCTGCATCATGGGAGAGACAAAAAAGCAGCAACATGACAACAAAAACAAAGACTACATAAATTTACCAAAGAGATTCTGATCTGCTTTGGTTGTGCTGAGCTGGGGAAGTTAGCCGCTTGTCCTGTAGGACTTCCAGGGGATGCGAGGCGTAGCTGAAACAGATTGTCAGGGACTTTGGGAGAACGCCGCCAAAAATCGCTGAGGATTATTCAAAAATGCGCCGTCGATCAATACAAAACAGTTAGAGTGGAAGGAAGCTCAAAAACGGAGTCCCCTGGTTCCTCTTAGAGACAACTAAATTAACATCATTTTTGAGTTTTCCTAGCAGCAGTATCTGTTGTGTAATCCTTTTATTTGTTCCATCTGTTTCTCATTTTACTGCTTAAATTATACGCTTGCGTAACTTTCTTCCTTGAATTGTTTGTGGCTATTCAAAAAAACAAACAAAAAAAACAAAGAGAATATACATTTAATCTCCGCTAACTTCATAGCCAGTTTCAAAAGTTCACACAGCCGTAGAATACAGTCCTGTTTGAAGAGCTAAATAAGGTCATAGTTTTATTATAAATGACAGTGACAGCTGCCTGGACGACTAATTGTCTAACTACATTCTCGTGTGTGTTCTGGGTGTCACTCGCTGTGTCTGAAATCGCATACTTTTGAATTTGTAGTAATACATTTGAATTTGAATTTACTTCGCAACCATGAAAAAGTATGTTATATATAGTATGAATGTAGGTAGTATGAATGAAATTCAGACATACTACATCCACCATATTGTTACTGTCACATGACCTACCAGCATCAGTTGTGTCACTTCACTGCCATTCATAAATCCACTCCCGTGGCCTCATGGGATAGTAAAGTGTCCATTGAATGCGCACTTCAGTATCTCTCCGGAAGTGATAGGTCATCCGGGGACTTTCCACTTACTCTTTTTTGAAAACTATGGTTGCATCTGAAATCGCATACTTCCCTACTATTCGGTTGTTAAGTCTGACGTCACGCTGCAGCGCTTCCGGGTCCAAACGCTCTATCTCATACCACAAGAAAACAACAAACGGTGCTAATATACACACAAGATGTGGTGTAATACTTCCAAAAAATTATAATCATAACCTTTATCTCCATACCAAAATCCCAGATGGCCAGACAGTGATTCATCTTTTATAAACCGTTAAAATATTAATGTCTGTGACGCTGTGAGCACGGAGACTGTTGTGTAGACTGTAAGTATTTTAAATGTTTAACTTTAAATGTTTAATATGAATAATTAGCACTCATAAATGGCCGTGGAGATGCCATTCTCAAGTGAAACGAGTCGAGGCTTGGACCCAGAAACGGCGTTGCTTACGTCACGACTTAACAAGCGGATATAGTAGGCAAACAACAGTATGTGACAAAAGAAGTATGTCCGAATTCACAGTACTCATAAAAGAGAAGGCAAAAAGTACCCGGATGACCTACTTCTTCCTGCGAGATTCTGAAGTGTGCATACGATGGACGCTTTACTATCCCATGAGGCCATAGGAAAGGGTTTGTGAATGGCAGTGAAGCGCCACAACTGACACAAGTAGGTCACATGATAATGACAACATGGTGAATGTTAGCCTAACGTGGTCATACTCAATTCTAGTTTGAATATGAGTCTGATACTGCTCCACTGGGCTTTGATTATGGGGGCGTATTTCAACCGATTCAGGAAAGACCTCAATTGGATAGACCTACAACCAATCAGAGCTACAGAGTAAGTGACGTGTGTTGAGCGACGCATAGTTGTCAACAGAACTCAACTGCACACAAATTGAGTATGACCACGTCAGGCTAGCAAAGACATCTTTCCCACTGACAAATGCCTTGATGGCGGTCCTCTGTTCCTCTTTTAAAATTAATGCGCTGTCGATGTCTTCTATAACGGACGCGATGGCGGAATCTACACATCTCAGTTCTTCAGGTTCTTCAACACCAGCCATCATTGTTGTAAACTAATTCAACCCAAGCGCTCTTTGATGACGTGGCTGATTACGTTTCTGGTGATAATCTGTCAATCATCGCCCTGACAATGTGATTGGTCCGAACAGTTTCTGTTCGGGCATAATTACTCCTCTACGGATCGAGTCCAGAACGAACTCCCCGACCTCAAAATGTTGTGGGCGGGGCTAAGTTCGGCTGGCATCCAGGCTAGGTGAATGTAGTACGTTTGGATTACATTCTTACTACACACATTCATACTAAAACATACTTTTTAGTGACTGTTAAGTAATTACTATTTTCAAAATAAGTACCTACTCAAGAGAGCATGCGATTTTGGATGCAGCAGGTATTCGGATATACTACTCTTTTGGCATACACATACTATATAGTAGGGAATTATTCGATTTCGGACACAGCAACTGTCTTCCATGGGATTGGTCCCATATCAGTTTTGTGGCCTGTGCCAACTTTTTTTTTATGGTTACTCCATTTAGTGCTTGATTAGAAATAAGAAAATCTGTTTTATGATACAGTATATTTATTCTTAATCATACAAAATGTTAATAAAATGTCTTTTAAAATGCATATCACATTATATTACCGAGGCTAATCAAATATTTACATTTCTTTGTGTTTTCAGCAAGCCTTCAGCTAGCAAGCTAACAGCTTAGCTTAATATATTAGCGCTAATATTATTTAGCTAGCACAACATGTCATGATAGCATGCTATGTTTTAGTTTCTGTCAGTATGGTAACAGTTTATCCTTGACAACTAAGAGAACAAAAAAGCAACTTGACTTTGGTTATTCTTTTAAAAAGCATTAGCGTGCTCCACATAAACAGGACAATTCAAGTCACACCTGTTAGCAAATATGACTGTCAATTTCAAACACTGAATGAAGAAGAATTAAACAAATCGCTGTCTCGATTTTTCTTTTTCTCATCCCTCTCTCATTGAGTTGAGGTGGACTGTGGGTAGACGCAGCCATCCAATTTTACAACAGATGAACCTGTTCAGCAGATGCTGCTCATTTTCCCCGGGGCCTTAAGGAGCGCGAACAGACAGATAGATTTCTGCCTGACTGCGTCTGACACCTGCTCACACCTGCGTGGCTGGGACTGCAAGAGACATGCTTCAGAGAACTGCCTGACCTTTAATCTGACCAAGCGAACATCGCTGCTAATTAGACTGATTCAGGACTGTACTGGTTCACAGGTAAGAGTGAAAACCTTTTCAAAGTTGTTTTAAATGGTATTTTCTCATGCTTAAGTTGCTGGAGTGCTATCGGTCCAGAAAATGGATACGTTGGATAAGACCATAATATTTGAAGGAAGGAAGGAAGGAAGGAAGGAAGGAATAAACTTTACCAACCAAACTGTGGAACATGTATTCATTTCAGAAGGTCATACAAATGGATCTGGAGTTTGTACATGTTGTGGGATCCAAAAGTCTCAAATCTGGGATTTGTGTTCCATTTTCACCTGGAAATAAACTGATTTAGAAAGAATTTAAAACAAATAAAAGTTAGAATTTAAAATATAGGCAAATGTAAGATTCTGTACTATATAGGTGACACACATATAAAGGATTTGTTCACTTAAAAATTTACATTTCCTGATAATTTACTCACCCCCATGTCATCCAAGACGTTTACGTCTTTCTTTATTCCTTCGAAAAGAAATGAAGGTTTTTGAGGAAAACATTCAAGGATTTTACTCCAAATAGTGGACTTCAAAAGCTACCAACAGGCTGAAGGTCCAAATTGCAGTTTCAGCGCAGCTTTAAAGGGCTCTACACTAGGGCTGCACGATATATCGCATGCGATTGTCACGCGCATTTCGTCAGTAAAGCCGGTTCCCTGATTACCGCTAAATTGCCATCACCTGCTTTCAAATGGAGCGGCATATAATATACAGAGCCGTAGATCACTGACAAGCCACGCAATATCGCGTTCATATCGCAGATGAATCGCCTTCGATAATGAACGCGATATTGCGTGGCTTGTCAGTGATCTACGGCTCTGTATATTAATCGTGCAGCCCTACTCTACACGATCCCAGACAAGGAATAAGGGTCTTATCTAGGGAAACGATTGGTCATTTTCTAAAAAAAAATAAAAATGTATATACTTTTTAACAACAAATGCTCATCTTACACTATCTCTGCGATGCGCCACGCGTTACGCGATCACGTTGGAAAGGTCACGTGTGACGTAGGCGCAAGTACCGCGGTAGTGCGAAAAAATCCATCGAATTTTCTCCTCCAACTTCAAAATCGTAAGACATTGTTGTTTTACCTTTTTTTGTAAAGGGTGTTTGGCTTAATCTTTGCATGTTCGCTTTGTAGACACTGAATCTGTACTTTCACCTACGTCATGTGTGACCTTTCTAACGTGATTACGTCATTCGTGGCAGATTGCAGAGCAGTGCAAGACAAGCATTTGTGGTTAAAAAGTATATAATTTTTTTTTTTTTTAGAAAATTATCGCTAGATAAGACCTTTATTCCTCAACTGGGATCGTGTAGAGCCCTTTGAAGCTGCATTGAAGCTGAATTGAAAGTCCACTGTTTGGAGAAAAATCCTGGAATGTTTTCCTCAAAAACCGCAATTTCTTTTTTCGACTGAAGAAAGAAAGACATGAACATCTTGGATGAAATGGGGGTAAGTAAATTATCAGGAAATTTTAATTCAGAAGTGAACTAATCCTTTAAGCTAGTCATAATTAGGAACTAACCCAAACTAGAAATGTCATAAGTAATGGTACTTTGGTACAAAATTGATAGTAAAATAATTTCGGCTTCGCATGTGAACCAATAAATGAACTGCTTGGTCAAAACTCCCATATCTGTGAGGTTAATGTGAACTTCTGTGCAGTTTTTACTTATTCGAGAAATACTGAAGGCTATTTACCATTGTTTAACATGTAATTTGTTAATATTATTATTACTATTTAACTTCTTTTAATAATTGTGTTCAACAGCATATTTGGTATCAAAGTTGGTATTGAGAACCATTGAATTTTACTTGAATTATTAACAACCCTATTCATAAAATACTAGATTTTGCTATTTTTATAAGTGAATAAAACCATTATGAATCATTTTTCTATTGAGGTCGTCTGTAAAATTCAATTTTTAAAAGTTTAGCAAATTTCTGGGGACTTTTTCATCAATTTTGTTCCCAAAAGTAAAGGTAGGTCAAACAAACACACAACATCAAAAACAAGCAGATTGCTTTATGATAGTCTGACTAGTTCCACACAGCATCTGGTGTCTCCTCACACCATTTGCCACACCCTCACAATAAACGCTCTACACAACGTCAGTGGCAATGACATTTCCTCAGTTTTGTGGGTTATTTGAACATACTGATAGCTAGTGAAGTGGTCCATTAGGTCCACAAACCTGATGAGCTCTAAATGCAATAAGATGGAACGTTATCACATCTCGCAAGGGGAACGTGAACTCGGGAGGTTGACATTTAGTCATCCTGCTAGCACACATGGATGTCCTTAATAACAAAAGATGTGCGTGTGCATCAGTGGGCTTAACAATTAATTGGACGTAGACAGTCCCCTCTATTAGGATTGTAGATTGGAGAACACAAACAGAAACGTTATCTCAGCACATTTTCAGCTGTTTCGTGACTCTACGGTGGACCTCATACATTTTGCTAACATTCCGGCATGTGATTAATATTTGTTTTAATTTTCACTGTGACTCAAAGTTAACACGGGTCAATCAATATTTAATGTTTTGGTGAATATTCATAATTGCATTGGGAGAGAGTAATTGGTTAGCATTATGTCTTCGATTTTTTATCCCATAGTGAGACTATAAACATGAAGACTTTAATTTAGAGTATGGCCTTGTTGAAAAAGTTTCTCTGCAGATGAATAAAGTTATTCAACTTCATTAAATGTACAAAAGCCAAATCTCGAACTTATTGAGACTTCACATGAAAGCTTTACATGAAGTAAATGTATTATCATTCTTTTTAGTCAGCAAATTGTGTGACATAGTTGGATGCATGATCTCAAAAATGGCAGAACAAGTTTTTCGATAGAAGACCAACATGAGAGTAACACTTTACAATAAGCTAATGCAATGGTTAACATGAAATAATTACCAATACTTTTTACAGAATTTATTCATTTTACTTAAGCTAAATGATATGTTCTACATATACATTGTATAAATTAACATTAGTATATGTAAAAAAAAACAAATTAACAACATTAACCAACTTTAAAAAATGCTGTAAAAAAAATCATTGCTAGTTCATAATAATGAATGTTAATTTTTTTAAATTTAAAAATACTTAAGATATATTAAAAGTACTATTCATTTCTCTTTTTAAAACGTTAATACAAAAATACAAAATGTAAAAATAAATAATGATAATAAAAACGTAAAAAGTGCATTGTCTTAAGCATCAAAATCATTGAAAATATGCTCTAAAACTAAAATAAACTGAACGATGCTACTGTAGATGAACAGTTTATTTCTGTTTTTAAGAGTTTGATGCCTGGAAGTGACATGCTCTCTATATATAACCTAGAGCAAACATTCTTAGGAAGTTGTTGGAAGATTTAATGCTCAAAAGAACGTAAGGAGATAAACCCGCACAAGTTTCCGTGGCATCTTACACACTTCTCTATCCCAAGGCACTTTTCTTCCCCGGAGTGTATTTGGTTCATTCTCACGACCGCATCACAAATAAGCTGCTTTTCCCTCCATGTAGCCAAGAGAAGAATTTATTCTTCGGATATCCGGAGCAGTCCAGCCCAACTTTTAAACAGTGATGAAATGGACTTGACACCAGGGGCACACTTGGAAGACGAGCTAAGTTTACAGCCTCCCTGCGAGGGATTTTTTTCCCCGCTTTTCCTTCTTTACCCCTCTCCAAGGTCAGGCACCTCAGGCGGTGTTTTGGGTTTACCCATGTGTTTACTTCTATATGATTTATAACACAAAAATGGATTCTGGAATGAAATATTTACAGATTTTTTTTATCCAGAGACATGACATTTGCACAAGCTTTTGGAGCCACAGCCATTTGACATTAGAGTTTGGTATGTTTGTTTGGAAAGCATATCAAATCTGGTAGGGTTCAAAATTGGTATGAAAGCAATACACCCTAAAGGGCCGTTCACTCCAAGAACTATAAATTATAGTGACAACTACATTAGCATCCTCACCAAAGCATGTTAACATTCTGTTTATTAGCATGCGCTATACTTTTGCGTCATCTGCCGCTTTAAATGTTTTATCCCTATAAGTCCAGTTGGATTCTGATTGGCTGTCAATGTTTTTATTGTTCATCAGCTAAAAAAAAATAGTTCTGAAAGAGACTCCAATGATATTTCTCTATCGTTATTGTTACAGCTGTGGAGTGGACTTCCCTATTCTCATAGAATAAGGCTGTTCACACCAAGAATGATAACTATAAAGATAACGATTAAGATATAGTTCTAAAAATCATTCTAAATATAAAAGAATAGCACTGTCCACACCACAACTATAACGGTAACAATATAGAGAAATAATATTGTTGGGATCACTTTCAGAATAATTTTTTTTCCCAGCTGTTGAATGATAAAACACTGACAGCCAATCAGAATCCACTCTAATTTGAAGGTGCACTATGTAAGAATTCTGTCCGCTAGAGGTCGCAAGAGGCCTATTCAAAACAAAGGCGTAGCTTGATGACGCCAAGTTTGAGCACGGAATCTTAGGACATGTGGTCTTCGGACGGTGCAAAAGAATAGGGATAGGACTCGGGAAGAAATCATGTTCATGGATGCGATCATTAACTTCACTGTAGAATGAAGCAGAGCAGGACTGAGTGTTGTGGGAGCTGAACGAGGCTGCTGGAGCAACACACGCCGTGAGCAGCGGAACTTTTATTATGCTGCAGTCGCCGGCACTGCTTGCGCTTTTCCAGTCATGAGTATCAGGTAACACGGCTCTGTTTATCATATTAGATACATTTGAGTGTGTTGAAAATGTTATAACGTTAGTCTGTGTGTTCGCTCGGCGGCAGCTGTGAGACACTGTTGCACACTGCAGTAAGCTAGATCGAGTTTAGAATATCATATAAAATGCTGGATGGCTTGTGTTGATAAATGGCATGCAATTAATTTTAAAACGTATTGTATGATGGAGAAAATGCTGTATTACTGTTACTAAAAATAAAGCTGCATCTGATTATGCTATGTTAGCTACTTCACAAAATAATGTTTTTCTCTGAGGCATGGTAAAGCATGGTACTCACAAAAAATCAAGAAAATTAGATTTAAACAATAAGACTAAACGTGTTAAGCTATATAACAATTATTCATTTTCTGTCTATAAATATATCAACACAGTTCTTCCCTTGTCTATTAAAATGTTGTATTATATTAAAGCGTCTTTGGTGTTTCCATAGTTTCTACAAAATAAAACCGCAAACCGAGGGTAACGCGGGTATGACGCAATTGACAGGTCACACGTCCCGGAGCCTTGGTTAAAATTGCAATTTTCTCACGATTTACAAATAGTTGGAAACATTTGAGATATTGTAAGTACTCAAGTGAACAAAATATATAACACTGGCCTAGTTGTTTTGGGATATTTTGCCGCAATAATATTACATATTGCACCTTTAAAGGGGTGGTTCAGTGTTTTTTTTTCTAGGCTTGATTGTGTTTATGAGGCGCAGTTTAACATGTCTTGATGCTTCGTTTTTAAAAAAACGCTGTAATTTTTCATATATTTTACCTTTATTCTACACCGCTGTTTCCATTATCATTTGAATGGCCGGATTGACTTCCTGATTCTATGATACCACTCCCTCCGAAATACGCAATGGGCTCAGATTGGTTAGCTGGCCCAGTGTATTGTGATTCGCTGAAGCGCCCGGAAACGCCACGCCCCTTACCATTAGTTGTTACATGTGCTTCAGTGGAAATGTAAATAATAGCGTCTATATTGCCGTATCAAATTGAGCCCGAATCTGACCCAGATAGCAGTAATGATGAAGAGGGTCAAGCAGAACCTCTGCAAGCACGGTTTTTAAAGGACGTTTATGAATGGTAAGTATTTCCTTTTGTACTTGTCAAAGTGTTTAGATATGCTGTCACTTGTAAATGTTACTGCTGTTTGATAGCTTTCAATATACAGTTTTATCCTGATTAAAACTTTACTGTAGCCGAATACATGACTAAGTAGTAGCATTTTTGTAAAGGTATCGTTTAATTTATAGCATGAACAACTGTTTGTCTATGAACATAGAAGTTTGTTGGTGTTTGTTGGCGTTTGTTGGAGAAGTATGCAATAGAATTTAGCTAACTGGCTAGCGAAGCAAAAACGCGTTGGTCTTTGTTCACGTCCTTGATGCAACCAAAAAATAGCAACATAATACATTTAAAAGACATTTACAAACAATAAAACGTACTTACAGTTAGGGGTCCATAAACAACAGCTTCTACTTTTAAAGTAGGAACTGCTTCATCTTTCAGTTATAGCCTTGGTGCAAATCCAGCATTAAACTTGTGTAGATTCTGGAAGCTGTCTTCAGCGCCGCATCCAGTGTAGACAATATCACTGATTATAATGGGTTCTATTATCTTTTGACATGGTGTGTCCGGTGTAGACAACCCTTCCGCTTCCATAATGCCGCGCAACATTGCCTCACCCACTTTGTTGCGTGTTCCCGGGGGCATGGTTTATGTTAATTGCAGGATTTATGATGTCACCAACCAGGGAAGAAGCTCGTTATAGTCCAAACAGGTTGTTTTTGTAGGCATTAAACTGCTATAACTTTAAAAGACAATATCTCCGTTTGCATTGAACTTTCAGCGCTGTAACTTTGCAGATACTGTTTATGCTCAAGCAGCAACATTACACACTAACTAAAGTTAAAAAAGTGAAATCGCAATAAACCACCCCTTTTAAAATTGCAGACAACATTGCGGAGAAGTTAATCGCCGAGGTCCAGAAAAAGCCACCACTTTTTGACAAGTCAACCCCCCTTTTCAAGGATACTTTAAAGAAAATGAATATATGGAAAACAATCGGTCATACCCTTGGAAAAAATGGTGAGAAGTCTTAACGGAGATGAGATAATTATGCCAGGCTAGCAAACAGTGTAACATAAAAATTACCTCAGGTATCTATCGCTAGTTTCAACAGCATTGTCTTACTTCCTTTGAAGCTGCAGTGAAAAAGACTAGCCGTTGTTTTTATTCCACTATATTGACTTCGTCAGGTAAATTCACTGTTAGATTAGATTGATTACTCTAGCTATCCACTCAAAACATAGCATGCTGAGGACATCTGCTGGTTAAAGCCGTGTAAATGCAACAAGAACAGCAAAAACAAGTTGTACGCACTTTGAAACCACAGCGCGTAAGCTTAGAATAAACAGACCATAATCGTTTGATGGTGTGGACGCAAACATAGTTATCATTATAGTTATCATTCTTGGTGCCTTTAGAATGATTATTAGAACTTTATAGTTATCATTATAGATATCGTCCTTGATGTAAATGGCCAACATAATCTCATGGCAATTCGTAACTATTTTACGTTTTGGCGAAATGATGGCTAATTTGTATGATCTCATTCACGTGTTTTCATATGGTCTGCTTACGCACCAGTGACGGGTATGTTTAGGGTACATTTTTGTACGATTCACATTGTATGAATTCATATGAAATCGCCACCTTGTAACATATTTACGTTTTCCCGTGAGATCAGGTTGGATCGGCACTTAAAGGGATAGTTCACCCAAAAAAGAAAATTATCCCATGATTTACTTACCCTCAAGCCATCTGCATCTGCCAGAAGCTAGTTATTTTATTTTGTAAAGTTTTAATTATGGATATCTTTCTTACAAAAACACATCACTTCACTTTATTAAGACCTTTATTAACTTCTTGAAGCAGTATGGATTATTTATATAATGGATGGATGCATTTTTTTGGGCTTCAAAATCCCCCATTCACTACCATTATAAAGCTTGGAAGAGCAAGGATATTTTTAAATATATCTCTGATTGTGTTCGTCTGAAAGAAGATAGTCATATACATTTAGGATGGCTTGAGGGTGAGTAAATCATGGGATAATTTTCATTTTTGGGTGAACTATCCCTTTAACTCACATTACTGGCTAGCCATCTGATCCCTCATACATATCACTAACTGCGATTTTTATCCCTACTAATTTGTTTGCTGGATGGTTTACGGCATATTTACGAACAGATATCTAAAGATCATCACACCTTTAAAATATTCAATGGCCTGAACTGTGAGGTGAAAACCTGAACTCTTCTGGTCTCATCATGCTAATGCATTACCTCCGTATCAAAGCTGTCTGCTCACAGAACCTCGGTTTGGAGAGTCAGAAACACCAGGCCTGCTGCGAATAAAGTAATTAAAACAAAACCAGGAGTATGCCAGGACAAATTTCCTGAATTTCAGGACCCCTCTGAAGAAAAGCAACACAATTGCCAAGCAATAGAAAAAATCTGCTGCAAAAGAAAAGAAATTATTTACAGGTGCTTCCACTCTCCGACAAAGACGAAGAGTAGGGCGGCAGCGCTCGTCCGTGCTGATGGATGGATGGTGTAATGCGCATAGTCTTGTTGTGGTTATACATGTGTGATATATTGAGCAGAGGAGGAGATCTGGCCACCATCCAGCATCACATTAAGCCAAGTTTTATTGAAGATGACTCAGCACTCCGCTAAAATATCTCACGATGCATGAATGTGTTCGTAAATAAGTATGCTGAAGAGTAGATTACTAATAAATACTACAATCTTAAGTGAGCTGGTTATAAAACGTTGGATATATTATCAAACGCTAGATTTTTCCATTAGAAAAAAGGGTTCTTTCTCGCAGTCACTACTATGTGGCTGCTAAGGTGCTCTGATTGGTTGCTATGCCGTTGCTGGGGGTTCTGATTGGTTGGTAGTGCTTTGCTAAAATCATTCAAAAGTTTGAGTATAAGATATTCAACCAAAAAGGAATGTGACAAAAAACCCTTTCAAAAACTATTGTCAGTATTCACAGTGAAAACAATCATAAACAAAAGGGCAGCGTTTCGGGAGTTAAGCGTGAGAAATGGCAATAACAGGCTCTGTGCGAGTTCATGATGTTGAGCCATCTTAAGTGGATTACAGTTGACTTAGCACTCCACCTTCACAGCAGGATGTCTAACTCTGCTGTACAAGCCACAAGAAGCCTGTTCGCTTGTACTATAACGCGCCAGCTCCGATTAATCCAAGAACACTAGTCCTGTTTTGTCATTGTTAGTCATTTTCTGCTAATATGATAATGAGGCTTTAAACACATTGGGTGCAGAGTTCACTGCAGCTTAAACAGTTGTTCAGTGGTGGAGCAAGCTTCTCTGTGGTTCTGGTTCAGGGTTTGTGTTCATGTTGCAATTAAATGAGGAAAAATGAACTACAGAGGGCTGTAACAGGGGATACGATGGAGGCAAGAGCGCTTTTAATTACTTAATATAGTTTACATGAGTTACTTGCAATTCAATGCTACACTCTAAAAAATGTTTGGTTAAAAACAACCCAAGTTGGGTTGAAAATGGACAAACCCAGCAATTGGGTTGTTTTAACCCAGTGGTTGGGTTAAATGTTTGCCCAACCTGCTGGGTAGTTTTATTTAACTCAACTACTGATTAAAAATGACTATATGGCTGGATTAAAATAAATCCAAAATAGGTGAGAAATTAAAAATCAGACACATAATTACTAGAGGCAACAATAATAATCAAAAGGTGTACATTTATTAATAAGCAATTTAATAAATGTTTATTGTTTATTATTCATTATCTTATTAATAAATGCTCATTTATTAAACATATTAATAAATGTTAATTTCCAGCATATTTTGGGTTCATTTTAAGCAAGCAATACAGTAATTTTTATACAACAGTTGAGTTAAATAAAACTACCCAGCACGTTGGGCAAACATTTAACCCAACCACTGGGTTAAAACAACCCAATTGCTGGGTTTGTCCATTTTCAACCCAACTTGGGTTGTTTTTAACCCAGCATTTTTTAGAGTGTAGCTGTGCTAGAAAGGTTTTTTTTTTTGCGATTCCATGCATAAGATGTCCCTATTTTCTAACTAGATCACTATCATTAAGTTTCTCTCTGACAGCAACAAGGAGTTGGGGAAGTGTCCTGTCCTTTTTATCCAATCAGAAAACATTCTCTGCCTTTCACATGGTTGGCTGATGTGTTTGGAGGGCGGATTTTCAGAGAGAGGGTGTGTCTTTAAAATATTTTCTGAATGCATTTTGATCTTATTGTGTACAAAGCATCCAACATGTTTCATTTTTTTGGCCCTCATAATTATTATATGGGACCCTGGACCACAAAAACGCATGGGTATATTTGTAGAAGTAGCCAACAATACATTGTATGGGTCAAAATTATAGATTTTTCTTTTATGCCAAAAATCATTAGGATATTAAGTAAAGATCATGTTCCATGAAGATATTTTGTAAAATTCCTAAATTTTTATTCCTTTTGTGAGTGGATATGCATTGCTAAGGACTTCCTTTGGACAACTTTAAAGGCGATTTTCTCAATATTTAGATTTTTTTGCACTCTCAGATTCCAGATTTTCAAATAGTTGTATCTCAGACAAATATCGGCCATACATAAATGGAAAGCTTATTTATTCAGCTTTCATATGATGTATAAATCTCAATTTCAAAAAAATTGACCCTTATGACTGGTTTTGTGGTCCAGGGTCACATATATCAAGTCGATCTTCTGGTAAGATGGCGGACATACTGTATTTCATTTCAATTCATCCCTTTCTTGCAATCGACTGCGAGCTTGCACTCAGCTCTGCCTCCATCTAATCAATAAACGATAAAGAGAACCAAGTTCCTGCCTAATTTTTTTCTTTTACAATAAATCACTCAGATATATATCACAATAATATATTATCTGTTGCTACTTCTGTTACATTGTGGCTTTAAGTGGTCAGGCAAATGTCTAGTCTGATATTTTAACATCATGATTCTGTGCATTATTTGTCCAAAAATACATACTTATAGCAAGTACACTTGTCTTTTGTAAGCCTACACATTAAAAAGTGGAGTGGTTTATAGTTCTTTTTTACCATCTTTGTAATGTCGTCGAGATGAGGCGTCATTCACCTTGTTCCAAGTCAGGTTTATTTGTTCTATCTGTGTAGGCGATATGAGTTCAAAGCAGCGGTATTCTTTGTCAGAGAAAATGTGTGAAGGTGTAGTACACCGTCAATCAAATTCCGCCATCCTCGATAAAACCTGGCATGGAGGTGAAGGTGACAACAAGCAAAGCTCTTTCTTACATTACACCTGCTTTCACTGGATTAGATACCCACTCAAAATATGCAAATTCAGAGCTGTCAGCTCAAGAAGATCTGTAGAACGAAAAAAACTGTCTGACGAAGTTGAAGTCAATGTCAAATGCATCATCTACATTTGTTTCAGTTGTTTGGTCACTCTTTAAAAAAATAGCTCCCAAAAATAAAACTTCTGTCAGTATTTACGCACCCTCGTGACGTTCCAAACCTGTATGTGGCTATTTCTTTGTGGAACACAAAATGAGAACATTTTTTTTTTGGAATGACAAGAGAGTTGAGTAAATAATGACAATTTTCCCCTCCATTTTTTTCTGCTCAAGAGGACTTCTGATTCTCAAAGAACTGCAAAAATAGAGCTGTAGTTTGTCATGTTTGTTCATAAGTCACCATTAATGAGTCCGCTGTTGTCCTACTCTTGCTGGACAGCTATGGAAGAGGCCTTCTTACAGGTGAGTGAGTCAGAACCATATGTCATCTTCTGCCTCGACACGAGAAAGAGTTCTGGACCAAACATGATGTTTCTCCAATATTACTGCCCTCCTCTGCTCCTTTGTGAGTCAGCCAGGGCAATTTGCCATCAACCTGAAAAAGCAACAACAACAAAAAAAACATGCACTTTGAAAGGTAAAAAATGACTCTATAGGGGACACTAGACAAAACGTTACTGGAAAGAGATTTGGATGATTAATATTGAACGAGTCCCTAAATGTGTGGCTGACTTTCGGAAGACTCAAAGATCTTTTTGTTTGGTCCATGGATAAAGAAGTGTCTCTGTATTTCTAGTAGCATTGGGGAAGCTACTTTAAAACTTTACGCATAATGTAAAAAAGTAGTTTGTTTTTTATTTTTTTAAATAGTTAGCTACAATACAGGCGTCAAATATGTAATTTATTCTGTTAAGATAGTTTCCCCTCAGCTTAATGTGCAGAGACAACTACAAATAAAACAAACTGTGGTGGTATCAAAATACTCCACTGTTTATTTGAGTATTCCGACCATCCTGACATAGTAACAGTGACTCAACCAATGGAGTGAGTTTGTGGGCAGGGCCATCTGCTTGTCCAACCAATGGCAGATGGGGGGAGCAGCACTCAGGTAGCCATTCATTTGTGCAAATTTGCTTGGTGCCAATACTTGGACAGAAATTACAAACTTCATAACTATCAAATAATATAATGTTTCATAAAGATTAACACAAAACAATGGGGATTAAACCAAAAACAGATACGTTTACACAAAATACAACTAATAAACGTAGAAAAAACACTCCAGTTTCTATAACAAAAACGATATTTAGCAGCTTTTAACTAATATTTCAAAACAAAAAAAGTAAAGTAAGATGTAAAATTCTTTTTGTGTTTAATTATTTCTTAAGTTCAGTCAAAGTCCCTTTAATATTTCAGTTCACTCGGCGCGCCATCTTTCAAGCATGCAAGTGCAGCTCCTATCTCTTTGAATGGGGAAACATTAAATTCTCCAAAGCTGTTTGCCAAGCTTTCGATTAAATTTCATATTTGAAATCACCAATGAAATCTGACAACTGTCTCATAAATTGTGTTTTCTAAACGCTCGAATCATGACAAAAAAAAAAAAATTTCAGGCTGGATCAAGCTAATGCACATGCACAATCCTAAATGCACGTCTCTTGCATCTCATTTCGGGTCTCACTGTTTCTATAGGAACCGGGGCTTCTAACGGCCGCTGCAGTGATGCGTTGACTTTCCAATTGGCGATTGGCTGTTTATTTAGAAGGCGGGACTTATTCCGCCATATTGTGCGTTGCACTTTCTGCCATTAAAACAATACGAGTGACACGTCTTGTGTTATTCTATAGTCTTTGGTTCAGTCTATTGTAAAGGAGCATGCACAAAATAATCTCTAAAAACAATGATATAGCCTTGTATTTTAACATGTTACGTGGCTACTTGCTACCAAACAGTGTAATTTTTACAGTTCACCTTTTGTCATGGTACTAAAAAATGCAGTAAACTTAGCAAGTCAAGTCAATTAGCACTTTCACAATATATGTTTCAAAGCAGCTTTACAGCAAATCATAATGTCAGTCAATATAATATCTGCAGATTAGTGCCAGGTGATAATATTGTTTACATTTTGTGATGATATAAACAATTACACAGTTGAAATATGCTATATAGTAGGCCTGTCACTTTATGTGAGTATACTTTATGTATGTGGATAAAGCTGGATATACAGTACTTCTACAGTATATCCCACATGTGTGATAATATAGTTAAACAATAATGCAGCCAAGATTTGCTATACAGGTATATATTGCTTTACATGAGTGTACTGTATGTATGTGTGTAAAGTTGGATGTACTATATATCCAACTTGAAATATATCGCTGGCTGTAAACAGATTTCTAGACTCCTCCAAAGTATTCTTACAAACGTAGCTGTGTCCTTCTATTATTACAGTCATCTCACTGTGCTGATTTACGTAGAACCCCAATTACCTTTGAGTGACAATCAACTGAAAGTACCTCATATGCTAAATGGCGAATGAACACAAGTATCTCCTACTTCCATTTGCCGGGTCTCAGTTACGTTGCTGTTTATTCTCTTCTGCAAATTACGCCAACGAGAAGGCCATTAATTGCAGTGGGTGAGATCAATTGTTAGATTGTTATTTCATCCACTAGCTTGATGAAAGGCGAGGGAGGGGAATGAGAGGGTGCGAGCCCGGGCTACTCAGAGAGCGAGGATGACACCGCCGACTATAACGAGTTGTGTCTCTCCCATTAATCAATGCCTTCCACACAATTTGCCATCTGTGAATTGGGACTGACCCATCTCGGGGGTCACTGGCCAATTTTACGCAGCGGTCGGTCTGCGTCGGGCTGAAATCCCTGCACATGCCAAGCGTTGCTGGTGAGTGATTCGATCGTCCCTTAAATGGCTGCAGGCATTGACGCTCAGAAGTTTTTGCCTCCCACACCTAAAACTTTTCAAGGCATGAATACGTTTCATCATTTGCATTTGACATTTGATATTACTGTCGAATTGATAGAGTGCTACACTCCTCTACAGGTACTACAAAGTCCTCTAATGTGCATTTGTAATTTGTAATATATAAAAATCCTCATCCCTTTTTAAAAATTTGCTTTGACAGTATCCATTTGTCTTTGTCATAAACTAGAACAATAATTTGACTTGATAACAGTTCCCTTTGGCATCTGTCAGGTTTATGACTATACTTAAAGCTGAAGCATGTAAATTTTTTAATGTTTAAATAATGCCCCTTTTACAAGATGTAATATAAGTCTCTGGTGTCCCCAGAATGTGTCTGTGAAGATTCAACTCAAGATACTCCACAGAACATTTTTAATATATCTTGTCAAATTTGTCCCTATTTGGGTGTGAGCAAAAACACGCCATTTTTGTGTGTGTCCCTTCAAATGCAAATGAGCTGCTGCTCCCGGCCCCCTTTCCAGAAGAGGGCGGAGCTTTAACAGCTTGCACTTCAGTTGCTCAACAACAACAAAGCTGGAGAATATCATGCAGCCAAAATAACAATTGTCAGTAAAGTTGTTCAGCCTTACATTGTTCAAACCTGAGTCGGACACTGATGGAGAGACTCAGGAAGAAGTTACAACATTTAGAATGCAACTGGACATTTCTGAACCGTTAGTGGACAAATTGATGTAGTTGCTGTGGAGTTGATTCAACTCATCGACTAGCATGTGCCGTCATGTTAATCTTTTATGCAAATCCAGACTTGAATTGACCCACGTTTGTGAAGCAGTCCAGCGTAAAATGACGGCCTGGCAACAACAATACTTCCTCTTCTCTAAAGCAGCCCAACATGGCCTCACCCCCTTTGTTGCGTGTTCGCGGGGGCAGGGTTTATATACATTTTGGGGTTTGTGATGTCACCAACCCTGGAAGAAGCTTGTTGTAGTCCCTACCAGCTGTTTGTTGTAGTCCTTAAAAAGCGTTTCTGAAAAAAATTTTCTTTTAAGAACCGAACACAAAAATGGTTCTGTGGCATCGCTATGAAAACTCTTTTTTGAGACCTTTATTTTAAAGAGTACAGTTAAACTTTAGTCAACTATAAATAAGCCAACATTGTATAGGTTGATTTTCCCCCAAAAAAGTGTAAACACTGTGGCGCTATCAAAACATTGAACCATTTGTTTAAATAATCAGACCAGCCCAACATAGCAACATTTGCCCAACCAATGGTGTGAGTTTGGGGAGGGGCTATACCTATACTTTGACCAATGGCAGATGGAAGGAGTGTTAAAGTGGAACTGGGGGCATAGAAACTACCCACTTCACCTTTTTAACACGTAATGTGGAGTGAAATAATCACTTCTCAAGATAAATGAGTGATTGTCTTCTGTGGAGAAAACAAACATCTAGTTATCACCTCAACAACAGGCAAATCACCGATAATTGCTCGTCTCAAGTGGGTCAAGCACCATGCCGGGCCTCCCACCATTTTACACTGCCTACGCCAGTGCTAACACTGCCAACGGGAGAAGAGAAACGCACGTCCTCAGACGCCTTTCTTCCTGTCTGCTTCTCGTCCATGATGAAATAACTTCTTCTCGCATGTTACCACTACCGTAATTGGTTTCAGTGAAGAGCTGCACCATGGTGGTAATTGTATTTTATGATCATTGAATTTCATTAAGTGTCTAATTGAAATATTGTGCCCCGGTGCTAGAGGGAAGCTAATTAAAAGGAGGAGCCCCAAACAATCTGCTACCAATGAAGTGGGAATTGAAGAATTAATTAAATATACAATTTTGCAACAAAGGTGTATTTACTTAGTGAGAATGT